>MCFH01000056.1:0-112500 GCA_002104945.1 Piromyces finnis | reverse complement strand
AGTCAATAGTATGCAAATTAAAAAAAGTGAGTTATAATTTACTCTTATATGAAATAAAAAAAATTAAATATTAATTTAATTGATACTAACTTTTCATATATAATATTAAATATATTGTTATTAATTAATTTTCTTTTTTAAAAAAATTATTTTAATAATATAAAAGGTGGAAAAGACTTTTTAATAATAATTTTAATTGGAATATTTTTTGATATAGTATCTATGGTGATGAAGACAATGGAAAGAACTAATAAAAGATGTTTAATTTTTGATATAACAAAAATAATTGTAAAATGAAAAAGAAAAAAAGTTTATAATAAACGCATTATATTTTTTAATTTATAATTTATTCATATAATATATAATTAATAATAGGGATTTTCATTAGTATTTGGATCTATACTAGTTAAATCAATAAGATTATATTCATTGTAAGTGATTTTTTTTTATTTTTTTATTTTTTATAATATTTCTTTTTATTTTAAGAATAAAAAATATAGTTATATCAAAAAAATAAAAATAAAAAAGAATAATGAAAGATAAGTTTAATATTTTATTTATAAAAAAAATATGAATTATAATCATGAATAAATAGAACTCATGGAAAAATTAGTTTAAGAGTTATAAGTCGTATCACCATGTATTCCATCATTTCCAGTATAATATTTTTTCATTTAATCTTTATCATAATGGGGAATACAACTTTAAAACAAATGACAGAAACAAATTATACAAGTAAATTGGAAGAATATGAGGAATGTAAAATTTCAAAAACATCAAGATTAAGGTATATAAATATAATAATAATAAATAAATTAAAAGATAAAAATAATAAAATTTCACTAATATTTATATTCTCATTATTATAATTAATTTTAAATTTTTTTAAAAAAATAAAGTACCTTTTTTGATTATATCATCATTTCTATTACTTGTTTCTTTATGTATTCTGTTAGACGATTAAAAAAGGAATATACAGAAGTAATTAAATGAGATTTTATATTTAATATAAAAATTATTATTTATTATTATTCCTATATATATATAAATATATTTTGATAATATATTTTGATAATATTTACTAAAATTAAATTTATATATATTTTTATAAAAAGTCAATAACAATGCCAGTATATTCATATATTTTAGTTGAAACATTATTATTAATGATTAATAAATATAATATATCAATATTAATAAAAGATATGTTTAATACCATTGGACCTATCATCTATATATTAACAATATTAAAATCTATATTTTATAGTAAAATATATGATATAATACGTGAAAAAAATACTATTAGAAGATTTATGATGGAACAAGATTCAAGGAAAAATTCAAAAATGCAACTAAGATTTAGTGATTCTTTATGGTCATAAAAAATTTTATATGAAATACTACTTTATTTTTTAAATAGTTTATTTAAAATATTAATTATCAAGTTATCTAATGATAATAGAAAAAAATGAAAAAAAAAAAAAAAACATTTTAATACTATAAGAATCTCATCATAGCAATTTTCAATTTTCCATTCATAAATAAATAATCACCTAAAATATACGCATATATATATTTAGAATATTTTAAAGATTTGTATAAAACAAATAACAACTATAGATATTATTATTTTTTAATTTGAATTTTTTTTTTTTTTTAATTATTACAATAAAAATATTAATAATTTTAAAATAAAAACTATCATACATTTTAAATATTAGATTATATAATTTTAACTAATTACTATGCTATTTTAATGGCTTTTTTTATATTAATAAAAATGAAAATATTTTAGCAGCGGTATGTTTCGATCATACGACCTGTGGGTTATGAGCCCACCACGCTTCCACTGCGCTACGCTGCTTTTCATTAAAATTTTGAGAAATAATGAAATTAATAAATATAAAATTATTATTAAACCTGATTTTTAAGTTAACCCTAAAAGTAACTTAAAACAAGTTATAGTTTAATTAAGTACTTTACCAAAATTCTTAAATAAAATTAATCCTAAACACTGCATATATTTTGATTATTGAAAGAAAATAATAAACTTTAATTAATCGAGATCAAAATATATAACTCTTGTTAAATTAATTGTTAAATTAAATATTTAATAACTTTCGTTAGTAAATTACACTTTAAAAGTAAACAAATATAATAATTCATGTTATAAAATAATATAATTAAACACCTTTATTAAAACATTAAAAATAATTATTACTTTAATTAATTGTAAAATAAACAACTTTTTATATTCTTTAACTTTTAATTATTTCTTTTATTGTTATTTCTAATTACTTTTATTACTTTTATTGTAAATAGTTATTAATTTTATTGTTTTAATGTAAATAGTTTAAATCTAAAAGAAAATATAAATACATGTAAATATTCTCATTTTAATCATTATTATTATTATTAATAAAGAAATATTATATAGTTAGATTAATATTTTATAATTTTAATAATCACTTTTATACTTAAATAAATAAAATTTTAAATATTTAAATATTAGAAAAACAAGTGTTTCTAATAAAACAATTTAGTGTTTTAACAAAACAATTTTATTAATTTTTATAAAAACGATCTTAAATCTTAATCAATATAACTTATATAGTTATAACAAAAGATATAATATAATAATCACTTTTTGAAGTAAAATTCAAAATTAAGATTATTATCAAATTATATCATTTGATACGAAGAAAAATATTATCTTAATTCTATATTTTACTATAGAAAGTGATAATATCTGTATCTAAAAATTTATAAATAAAAATAAGGAAAATAAAAATAGAATAAATGATTTTTATACTTGTTCATTTGCAAGTGTTAGTTTTTAATATAAAATGTTATTTTATTTAATTATAAAATTATTATATTATCATATTATTTAATAACTCTAGTATTATTAAATAATTAAAATTTAATACATCTAGTATGTATTATAAATGTTGTAAAATAAATATTGTTTTATTAAGTATAAATATCTAATTTTTCTCTCTTGGATAATTAGTAACCATAATATATAAATTTAATATAACTATATCTAATTTTTATGGATTATTAGGAACATCTTTTAAAATAAAGTAATTCTATCACTATTTATACAAAATTATTATTTAAGTATAATTATAAACAAATATAAACTATTTAATTTAAAAATAAATAAACAATTAAATAAACAAAAAGTTTACATTTATAATTTTTAACTATCTGTGTTTTAATATTATTATTATTATTATTATATATTTTTATTTTTTTTATATTAATAAAAATGAAAATATATTAGCAGCGGTATGTTTCGATCATACGACCTGTGGGTTATGAGCCCACCACGCTTCCACTGCGCTACGCTGCTTCCTGTTAGATTTTGTGATACGCTACTCACATAAAAATATGATAAAAACTAGCTGAATAAACATGACTTAACCCATAGTAACTTATAATAAAAATAAACAATAATAACCCTTAAAGATGAATGAATAATAATTTTATGAAAATATAACCCTTTCTTTAAATAAATAATATTATCTTTATTATATAATAAATTCTGAGTAAAAACGACCTAATAGTGATAATAATAAAATAAATTATTAAATAAAATAAATTATTAAATAAAATAAAACGACTTAATCCAATAATGTACTAAAATAATAAAATAATAATAAATAAATAAAAATGAATAAATAAACTAAAAATAAAATGATATACATCAAATTATTAATTCTAGTGTTTATCCAAGTGTTCTTTAGAAATTCTCTTAAACTTATAAATTAAGAAAATAACTAATTGAGTAATTATTACTAAAATGATAAACTTAAAACCTGGAAATAGAACAATAATAACAATTCCAAAGATAAAATACAGAACTCTTTTATGTTTCTGTATAAAATGAGTGTTTATAATAATTGATACTTTTAATATTTTAATTTCATTTTAATTTTAAATTTTAATTATTTTATTCAAGGTATTATACATTTAATGATAGTCAATGATAATTTATAATAATTTTTCTAAATTTAAACATTTTGAAGTAATAAGAAAATCAAATAAGTAATATTCTATAATATTTAAAAATACTAAGACATAATTTTAATTTATTCTTTTAATTTTAATAAATAATAAAGTATTTAATGTACTATTTATTTTATATTTTTTTTAATTGATATTTTCATAATACGCAGAGGCATTCAAAAAATTTTATTTTTTTATGAATCATTCATTAATTATTAGTAGTATTAAAAAAAAAAAAAGAATTAGTAGTAATCATGACTCGATGACTTGTTTAATGAATAAAATAATAATAATAATAATAATAATAATAATAATAATAATAATTAAAGTTACTAATTAAAAAGTAATACTTAATAATAAATCATAACTAGTATTATTATTTATTTTTATTATTATTTAATCTTTTTTTTTATTATTAAAATTCTTTTTTTTTTTTAAAAGAATAATATTAATTTTAATTTATTTTTTAATTTAAATTAATAAAATTAAAGTTTATTTCATTATCAAAAAAGGAAATTTTAATTTATTAATTTTTTTTAATATAAATGAATCACACAAAAATTTAATTAAAAAATTTTTTTTTTTTTTCTAATTTGAAAATTAATATAAAAAGAAGTTTTTTTTTATTCAAAAGAGAAAAAAATAAAACTAACCAAAAAAGAAAAAAAAGTTATAAACTTTTTTTAAAAGAAGAAGTACAAATAAAAAAAAACTTCAACACCTTTAGGAAAGGAAAAATGAAACAATTTATTCATCTTTATTTTATTATTTTTATTATTGCTACTTTTGTTTTCAATGGTGTCCAAGCTGCACCAATTGATAAGATTATAGCTAATCGTGGTCGTTGTAACCCTAAAAAAACAAAAACTACAATTATCCCAACTTCAACTATCATTTCAACTCCAACTACCAATGAAATTGAAGAATTAAAAGATTTTGATATCAAATTACTTTCATGGTTAAATTCTATGCCAGTAGTCATACCTGGAACAAATACTATTAGCCAAAGAAAATTACCAATTTTTATTCTTGAATTACAAGACATTTCAAAGGAAACATTTTTAAAAAATTATGAATTTGAAAGCATCACAATAAACGATATTGAAATAAACATTGATGAATTAAACGTTAAAGATTATGAAGATCAATTCCGTTTCAATCCATCAATTTATGAATCTGAAAATGAAGTTAAAATCATCATTAGAAATAAATCTACAAACCAAAAGTATTCCAAAACTTTATTCAGTAAATTATCAATAGTTTACTAAATAAAATAATAAAAATAAATAAGAACAAACAACAACATAAATTCATCATTATTTATGTTATAGTAAAAAAAAAAAAAGATATTTATTATATTTACTTTTATCATTCATTTAAAAGTAATAAATATTAAAAATAAATAATTATCCTATATATATAAGTAGTAATAAGAATTAATACTCTGAAAACAAAACTATAAAATCTTTTTTTTTTTTTTTGAAAAATAAAATAAAAAAAAATATTATTAAAGATTTATATAAATATTCTTTTTTTTTTTTTTTAAAAAAAATAGAATTTAAATTCATAAATTATGAATAAATAAATAAAAAAAATAATTAAATTTTAAAATAATTAAATTTTAAATTAGGTAATTATATTTTAAAAAGTGTTATTATTATTATTATTATTATTTTTTTACAAAGAAATAATATTAATAAATAATAAATGGATATTTAATATTAAAAAAAAAAAAATACTATTATTATATAATAATTAAAAATAAATTGAATTTGTGATTCATACTATCATTTCTGAGGTAGTTATATTTAAGTAGGATTTGAAATGACAATCAATACCATATAAATTAAAGAAACAATAAACCAGGTTAGTAGGACAAACACAATCAATATTAATAAATTATATTTTATAATAAAACTATGACCCTGTTTTTTTTAATATTTAATGGAAATTCGTTATTATTATTATATATTCAAGGTCGAATAAGATATTTTTATTTTTTTTATATACTTTTAATATTCAAAAATAATAATAATAAAAAAAATTGTTAGAATATGACTTGATAAACCAATGTATTGATGATATATACTAATGTATTAAATTTATCTAGAATTGACTATCTTTTTAAATTAATAAAATTGTTAATTTAAAAAAATAGTCAATTAAAGTTTCTCAATGACTTTCCGATTAATTCTTTAAACGATGAATTCATGTCGTTCATATAATACATTAAAATATTAGAGGAAAAAAATTTATTGGAAACTATAATCATGTTATTTTATTTTTTATCTATTTTTTTTTTTTTATTTTGAAATTTAATTTTAAAAATTTGAAATTGAAATGCTAATTGGCAAAAAAAAATAATAATATAATATCCAAATTTGAAATAGATTACTATAAAACAATTTAAATTTTAAAGTAATTTAATTAATTTAAAAAAAAAAAACAACCCCAGAAAAGTTTAGTCAAAATTTAAAATAAAGCAAAAAAAAAAAAAAAAAATATTTATTACATATTAATAAATAAATAAATAAATAAATAATAAATAGTTGCTTTATACAAATTAAACGAGAATGTTTCATTTTAGAAAAATGTAAAATTTATTTGATATGAAAATCAAGCCACAAAAATAAATAAAATATAATATGGCTTGATCCAAATCAAATAAATAGAAAGGATAGAATTGTAGTACAATTCGTAATAAAAATTATTAACCTTAATTCAATTTTTTTAATTATTAATAACAATAACAATAATAATATATAAACAATACACTATATATTTAAATATAATAATATGATATAAAATGAACATAAAAACCTTAATGATATAATTGAATTACTATAAATGTTATATAAACATAAATTAATGTAATACTGGAATAGATTATAATTTTTTTTTTAACTCTTAAATGGATCAAGGAATTTTGCTTGTGTATTTGGCATAGCCTAAGTCACCAATTATAAAGTTCTAATTTGAAATGTACTATGTATATTTTGACCCTTTCAGACGAGTGTTATTATCAAAAATCCACAAACACTGACATCTGCGTGGTCAAACCAGAAGTCTTATATATGCTAAGGAAACGTCTTAACAACCAGGATAAAAACTGGAACGACAATAGATTATAATGTAGTTTTTTTAGTACATTTTATTTAGTACATTAATGTATTTATCATATTTTTATAAGCATGTGATAATTAAAGTATTTATAGTAATTAGAGTATTTAATATAAACAGATAAAAATAAACGAATTTTATAGTTAGATTTTGGTATAAATTAGTAGAAAATAGAGTAAACGAGTCTCTATCTAAGAATTATAATAATTAGGAGAAGATATTCTTACAATCATATTAAGTATGTATTTGAATAATTTATAAAGTATATAAGTCAACCACAAAGCCTGAGTACAATGAACCGAGTTGTATATATCACATAAATCACATAAAATGTTTTATTTTTTTTAAAAAATTAATTACTAAAAAAGGAAAATTTAATATATTTAACTTTTAATTTAAATGAATCACAATTAAATTAAAAAAAACTTTTAATATGAAAATCAAACCTTATTAAATAGTATTTAATAATATTTTTATTATTATGCCTTTTTTTTTCTTGAACTTTATTTTGAGTAGGAATCTTTAAATTTTTTTTATTCTAAAAAAACATTCAGATTCCTTTTCAAAATAAAGTTATAAATCTATCTGAATAAATCCTTTTAATAAAAATTCCACAGATAATAATACTTTTTAGAAAATATCTTGTTTCAAATATAATATTTGATAATAATATTATTTGTTATGATGTTTTGATATTTATAGTCATCCTATTTCTGGTATAATGATACTCTTTGTATTTTAAAAAATCTTTATGGTAAATTCTATCATCAAATTAAAGATGTCAACTTTTACTTGAAAAATGGAAAGATTTCACCGATTAGGATAATTATTCATGAATATTTCAATTACCAATTTTCCTGGCTAAACTTCTGCCTGAGGTCAAATTTCTTCTGGCTAAAAAGTCTGGCTAAAACGGCCCAAAATCTAAGATTTATACTAAATCATCAGTAATGGTATCACAAATTGAGGTTATTGCTTAATAAAAGTAAAGAATACACTTTTTTAAAGACAGTGTAGTAGTAACCAGAACAATTTAGTTTTTTCCTACTAAATAGGAATAATATACTTCAGTCCTAGACATATGCCATAAATGACAATTAGATTCGAACTTTTTGAAGGAAGTATATGTTTATAGTTTCTCAGTAATATTTTTTTCACATACTATAAATTGTATAGAAAGATGGTTTTAGCATTTCACTCTTTATATATATTTAGTATCCAAGGTTAATATTAAAATAAAATAATACTGAAATTTTCTTGATATTTTTATAAAAAAAATGTATACAAAGGATGTTTCCTTCTCTTCATAATCTTATTTAATTTCTTATTTATCAATAAATACAAAAAATTTCAAAGTTAGGTCAAGATGTATGTATATTATTATATTATGATGATGAACTTTTTGGAGATGATGTAGTTAACTGTATACGTTGAGCTGCCCATATTTGAAATGTTAAAGAAATGTTCAATAATAATTATTATACTTATTTTGATGTAATGTAATGATGTTTGATAAGAATTTGCCTCTTAAAAATATAAATTAATAGAACTTATTATAATAAAATTTTAAGAAATTCAAATATAAATTTTTATACCATTTAAATAAATGAAATAATACTAAAATTCTTGCAATCGTATCATTATTTAATATAAAAAATAAAAATAAAAAAAGAATACTTTTTAAAGTAGTATAAAGAACATAGTTTTATTGTTTTTTTTTGTCCTTGCAATATATCCTAAGATAAGACTATATCTATATAACCTGACCTCGTTCCCTCAATTAAAAATAGTATTGACAACGAACAAACTGAGTTGAAGGTATAATTAATTAGGAAAAAAATTTCTTATAGAATATTCTATTTTAATCTTTAGTTAAAATAAAATCACGAATTAAATATTTAATTAAATAAATTAAATATTAATTAAATTATTATTTATATATTAATAATAATTTAATTTTATATTAAACTTTATTTTTAGAAGTAATTTTTTTCAAAAGTAAAGTTTATATATAATTTATAATTTGTAACAGTACCTTTTTTCAAAAGAAAAGTAGTAGAAATTGGTAATGAACCTAGTAAAATAAGAAGAATAGGATGAGCAAATCTACGACAACTACCATCTTATTTATAATCATAATTATAATTATAATGTCGTTTTAATGATCTATTTTAACATGTATTATTTACATCCATTTTTTTTAAACCAATTTAGTTTTTTATTTAAAGTATTTTATTAATTAAAATATATTGAAATTAATTAAAACTCTATGTAACTTTGACCTATAAAAATTAAATGAATAAAAGAATTAATATTTAAATAAATGCTATTCATTATTCATCCTTTTTTTTTGTACTATGAAAATCCAATAGGTCTAATTTTAAAAATATTATATTAAAAAGATTTCCAACATGACTGACTTTGAACCATTCTTTCTTCTTCTTTTTCTTATTATTTTAATAATTTATTTATTTTTAAAAATAATTAATAAATTTCACCCTTTTTCAATATATATTTAATTCATTTTGTTTATAGATATCACCCATTAATTAAATTATAACTTTTATAGTTTATAGTTTATGGTTTATAGTTTATGGCTATGGTAGAGAAGAAGATAAGAATATCATCCTTACCTATTGAAAAAAATATAAATAATTTATTTATATTATTTGTTTCTATTTTTAAATGTAAGGATTTCATTAGTTATTGTTACTATTAGTAAAATTAAGATAACTTTTTTAAAAAAAAACTTGTAAAATATTAAAAGTTGTTTTCAATACGAATTGTAAATGTAATAATAATAATAAAATATATATTATATATAATAATAATAATAAAATATATATTATATATAATAGTAATAATAATAATAATAATAATTAGAGTAATAATAATAAATGACAATGATAATTAATCGAATCAATGGCATGGTTTTTGTACCACCAATCAATAAATAATTTCTAAAAAATTTGTGGTTAAGAAAGAAAAAAAAAATAAAAAAAACTTAAGGTGAAAATAATTTGTTGGTTGGTAGGATTATGGAACAGTTAAAAAATCAATTTAAAAATAATATATTATAATGTTTTTAAAAAAAAACTTATATCTATAAATTAATAATAATATATTAAATTAATAAAAAATAAAATAAAAAATAAATGAATAGTTAAATAAATAAATAAATAAATAAATTAATAAATTAATAATTAAATAAATTTCATTTTTAAAATATATAAAAGATTGAAAAAAAGGCAATTTTTTGATTAATCAATAAAATAAAAAAAAGAAGAAAATATATAAAATAAAATGAAATTTATTTCTCAATTTTTAACTTTAATTGCTGCTTCTTCAGCCCTTTCCTACAGCGTTAAAATTGAAGGTGTTTTGTTATCTGATAGTATTAACAATATCTTTAAGCGACAATTAATGAATATAAGTCCAGAATGTCAACAAGAAACTGAAACTGTTAAGGAATTCCAATGTTTAGGTGTTGATCCTAAGTTAGGTATGGATAATTACGTAACTCTTTGTCCTTACATTCTTTCTGATGAATGCAAAAAATTTTATGAAGATCCTTCTTCTTATTTCAATAAATGTAAGAATGAACCAGAATTCCAATCCTTGTTTAGTGCAAAAAGTTTAGATATGATTAAAAAAGTAAAAGAATTAAACTGTGCAATTGATGGTAACGGAGAGTTATGTCCAGGTGCTGAAGCTACTCTTAAGGGAGAATTAATTAATGAAAATGTTGTATTTAATTCATGTAAATCAAAGAAATGTTTTACTGCTTTGAATAATGCACTTACTTCCTTTGTTGATAATTTAGATGATGCAGTTGAGGAAGGAACAGCTACTAAATCTGGTGATAATTTTGTATTTCCTTATCTTAAGGAATTGTTAAATTCTCCTATATGTACCAAGGAAACTAAAGATGATACCAACAGCGGTAATACTTTTAAAACACCAGCAAATAACTCTGCTAATCAAAGTTCTGATGGTAATCAAAGTTCTGATGCTGTCACTAACATGACAAAATTATTCAGCTCTGTTGTTTTAGCCATTGTTTTATCAGTTATGTATTTTTAATTTTATTTTAATTAAAAATATTTAAGATAAAATTCAACATTCTTTAGATTTTTCAATATTCTTTTTAATTCTTAAAAAGCATAAAAAAAGTTAAAAATTAGTAGAAATAAAATTAGTATAAACTAATAACTAATAATTATATAAAAAAAAAAGATAATTATAAAACAAAACAAAACCTTACACTCTATAAAATATATATTACATATTATAAAAAATTGTAATAAAAAATATAGAACCGTAAGAATCAAACAAAAAATAATAATAATAGAAAAAAAAAATAAAAATATCGTTATCCTATTAAAAATTAAAATATTTAAAAAAAAATAATAATAAAAATAAAAATCGTTATCCTATTAAAAATTAAAATATTTAAAAATAAAAAAAAAAAAATAATAATAATAAAAAATAAAAATCGTTATTCTATTAAAAATTAAAATATTTTAAAAAAAAAAAATCATTATCCTATTAAAAATTAAAATATTTAAAAAATCAAACTTTTTATTATAATATTAAGGAATGTTTTTTAAAAGAATGGAGAAGATGTATAAATTATTGTAAATGTCAAAAAATTCATTAGAAGAGTTAAAATGTAAAAAGTTGATAAAAACTGGGGATGAGGAAACATGAATTTTAAAAAAAATAAATGATGTGGTATAATTTATTATTAATATTAAATTTTAAAAGCATTTAATTTCTTTCAAATAATTTTTATAGTATTAATTTTTTTTAAGGAAATAATTCTTCTCTTTTGGTTTAAATTATTCAATTAAATTGGGAATGATGACAACTTCTCCAGCTTATGGAATAAAACAAGGGTATGATTTCTATTCCTAAGACTTGACGAGAAGCAATACCCATTATGGTATCTTACCTATTAAATAATGATAATTTTATAATATAATCTCGAAAAAATTTCATTACACCAAAACAATTTAATTTTTGCAAAAGGGATGAAAATATCTATATTTTCATTTCAATCCAAGAAATATGTTGTAGCCATTAATTAGATAATAAAAAAACATATTTTGTTTCTTTTTTAGATCATAGAAAAGTATATAATACATTCTATATCAGTCATATTTTTTATATAAATCAAGTAACTTTAGACATTAGAGGTAAACATTTATAATTTATCAAAAAATTTTTATATTTATTATCAAAAATTAATTTCAAAATTGATAGACAATACAATACTTTAAATCATTTAATATTGTATAAAAAAAAGGAATTCGTCAGGCTTGTTGACCTTCTCCACTTCTTTTTAATTCTTTTTTTATTAATGATATTTTTGAAGAATGTCAAGATCTCAATGTTGGTTTAGGAAGTATGTGTTGCTGTGGTGGACTCTTTGTAAACGATAATGCTATTTGTATATTATTAAGAAGATACAAAAAAAATTCTTAAGAGAATAAATGATTGAATTATTCATCCTAAAAAAGAAAAAAGAATTCCATAATAAGAAAGATCTTATATTTATTTTCATTTATTTTAGTAGGAAATTTTATTCCAATTCCTATCGCAATGTACCAAAGAATTTGTCGAATAAATCAATTAACAAATTTTAAAAGGACTTTTTTTAATTAGTAAATTTTTATGGATCCAAAATATTATTATTCTATTCAAAAAAAAAAAAAAAAAAAACAATTAGTTCTTTATTTATAAATGTTCAATAGGATATCGTACTCTATTCCCAAAAATGTTTTCATTTATTTTCACATTCAAAGTAGAGTTTCCTATTATGATTCGTTTATACAATTACAATAAAAATAGAATTAGCTTATTATTCTTAGATTAATGTATTTTATTCATTTTACAACAAACTTACTTGGCTCTAATAAAATTAGGTCTAGAATCACTCAGAAGTATGCCAATAAAGGAATATGTTGGATTGAAGTTAGGCACAAAGTTATATCTTTTTATACCCCTTTATTCATTTTAAAAAGATTCAAGTATATTCTTTCATCATCGGTAAAAATACACATTAACTTGTGTTAGATGTTACAACAAATGAAAAAAACTCCAAATGTATTATCTTTTGCTTAGTCTACTACATTCCTAAATTTAACCCTAATTATGATAATAGTATCAATAGTAATAGTAATAATTAAGATAATCATTCAATTTTTTTTAATTTGAAAATTATTATGTTAATTTAAACAATAATTTAGTTCGTAATAATTTTATTAATCAGTAAATATTAATATATATATAATTATTCTAATATATATCAAAAATATATATTTAAATTCCTTCTTGAATGAAGTTTTAGCAACAATAATAATAATTTATAGAATGAAAAGAACTTGAGAAAGATTTTTCCATGTTCTTACGGAGTATTTCCATCATCGGTTATTACAAAACTTCTAATCATATTATTGATTAGAAGTTTTTATGTTATTAATTTAAAAAAATTTTAAATTCTAAAATTGAGGTATCATACATCTTAGAACAAGTGATAGAAAATCGGAATGTTTTGGAATATCATTAGTCAAGTTTAAAATATTGAAATTTTATAATATGTAATTAGTCAAATTTAAAAAAATGGAATATATTAAAAAATAACGAAATATTATTTTGAAATAAAATAGCAAATAAATAATGTTTATTATAATATTTTAATACTACTTATTTCTAAATCATATGATAATTAAAAAGTAATGTCGTTCCAGTTTTTATCCTGGTTGTTAAGGCGTTTCCTTAGCATACATAAGGCTTCTGGTTCGACCCCGCAGATGTCAGTGCCTGTGGATTTTCCCACTGGGTTTGCCATGGGTTGGGTTATGATATTCAGGTAAGTATAAATGAACTTTCTAATTTACTACTATGATAATAACACTCGTCTAGCCGGCCTGAGAGGGTCTAGTGTACATGGTACATTCCAAATTAGAACTTAATAAGTGGTGACTTAGGCTATGCCAAAAACACATAATATTCCTTAATCAATTTAAGTGTAAACATTAGGGGGCGGTTGACACGTGATCAAATTGACTATAAGAGGCTTAGCATTGTAGTTGTGAAATATCGTACAACGACATGCATCTAATGTACATGGATTAAGTGAGCGTCGAAGCTGAAGAAACAGTATGACAGACCAGGAGGGTCACAACCACCTAGCAATAGGAATGAGCCAACGTTTCTCTAAGAACCACCATTGGAGCTAACTCTGATCGATGGGAGAAATGCACTCGGAAGTTAAAAAAAAAAAAAAAAAAAAAAAAAAAAAAAAAAAAAAAATTAAAAAGTAATATTAAAATTATATTTACAAACTTAATCAAAACCATGTAAATATAATCAAATTATGTAAAAAAAAAAGATTAATAATTAGTATTATTTCATTTATTGAAAAAATAATAGTAATTCAAAAAACAATTTTTTATAATTTTTAAATGTATTTAATATTAGAAATATGTTGAAATGATTAAAAATAGTTACTATAATAATGATACTAGCGTTTGTTTATGAAAAGTAAATTTAGGTTTGATAAAGTTTATTTATTATGTTTATTAAATTTAATTTAATAAAGGTAATTACAAAGATTTTGATAATACATTTACAATTTCTTTTTATACTAAAATATGTGGCTAATGTCAATTAGTAATACTATATGCTACGATTATTCTAAGAAACATTACATTAGTAATTACATTATAATTTTATTTTATATGCTACGATTATTCTAAGAAACATTACATTAGTAATTACATTATAATTTTATTATTAATTAAAGTTTAATATTGGCCGTTTTAGCCAGACTTTTTAGCCAGAAGAAATTTGACCTCAGGCAGAAGTTTAGCCAGGAAAATTTAGTAATCTGGCAAAAATCTAGGCTTTATGGATCAAGAAATCTAGGTCATACTAAATTCCTGGTTATGTATTTTTTCCCGAGCAAGATTAGAGCAGAAAGAATTTGAGGAAGCGTAAGCTTTCCTAATTCGTTAGGGCATATGTAATGCCCGTGGCATGTCGCCGCTCGGGTTATATCTATGGGAGGCCTTGTTCTTGGTAGGCAAAGTTGGTACCAGTCTCTAATAGTGGGGGACAAGAGTGCATCATAAGGGAGAAATACCAGGCAAGATCAAGTGCATTATAAAGGGTAAAGGAGAAATACCTGGTATGGTTAAAGGGATAGATGCACTATAGTAACACACAAAAAGTGCATCATAAAAATAAAAACAAAAAGCATGTGCCACAATTAAAAAAGATAGATGCACTGTAATGGGAGACAAATATTATGGGAGACATTTAGGTTACACATAATTTTATATATTTATTAATAGGGTTAAGATTGTGTCTTAAAGTATTTTATGTGATGTAACATGTAAGGATTTTTTACATCTTGTAAAGAAATGTGTCTTTAACAATAAAACAAATTATAATATTTACTAAATAACTTAGTAATATTAACACTTTAAAATATTCTGTAAATTATTAATTTATAAAAATATTATTAAAAACACATAGAATTTAACTTAATAAGTTAGTGTTTAATAATATAATTATTTATTAATAAAATCTCGATTCTTTAAAATATTTGGGAAAATTCACTCGTATTTATACTAAAAATTTTTTAAATTAATTTATAAAATTTTTTCAACTTAAAATTCTTAACCAATCAATAATCTTCATATAAAATAAAATTTAAAAATAAAATAAAATAAAATAAAATAAAATTATAATTTTTTTAAAATAGTATCTATGAGGTCTCGAACTAGTGTCATTCAGACTCAAAGTCTTAGCTACTAACCACTAAGACAATTTAGTTATTTCTAGTATTCATTACATGGTCCTCCTCCAGGATTCGGATACCAGACGAATCTAGAATTTTAATATTTAAATATATGTTTTTCTTTTTTAATAAACTAAACTAAGGAGTGAATTTTCTTAATTATAAAAATACATTTAATATAATAAAATACATTTTTTTTTTTTTAATATTACTAAAGTTAAAAATAAAATATTGATAAATTTGATATTAATAAATTGTTTAATAATAAAATTGATATTGATAATGATATTAATAAGTTTTGATAATAATAATAATTGTGATTTTAATATTAATAATAAATATAATTTGAATTTTTTAACTATTTTTTATTTCTTTCTATTAAATTTTTTAAGTAGCCCCTTGCAATTTAGATCTTCTTCAGGCTCCCACGAAGCTTCATTGATTGAATACCCTTTCCATTTAATCAGGTATTGTATTTTTCCGTAATGTCTTCTTTTATCCAGAATTTCTTCAACTTCGTATTCTTCTTCATTGTCAACGGTAATAGGTGGCGGTGGTGGTTGAGATCTTCCAAATTTATCTTCGACATATTTCTCGAGATTGGATACATGAATAACTGGATGAATCTTAATAGATTTTGGGAGACTTAATTTAAATGTAACATTTGATATTTTTTCCAAGATTTTGTATGGGCCGAGTTTTCTTGGCTTAAATTTTTTATTTCCTTTGTGGATAATTAAAGAACTATCCAGCCAAACTTTGTCACCAACTTTAAAATTCGGAGCTTCTTTTCTACGTTTGTCAGCATGCTTCTTCTGGGTTTCCATGGCAGATTTTAAATTTTCTTTTAAGGTATTAATTAAAGTTTTAAAATCTCTTGTAAACTCTTCTGCTCTTGGGACTTTAGATAAGTCTGGAATAACTGGTGAATATTTTGGATGAAAGCCGTAATTCAAAAAGAATGGAGAAAATTTGGATGATTCTTGGACCACGTTGTTATAACTAAATTCTGCAAGACTAAGAAAACTTTTCCAATTTGAACCTTTATAATTTGAGAAACATCTTAAATATTGTTCTATAACGGAGTTCACCCTCTCCGTCTGACCGTTTGATTGATGATGAAATGGAGTAGACAACTTAAGTTCAATGCCAAGGGAGGAACAGATGGATTGGAAGAATTTAGAGGTAAATTGAGAACCTCTATCCGAGACAATAGATTCAGGTAGGCCATGAAAACGGAAAATATTATCAATAAAGGCTGTGGCTGTTTCGGCGGCGGAAGGAATACTTTTGAACGGAATGAGATGAACCATTTTTGTAAGACGATCAACAACAACAAGAATGCAAGTGAAACCAGAAGATGAAGGCAAATCTGTAATGAAATCCATTGAAATGGATGACCAAGGACGCTCAGCAATATCAAGAGGATTCAGAAGACCATAAGGTTTATGACGAAAGGTTTTTGAACGACAACAAACTTCACAAGAACGAACGTAGTCTTTAACATCAGAAGAAATAGAAGGCCACCAGAAGTCTCTAGCAATAAGAGAAGATGTTTTCTTTATTCCGAAATGACCAGCTGAAGGAGAGTCATGACAGAGTTTAAGAATTGAAAGACGACAATTTGGAGGAACATAGATTCTGTCAGTAAAAAGGAGAAAACTATTGCTTAAGGAAAATTTGTCAATTTGAGGGTGAGGTATTGGAGGTTTCCTACAATCAAGATATTCACAGATTTTATTGTAAAAGTCATCATTTATATATTCGGAAAGAAAAGAATCACTAATGGACGAAACAGAAGTCACAATGGCACAAAAGTTTTCAGGGCGAAGAACATTAAAAGGAACATCAGAAGAGGAATTCGAATTGATAGCATAATCAGGACGACGAGATAGAGCATCAGGCTTACCGTTAGAAGAACCAGAACGATAAATAATAACAAAGTTAAATTCAGAGAGAAACAAAGCCCAGCGAACAAGACGTTGAGACATTTTTTCAGGTTTCTTTTGATAGAGTAAATTTCGATGATCCGAGTAAATCTTAAAAGTAGAAGAAGAGCCTTTAAGTAGATGACGCCATGTTTCAAGAGCAGCAACGATAGCTAAGAGCTCTTTATCATATATTGGATAATTACGTTCAGGACCAGTAAGAGAGCGAGAAAAGAAAGCAACTGGATGGGTCATATTATCAATTGGAGAGACTTGCGAGAGAATAGCACCAATGGCAAAGTTACTTGAATCAGTTTCGACTATGAATGGAAGTTCACGATTAGGAAATATAAGAACAGGAGCAGAAACAAATAAGGACTTGAGTGAATCGAAAGCATCTTGAGCTTCTTTAGACCATACAAATTTAACATTTTTCTTCAAAAGTTTATGCAAAGGATGAGCGATCTTTGCAAAATTTGGAATAAATCGACGGTAGTAGTTCGCAAGACCAAGAAAAGATTGAACCTCTTTAACATTAGATGGAGTAGGCCAGTTTAAAATAGAAGAAACTTTATTTGGGTCCATGTGAATACCATCAGTAGAAATCCTATGACCAAGGAAATCAATAAAAGAAACAAAGAACTCGCATTTTTCCAATTTAGCATAGAGCCCAGCATCCCTCAGGAGTTTCAAAACAGTTTTGACATGAGATATATGAGATTTATAATCAGAGGAAAAAATAATAATATCATCTATGTAAGAGAAAGCGAATTTACCAAGAACGTCTTCAAGAACATCATTAATGAAATGTTGAAAAACAGCAGGTGCATTTTTCAACCCAAAAGGCATCACACAGTATTCAAAATGACCTAACTTGCAAGTAAAAGCGGTTTTATATTCATCACCACTTTTAATCCTGACCAAGTTATAGGCAGAACGAAGATCCAATTTTGAGAAAATCTTCCCTTTTCCAAGATGTTCAAGCATATCTTGTATAAGAGGAAGGGGATAAGAATCACGAATAGTTATGGAGTTTAATTGGCGATAGTCAACACACATACGAAGTTGACCGTTTTTCTTAGGTACAAACAGAATAGGAGCTCCCGCAGGCGATTTTGATTTTCTAATAAATCCTTTCTTGAGATTTTCTTTTATATATTCTTCTAAAGCAATTGATTCGGTTTCTGTTAGAGGATAAATCGGTCCATAAAACAGTTTTGAATTTTCTTTGAGTTTTATTTCACAATCGTATGGACGGTGTGGAGGAAGTTTTTCAGCATTAGATTCATTGAAGACATCAGCAAAGTCAGAAAGAACATCCGGAAGTATAATAGAAGAATTGGGTTCTGATTTAGAGTTTGAATCGGATTTGAGAATAGAATTGGATTGAATATTAGAATCAGAAAAAGAAGTCAAAACAGAAGTTGGTTCTTGATTTGAGAGAGACGAAGTAGAAAAGTTAACAGAAGACTTCTTAGTGTAAAGAAATGTGTCTTTAACAATAAAACAAATTATAATATTTACTAAATAACTTAGTAATATTAACACTTTAAAATATTCTGTAAATTATTAATTTATAAAAATATTATTAAAAACACATAGAATTTAACTTAATAAGTTAGTGTTTAATAATATAATTATTTATTAATAAAATCTCGATTCTTTAAAATATTTGGGAAAATTCACTCGTATTTATACTAAAAATTTTTTAAATTAATTTATAAAATTTTTTCAACTTAAAATTCTTAACCAATCAATAATCTTCATATAAAATAAAATTTAAAAATAAAATAAAATAAAATAAAATAAAATTATAATTTTTTTAAAATAGTATCTATGAGGTCTCGAACTAGTGTCATTCAGACTCAAAGTCTTAGCTACTAACCACTAAGACAATTTAGTTATTTCTAGTATTCATTGATACGCTACTCACATAAAAACGTAATAAAAACTAGCCGAATAAACACGACTTAACCCATAGCGACTTATAATAAAAATAAAAGATAATAACCCTTAAAAATGAATAAATAATAATTTTATGGAAATATAACCCTTTCTTTTAAATAAATAATATTCTCTTTATTAAATAATAAATTATGAATAAAAAAACGACTTAATAGAGATAATAATAAAATAAATTATTAAATAAAATAAAACGACTCAATCCAAAAATGTATTAAAATAATAAAATAATAATAAGTAAATAAAAATGAATAAATAAACTAAAAAAAAATAAAATGATATACATTAAATTATTAATTCTAGTGTTTTATCCAAGTGTTCTTTAGAAATTCTTTCAAACTTATATATATAAATTAACAAATAAATAACTGAGTAATTATTACTAAAAGTGATTAATTTAAAGCCTGGAAATAGAACAATAATAACAATTTCAAAGATAAAATACAGAACTCTTTTATGTTTCTGTATAAAATGAGTGTTTATAATAATTGATACTTTTAATATTTTAATTTCATTTTAATTTTATTTTAATATTATTTTAATTTTAAATTTTAATTATTTTATTCAAGGTATTATACATTTAATGATAGTCAATGATAATTTATAATAATTTTTCTAAATTTAAACATTTTGAAGTAATAAGAAAATCAAATAAGTAATATTCTATAATATTTTATAATACTAAGACATAATTTTAATTTATTCTTTTAATTTTAATAAATAATAACAATAGTAATAATAACATTTAATAGTTAAAAATAATAATACATGTAATAAATGAAAATGTATAAAAGGAAGATAAAATTCTTCTTTATAAAGGGGGGACAATAAATAGACAATAAATAAATTATAAATATAATAAAGAGATAATTTAAACATAATAAAAAGAGTTTATTTTCGAGTTTTTGAGTGATTTATTTGTTAATTATAAAACATATTTTATTTTATTTTAAATTTATTGTTTCATCATAAATATTAGAATTTATTATTTATATAAAATATTATATTATTCAAAAATATATCGGTCAACGCATCATCATATAAGAAATATTAATTATTCATAATTGAATAATTATTATTTCTTATTATTTAATACAAATTTATTTAAATTATTATTTTCTATACATTCAACTATTACTAATAATTTATTAAATTATTTAATATTTCATTCATTTAGTTAATACTTATGATTTACTTAAAATATTAATTTTATATACACTTATATAAAATATAAAATTTATTTACTTGCTATATTCTTATATATTTAATTAACTTTATAAATTTATTTAATTATTAATTTTTATGTACATTTAATTAATATAAATAATTTATTTACTTATTATTTATCTTATACATTTAATTTTGACTAACTATATTCATTACACTTATTGTTTTAAATTATGTATTAATTATATTTTATGTATTGTATTAAGCACGGATAAAATAGGAATCGGAATTTTAAGGTTTTCCCGATTTCGCTTTAAAGAAGCATTCGGTTTTACTTAAAATTACACGAAGATCAATATGACTAGAATATTGATCGAAAATCATGTTTAGGTTTTTCTTCTAGTCTTTTCCTAAACATTTTATTTGTTAAGATTAGAACCCGTTTATTTAACCTTATTTTTTAATAAAATTATAAATAAAACACTCTTGAAATTCCTTAGAAATTCAAGAGTTATTATTATAAAGGAATACGTTATAATAAATAACATAAATACATTTTTCTTTTTAATTAAATAAAATATCCTTCTAATAAATCAGTAATTTAACTAAAAAAACTTACGACCCATTTGACTCTTTGTGTTTGGTTGTTTATTATAAATCTTTATAATAAACTCGATAAGTTTTATTTTTACTTTCTATTTTCTATTCTAATTTGTTCAATACTTCTTATTTCCGCATAATAATACTACAATATTATTCGTTAATATTATTGTAGATAGTAATT
This sequence comes from Piromyces finnis, assembly GCA_002104945.1. Classification (NCBI taxonomy): domain Eukaryota; kingdom Fungi; phylum Neocallimastigomycota; class Neocallimastigomycetes; order Neocallimastigales; family Neocallimastigaceae; genus Piromyces; species Piromyces finnis. Next base: position 90,716 of record MCFH01000056.1, on the reverse strand, counting down.
TCTGTAAACAATAATAAGAAATTACTACAATTCATTACACATCTAAAATGTAAAATATTGTATTAATAGAATAATGTATTTAATACGTATTTAAAATAATGTATAATGTATTAAATTAATGTACCGTAAATTTTATTTTTTAATTACAAAAATTTATATCACAATACATTAACATAAATTTATGTAAAATATAATTTTATGATAAGATAAAGTTTTTGATGATAAAATAAAATTTTAAATTAAATAAATTTTAACCAATAAATATTTTAGATAATAAAAAATTTTTTTTATAAACTAAGCCTCAAAATTAGAAATAAATAAATTGAATATATGTTTGAAATATAATCAACCATATAGTAAATAAATCAAAACTTTATTTTAAGTTTAGAAAATTCTGTAGTAAATAAATTGAATTTAAATAGTTTAATACAAATAATTTCTTTTAATAAATGTATAAATGTAAACAATGTAAAATTATAATATTAAAACATGTATATTAGAATTTATTCAATTTATTTAAAAAGTATAAATAAAGAAAATTTTTCAACTATTGAAACGATAGTTGGAAAATCGTATAGGTTAATGTTGTTTAGATAAATTAACATTAGTTTATAATTAGTTTATAGTTTAGATTAATAATTTTAGTTTTAAATAAATATAAATTGATTACCTAGTGAGGGCTCTGGTAAAATATCCTTCACGGTAAAGTAATCAACGGTTGTTTTAGTTTAGTTTAGTTTAATATAATTTAATAAATAAATAAAGTTTAATAATAAATAAATTTATAACTAGTGTTAGTTTGATTTAGTGTATACAAACCTGAACTTAGAATAGAATATTTTACAATTTTCCAACTTATTAGAATAGGAAGTTCACCTTTGTATAAGAATAGTAATAGAAAATAATATTATAAAAAAAAAAAAAATTAATTATAGTGAGAATTTAATAATAGAATTAAATTCGGGGATTATCTAAAATATATTAATATTAAAAAAAAAAAAAAAAAAAAAAAATTTTTTTGTTAGAAATTAATTTTAGTTAATTTCGGGGTATTTTATAATTATTTGGTATAGAATAATTTGTTGTTAAAATAGTTTAATAGTTAATAATCAATAAATAGTAATAATAAAAATATATTAGTTTGGTTAATAACTAGTTGTTAGTTTAGTAGTAGTAAATAATAAAAAGGTTAGTATAGTATAATAATAAGGTTGTTAAATTATTTATTTAATATAAGAATAAAATAATTAGGAATAGTCAAGTTGAATAGTATAAATAATTGGGATATTAAATATTGGTTGACTATTTGTTGTTTATTAAGTAGTAATATGAATACTAGATATAGAATGTTAGACAACCGTGACGATGGAATAGCTGGAGTCAGTGACGCAGGCTCTGAGGCGAGTTCCATGATGGATATCGAGGATGAGACTGGTAAAAGCGTTAACACCAGGGGAAAACTCATCCCAAAACCTCCAAGATTTTCGGGAAAAAGAAGTGAACTTCTTTACTTCCTGGCAAGATTGGAGAAATACTTCAAATATAACTTAGAAGAAGATGCTACCGACGCCTACAAGCTGGATATCTTGGGATGCTACCTGGAAGGAACCGCCGCCGAATGGTTTGCCGACTTGGAAAGAGAAGAAAGCCCCCTGTTGAACTCCTATGAAGATTTTATTGAGGCAATGAAGGCTCGCTATAAAACCTGTAACAGTGCCGATGTAGCCAACAGTCGACTTGCAAAGTTAAAGTCAAGCCAATTCAAGAACGTCATGGACTACTGCGAGGAATTTGAAAAGATGGCTAGAGACTCGTCCTTTAATGATGAAGCAAAGATCCATTTCTTTATGGAAGGTTTACCAACTTCAGTCAAGGAAAAAGCGAAGCTCCTTTACCCAAGAATTAGAAAGATAACTGAGTTAATTAATGTTGTTGCTGCCAATGTAGAAGTAGAATGGAAAGTCTTCGGAAAGGATCCTATGGATGTCGACGGAAAGAAGAACCGAAGATATAACAGAGACTTAGGAACAAGGTACCTCTCTTATGGTGTAAAATATAGAAATTATGTAGACCAAGAAAACCCTACCACCTCAGCTAAGCCTAGAAAATGTTTCTTCTGCAAAAGGACTGGACATATTAAGAAGGATTGTCCTCAACTTAAGGATAAGGTTATAAATAGACCAAAAGCGTTCATGGCTACTACCGCTGGAAGAAGAATGTTAAATGTTTATGACATTCTATTACAAGTCAATAATGGAGTGTATCTTAAGGCTCTTGTGGATTCTGGTTCGGACTTAGACTTTTTGGATTGGAAAGCCGTGGACAAGTACAAGATCCCATTCCAAAGAATGTTTAAGGATAAGTTTGTTGAAGGTATAGGTGGTAATGGATTCTTGAAGTATGAAACAATTCCTTTAATCATGAACATCAAGAATCATAAAGAATCCATTCAATTCTACCTTACTGATCTTCCTTCTGGTATTTCTGTCATTTTGGGTAAGAATTGGTTAAGAAAACACGATCCTACAATTAGCTTTAAGGATCAAACTCTTGAATTCAAATCCGAATTCTGTTCTTTGAATTGCTGTGCTACTCCAGAAGACATGGAAAGAAGAAATCAAGAAGCGCAATTGGCCAAAGAAGAAAAAAGAAGAAAAGAAAAGGAACTCGTACAAGAAATACTTAACAATTATAAGAATAGTTTAAAAATTAGAGAAAGTGAAATTAGGAATAAAGAAAATAGAAAAATTATAGATAAAAATAAAAATTCATGTATTAAAAAGAAATGTAGTAAAAATTTAAAATTAAATAAAAAGAATGTTCAAAAGTATATTGTATGTAGTGTTCTTTCAAATGATGAAAATAGTGGTGAAGATGTTAGAGAAAATGTTATAGAAATTCCAGATGTATATAAGGAATTTGAAAATGTATTTGATGAAGTTGAGTGTAATGAACTACCTCCACATCGAATATACGATTGTAAAATAAGATTGAAAGATAAAGATAACTTATTTTATGGTCCTTTATACCCTCTAACAGAAGAAGAAAGGAATACGTTAAAGGAGTATATTTCTGAAAATCTAGAAAAAGGATTTATAAGACCGTCTACTTCACCTGCTGGAGCACCTGTGCTATTTGTTAGGAAAAAGGATGGAACTTTAAGATTGTGTGTTGATTACCGAAGACTCAATGAAAACACAATCAGGGATTCATATCCACTACCTCTCATATCTGAATTATTCGATAGATTAAGAGAAGCCAAAGTTTTTACTAAACTTGATCTCAAGTCTGCTTATAATCTAGTTCGAATAAATGAAGGTGATGAATATAAGACTGCATTTAGGACAAGATTTGGTCACTTTGAATATCTTGTCATGCCGTTTGGATTAAAAAACGCTCCTGCAACTTTCCAACATTTTATCAATGATGTTCTCGGGGAATACTTGGATGAATTCGCCTTTTCTTATATTGATGATATTCTTATCTATTCGAAAAACTTGGAAGAACACCGAAAGCATGTAAAGAAAGTTCTTCAAAGATTAAAAGAAAATGGTCTTTATGCGAAACTTAGCAAATGTGAATTTGAAACTTCAGAAACTACTTTCTTAGGGCATGTTATCTCAGATAAGGGAATCTCTATGGATCCAAAAAAGGTTAAAGCTATTATGGAATGGCCTGTGCCAACATCTGTTAAAGAAGTTCAGTCGTTTATTGGATTATGCAATTATTATAGAAGATTTATTCCAAACTTTGCTAGTATTGCTAAACCGTTACATAATCTAACTAAGAAAGATGTCAATTTTCATTGGCCAGAAGAATGTAATGAAGCTTTTTGTATATTAAAGAAATTCTTTACCGAGGAACCAATTTTAATTCATGCTGATCCTGAATTACCTTTTGTGGTTGAGACAGATGCAAGTAATTTCGCAATCGGTGCCGTATTATCTCAAAGATTACCGGATAATAATCGATGGGAGAAATGCACTCGGAAGTTAAAAAAAAAAAAAAAAAAAAAAAAAAAAAAAAAAAAAATACCGGATAATAACGAGCTTCATCCAATTTGTTATTATTCAAGAGGATTGACTAAATCGGAAAAGAACTACCCAATTTATGATAAAGAACTTTTGGCTGTTATTGAAGCTTTGAAACAATGGAGACATTACTTAGAAGGAGCTAAGCATCAATTTATGATCTACACAGATCATAAAAATCTTACTTTTCCAAGGAAGCCCGAATTATTATCGCAAAGACAAATTCGATGGAATTTGTTCTTAACACGTTATGACTTCAAAATACAATATAGACCGGGTAAAGAAGGTGGAAAACCTGATGCTTTTTCAAGACGCCCTGATTATGAAAAAGAAAAAATTAATAAAGAAGATGAAGAAGCTTATTCCTGTTTGACAGTCAAAGAAATTGAAGATACTTTATGTCTTGTGTCTATTCGAGGAAATCTTAAAGAAGATTTAATTAAAGAAATTAAAGAAGATGAAGAAATTAAAGAGTTAATAAAAATACTACAAGGAAAATCTACCGCAAATAAGAAGTATAAGAAATTAATGAAAAATTTTAAGTTAAGTGAAGAAGGAATTCTTTTGTATAAAAGTTTAATTTATGTACCAAAGAAAATGAGAAATACAATAATCTCGATGCATCATGATAATCCAATTCATGGTCATTTTGGTATTATCAAAACAAAAGAATTAATTACAAGAAACTTTGTTTGGATAAACATGACTCAAGATATAGTTAAGTTTATTGCTTCTTGTAAAGTTTGTGGAGCTGCTAAGGTTGAGCGTCATAGACCTTATGGACTTTTACAGCCGTTACCTACTCCTGAAAGACCGTGGTCTTCTGTTTCAATGGATTTTATAACTGATTTGCCAAAGTCAAAGGAAAAAACAGTTATAATGGTTGTTGTGGATAGATTAACGAAGATGGCTCACTTTATTCCGTTTAGAATGATTCCTACTGCTCAAATTGCTGCTGATGTTTTCTTTAGAGAAGTTTTTCGTTTACATGGTCTACCTGATGAAATAATATCGGATCGAGGAACCCAGTTTACTTCAGAATTTTGGCAAAGATTATGCACTTTGTTGAACATAAAGCACAATATCTCGAGTGCTCATCATCCTCAAACAGACGGGCAGACTGAACGTGTAAATAGTATTTTAGAACAATTTCTTAGATGTTATATTAACAAAAGAAAAGATAACTGGATGAACCTTTTGCCATATGCTGAATTTGCGTATAATAATACACTTCAGCAATCCATAAATCAAACACCATTCTTTGCAAATTATGGGCAAAATCCAAGATTTAGTACCGAAATTCCTGCTGATAGCGACAATAGAAGAGCTAACAGGCACGCCTCTCAGATGCAAGATAATATTAAATTTTTAAAGAAGAACTTAGAAAAAGCCAAGGAAAGATATAAGAAGTATGCCGATTGTATTAGACTTATTGGACCTAAGTTAAAGGTTGGTGACTTAGTTTGGTTAAAGCGTCCTGACTTACTTCCTAAAGGACCTCCAAAATTAACAAATAAGAAACTTGGACCATTTAAGATCATTGAAAAAACAGGACCTGTTTCTTATAAATTGGAACTACCAGAAAGTCTAAGATGTCATCCCGTTTTTCACATTTCGAACTTAGAACCTTTTGTTGAAAGAGAAGTTGAAGTGAATGAATCAACTTCTAGAATTCCAAACATTGCTACTGATTCTACTGAAGGAAGAATTCCATTGAAGATTGTTAGTGAAAAAGTTGTTAATGGAACCAAGTACTACTTTATGGTTTGGAAAAACTTATTACCTTCAGAAAGTACATGGCTTAAAGAAGATGAAATCGATGACCCTCAATTGATCCAGGAATACCTTAAACATAAGTCGCTCAGGGGCTCGACTTAAGAAGAGGGGCATGTAAAATATTGTATTAATAGAATAATGTATTTAATACGTATTTAAAATAATGTATAATGTATTAAATTAATGTACCGTAAATTTTATTTTTTAATTACAAAAATTTATATCACAATACATTAACATAAATTTATGTAAAATATAATTTTATGATAAGATAAAGTTTTTGATGATAAAATAAAATTTTAAATTAAATAAATTTTAACCAATAAATATTTTAGATAATAAAAAATTTTTTTTATAAACTAAGCCTCAAAATTAGAAATAAATAAATTGAATATATGTTTGAAATATAATCAACCATATAGTAAATAAATCAAAACTTTATTTTAAGTTTAGAAAATTCTGTAGTAAATAAATTGAATTTAAATAGTTTAATACAAATAATTTCTTTTAATAAATGTATAAATGTAAACAATGTAAAATTATAATATTAAAACATGTATATTAGAATTTATTCAATTTATTTAAAAAGTATAAATAAAGAAAATTTTTCAACTATTGAAACGATAGTTGGAAAATCGTATAGGTTAATGTTGTTTAGATAAATTAACATTAGTTTATAATTAGTTTATAGTTTAGATTAATAATTTTAGTTTTAAATAAATATAAATTGATTACCTAGTGAGGGCTCTGGTAAAATATCCTTCACGGTAAAGTAATCAACGGTTGTTTTAGTTTAGTTTAGTTTAATATAATTTAATAAATAAATAAAGTTTAATAATAAATAAATTTATAACTAGTGTTAGTTTGATTTAGTGTATACAAACCTGAACTTAGAATAGAATATTTTACATAAAAAATCCACATGTTTAATAAGATCATTTTATAACTATACAACACCAAGAAAAATTATGTGATGTAACATGTAAGGATTTTTTACATCTAAAAAATCCACATGCTTAATAAGATCATTTTATAACTATACAACACCAAGAAAAATTATGTGATGTAACATGTAAGGATTTTTTACATCTAAAAAATCCACATGTTTAATAAGATCATTTTATAACTATACAACACCAAGAAAAATTATGTGATGTAACATGTAAGGATTTTTTACATCTAAAAAATCCACATGTTTAATAAGATCATTTTATAACTATACAACACCAAGAAAAATTATGTGATGTAACATGTAAGGATTTTTTACATCTAAAAAATCCACATGTTTAATAAGATCATTTTATAAGTATACAACACCAAGAAAAATTATGTGTAACCTAAATGTCTCCCATAATATTTTGTCTCCCATTACAGTGAATCTATCTTTTTTAATTGTGGCACATGCTTTTTGTTTTTATTTTTATGATGCACTTTTTGTGTGTTACTATAGTGCATCTATCCCTTTAACCATACCAGGTATTTCTCCTTTACCCTTTATAATGCACTTGATCTTGCCTGGTATTTCTCCCTTATGATGCACTCTTGTCCCCCACTATTAGAGACTGGTACCAACTTTGCCTACCAAGAACAAGGCCTCCCATAGATATAACCCGAGCGGCGACATGCCACGGGCATTACATATGCCCTAACGAATTAGGAAAGCTTACGCTTCCTCAAATTCTTTCTGCTCTAATCTTGCTCGGGAAAAAATACATAACCAGGAATTTAGTATGACCTAGATTTCTTGATCCATAAAGCCTAGATTTTTGCCAGATTACTAAATTTTCCTGGCTAAACTTCTGCCTGAGGTCAAATTTCTTCTGGCTAAAAAGTCTGGCTAAAACGGCCAATATTAAACTTTAATTAATAATAAAATTATAATGTAATTACTAATTTATATTACTAATTTTATTATTAATTAAAGTTTAATATTAGTAATATAAATTTTTATTAGTAATTTAAGTTCTAGCTGAATTATATTCTTTCACTCCCCCTCAAACTTAATTATTTATTTTGTTTACTAAAAATTAAGTTTGTGAATTTAGTCATTTTTGGACCGTTAGTATTTTTAGTTAATGTGTCAGCAAGCATATCTTCGGATTTAATATATTCTAGAATTATTTTATTATTTTTAATTGCATCAAAAATAAAATGTTCTCTAAGGTCTATATGTTTCATGTTGTTGTTAAACTGACCATTTTCAATTGTCCTTTTACTTGATAGGTTGTCTGTGTATATTTTTATTGATAAATTTTTGTTTAAAATTTCCTTAAAAATGTTTTTTAGCCATAGAATTTTTCTTGTTAGTTCTGAAGTACTTATAAGTTCCGCTTCAGCTGTTGAAAGAGCAACTACTTTTTGTTTCTTTGATAACCAAAAGATTGGTTTATTTCCTGTACAAATTAGATTGCCTGATGTAGATTTTCTGTCATTCTTGTCTCCCCCCAAATCAACATCAGAATAAGCAATAAATTCACCAGATCCATCATAAGTGATAGAGTAGTCCATAGAAAAATTGAGATATTTAAATATATTAATAATTTTATGCTAGTCACTAACAGTAGGATTTTCACAATATCTGGCGGCATTATTAACTGCATAAGTAATGTCAGGGCGGGTGCATTTAGCTAAGTGAATTAAAGAACCAATAACCGATTTGTAGACAGTTTTATCGAATAAAGAATTGTTCTTAGAAACATAATTTTCGCCAGTACAAGGAGTTTTAGATTTTTTAATATTGTTAAAATTGTATTTTGAAAAAATATTTTCAATATATGATTTTTTGGGAAATTGTGTAACTGAAATTTTCTTGTACAACCTTATATCAATACGTTACATTACGTTAAGTGAAATTTTTGTTATAATTAACTTTAATTAATAATAAATAATAAAATAATTTTTGTAGAAGAATCTTAATTATTAATAAATTAGTTATTAGTAATAAATAAATAGAAAAATTTAGAAGAATAAATAGTTTAGTTTAGTAAAAGAATTATAACACCTCGAAGTAATATTAATTTTATAATTTTTATTATTAATTATTTTTATTTAATTAGTAATTATTAGTAATTATTGTTAATAAAAAATTAAAATAATTGTAAAGCCTCAATTGAAGCTTTAGTATAAATAGTTAAAGAAAAAATAATTAGTTAAGCTTCAATTGAGAATTATTTTCAATTTTATATAAAACATTTTATTATTTGACTTATAAAAAAGTCCACTTTTAAATGTTAATAAAAAATCAAATTTAATTTTAAATTCAAATTATAATTAAAAAACTCTTTGATAAAAATTTTAGGAAAGACAATAGTAAAAATTTATTAAAAATTTATTTAAGAGTTTTTTAATTATAATTTGAACTTAAAATTAAATTTGATTTTTTTATTAACATTTAAAAGTGGACTTTTTTATAAGTCAAATAATAAAAGGTTTTATATAAAATTGAAAATAATTCTCAATTTTTACTATTGTCTTTCCTAAAATTTTTATCAAACTTTATTTAATAATAAAATAATTCAACCTATTCTACAAACTCCTGATAATAATTCTCAATTCTACTTTAACAGAATACCTTGGATTATTATAACTACCGTACACTTAACTATTCTCAGTAAGATTAAAATGAGCCGCAATAATAATAATAATGAAGTCTATGTAGCTTACGCAGCCGCTGATATGGAAGAACAAGAACCTCTACTTGATGACTCAAGATCTGTGGAAGAAGAAGCTGAACCGATGGACGTTGATGATAATATGAGACGTCCACCAAGATTTTTTGGAGATAGAGTTATGGTAGAATCTTACATTGCTCATTGTAAGACAAACTTTGCAAACTATTCTCATCGCTTTCCTACACCAGATAAACAAGTAAGCTACCTTTTAAACAATATGGGAGGACAAGCCTATCAATGGGCTAGTAAACTTTTGGAAAGATATCTGTTACTTAAGCAAGATACTGAAGGATTCATCAAGAGAATCCGAAACACCTTTGGTGATCCCGATTTAGAATACCACTATCAACGTCAGTTCAGACGTTTACGCCAACATGGAATTGGTAATGTGTTAGACTACGTTAATGAATTCCGTCGCCTCGCCGTATTTATAGATACTGATGAAGCTCTTTTAACTGACAACTTTTATCAAGGATTGAATAGCCGTCTACAAGAAAGAATTGATAATATTTTCCCTCCTCCAGAAACCTTAGATGACCTTGCTCAACTTGCGGTCCGACTTGATCGTCATCTACTCTAACAAATGAATCGCCGGCAAAGAAAGAACAATCAGAGAAATTACAAAACCCCTCCAATCAGGTCTAGTCCAAATCATTCAAGTGAAACTCCAGCTGTTAACCGTAATCGAAACTCTAATTTTGAGCGTTGTAGTTATTGTAAAAGAGTTGGCCATAGTGAATATAATTGTTTTAAACGACAAAGTGATATTAGACATCGACAAGACCATTCTACCAATATTTCTACTATTAGTGCTGAAGTCCAAGAAGAAAAAACATGTCCAGTAGCCACATTTGAGTTAATCTCAAATAGTAAAACTGTATCTACCTCATTTTTAATCGACACTGGTGCTTTTGCCTGTTTCCTCGATAAGAATTATGCTGAACAACATGAAATCAAATATACTCCAGACCCAGAAATCAACTATGTCAATGGTATTAATGGAAAATCTACCGTATTCGGAAAAACTTCAGAAATGCCTATCCAGTATCAAAACTATTATAGTTCCATCACATTCCTTATTATTAATCTAAATAACTATTCAGGTATTATTGGGTACAATTGGCTTAAGGATAATAAAGCTACCTTCAATTTCGATAATGAATTTACCTTAGAATTTCCGGCATCAATTTCTAGATCAGTTGAAGAACAATGTATTGAAGTCAATGTAATTAGAGACTTCACAGAACAAGATTTACTTTTTAATGAAGAAGATAGCAATCAACAGGAACCAAGAATCCCAAATGAATTAATGGAAATCAAAGAAATTTTTGATGAAAAACTACCAGAAGAATTACTGCCACACAGAGTGTATGACTGCGCCATTGACTTAAAACCAAATTCAGTGCCATTCTATGGACCTTTGTATTCATTAACTCTTCAGGAACAAGAAACTTTAAAGGAATATATTGAAGAAAACTTGAGAAAAGGATTTATTAAGCCTTCCAAATCTCCTTATGGTGCTCCAGTATTATTTGTACCAAAGAAAGATGGTACTCTCCGCCTTTGTATTGACTATAGAAAACTTAATCAAGCCACAATTAGAAACTCGTACCCGTTGCCATTAATCAAGGACTTACTCAATCGCGTTCAAGGATGTTCCTACTTTACTAAATTAGATCTACCAGGTGCTTATAATTTAGTACGCATCAAGGATGGAGATCAAGCAAAAACTGCCTTTCGCACAAGATTCGGACATTTTGAATATGAAGTAATGCCTTTTGGTCTTACCAATGCTCCAGCCACATTTCAATATTTTCTTAATGATATCCTAACCCCTGTATTGGATAAATTCGCCTTTTCCTATATTGATGACATACTAATTTTTTCAAAAACGCGTGAAGAACACATTAGCCATGTTAAGGAAGTCTTAAGAATATTACTTAATAATGGACTTTATTGTAAATTAAAGAAATGTGAATTTTTCAAATCTTCTGTAGAATTTCTTGGATATCAAATCTCTGACAAAGGAATTTCTATGTGTCAAGATAAAGTAGCTACTATTCAGAATTGGCTTCGACCAACTAATATAAAAGAAGTGCAACAATTTTTAGGATTAGCAAATTTCTACCGCCGATTTGTTCTCAATTTTTCAAAAATTGCCCAGCCTTTAACCAAATTAACAAGAAAAGGGCAAGAATTTATCTGGGAAGACGAACAAGAAGCTTCCTTTTCTACACTTAAAGAAGCCTTTACCACGGACCCCATCCTAATGATTCCAGATCCTACTCAGCCTTTTATTGTCGAAACAGATGCTAGTAATTATGCCGTGGGAGCCGTTTTGTCTCAATATGATAAAAATAATAAATTGTATCCGTGTGCATATATGTCAAAAGGATTAAAAAATGCAGAAGTGTGTAAAGATATAATATATATCTTTAGATTATTTAATAATTAATTATTAATTATTAAATAATAAATTAATATTTAGTAAAATTGATTATAAAATTTTTGAATAAATTTTATGGAATAATTTAATAATAAATTGTTTTATAATAATTCCGTTAAAATTAAATTAAGATAAATATTTAAATTTAAGGAATAAAAGAATTTTAACTAAATTTAAATATTTCAAATATTTTAAATAATTAAAATATTTTTTTAAATACTTTTTATTTAATTTTAGAATAGATTATACTTTTTTATTTAAATTTAGAATAGTTTAATAATTTTAACTTAGTTTTAAAAATAGATTTGTTTATGTTTCAATAGGAAATATATTAAGAATAGTATTGATAATATTAAATTAATTTATAGAAAATACATGGGCTTTATTCAATTTTGAGTTTACTCAAATTGAATTAAAAGTATAATGAATTAGTTTAGTTTAGTTCTTTTATTTTATTATTTAATTAAATTAGTTTTGTTTATTTTATATTAAATATATGTTTATTTAAATAGAATAATATATTAGAATATAATTATGAAAAAATATAAATACATGTAATTTTTGTTTATTAAATCGATGTAATTGTTATTTTCAATTTTTTAATTATTAACTATTGTATAGTTAATAATATTTTTTAAGAGTTTAAATAAAAATGTTTTTTTTTAAAAATAAAAATTTAATGTTTTATTTTTTTATTTTTGTGTTAATAAAAATTGTTTTGTTTTAAGTATAAAATCTGTTTTAAATTTTATACTTTTACAAAGTGCGATATGACATTTACGATAAAGAATTACTAGCAATTATCTCTGCTCTCAAAGAATGGAGGAATTATCTACAAGGAACCAAGGAGCCTTTCAAAATCTATTGTGACCATAAAAACTTAAAATTCCCCAAGAAGCCTGAAGTTCTTTCGGATAGACAAATCCGTTGGTTTGAATTCCTTTCTAAGTTCAACTATGAAATTGTCTACCGTAGTGGAGCCTCAAACAAGAAAGCCGATATTCTATCAAGACGACCTGACTTATTTATTGGACTTATTACTTCTTTTAATGATAATGAATTATTCTTTGATGAAATCAAAAAACAATACCAATTTGATCTTGAAATTCAAAAAATTATAAATTCAATTAAATTAAACGGTGAGTATAATAAAAATTATGAAATTATTAACGATATTCTTTATTATAATAATAGGATTTATCTGCCTATAAACATGAGAATTTCCACTATTCAAAAATACCATGCTACACCAGTTGCTGGTCATTTTGGAACAAAGAAAACTGAAGAATTAATTACCAGATACTACTATTGGCCTAAGTTGCATGACGATGTTGATCTGTTTATTAAGAAATGTGTTATATGCGCCATTAGGAAAGAAGCTACTCATTCCCCATATGGATTGAACCAACTTACAAAAACTCCTTCTTTACCATGGACCTTTATCAACGATGATTTTATTACAGACTTACCAGATTCGTCAGGCTATACTACTATTATGAACGTTGTTGACCAATTTAGCAAGATGATCCACTTAATTCTCGTAACTGGTACTCCCTCTGCTGAAGACGTTGCTAATATGTTTCTTCAAAATATCTTCCGAATTCATGGTTTACCGCATTCTATTACTTCTGACCGTGGAAGTCAATTTACTTCTCATTTTTGGAAAAAGCTTCTCAACCTTCTCAAGATTGAATGTAAATACTCCACCGCTCATCACCATCAAAGTAATGGTCAAGTTGAAAGATTAAACGAAATAGTCACTCAGACTCTTAGATGTATCGCTCATGATGAACCTCACTTATGGTCTTATTATCTCCCTCTTGTTGAATTTTCTATCAATAATACTATTAATACTACTACGAAAAAATCTCCTTTTGAAATCTTTTATGGACATAAGCTTAATTTTGATCCAGATCTTAGTTTTACTTGTGCGTCAAATCATGCAGAATTCACAACTCTTGACTGGAAAGTTCATTTTAATTCTATTTACAATAATATTAATTCAAGTAAATCATCATACAAAGAAAAAGCTGATAAACACCGCTCTGAAGGACCTTTATTTAAAATTGGTAATTTCGTTTGGGTCAAACAAGTTCCATCGTTGAAGAAATTAAAAAAATTTGCCTCTAGAAGAATTGGACCTTTCAAAATTATTGAAAAATTATCCCCTGTTACTTTTAAGCTAGAACTTCCTCCTAATTCCAAAGCTTCAGACGTAGTTCATATTGAAAGACTAGAAAAATTCCTTTAGACGTCTGGAATCCGTCTTTGAGAAGGGACATTATCAATACGTTACATTACATTAAGTGAAATTTTTGTTATAATTAACTTTAATTAATAATAAATAATAAAATAATTTTTGTAGAAGAATCTTAATTATTAATACATTAGTTATTAGTAATAAATAAATAGAAAAATTTAGAAGAATAAATAGTTTAGTTTAGTAAAAGAACTATAACACCTTCTCGAAGTAATATTAATTTTATAATTTTTATTATTAATTATTTTTATTTAATTATTAATTTAATTATTATTAATAAAAATTAAAATAATTGTAAAGCCTCAATTGAAGCTTTAGTATAAATAGTTAAAGAAAAAATAATTAGTTAAGCTTCAATTGAGAATTATTTTCAATTTTATATAAAACCTTTTATTATTTGACTTATAAAAAGTCCACTTTTAAATGTTAATAAAAAATCAAATTTAATTTTAAATTCAAATTATTAATAAAAAACTCTTAAATAAATTTTTAATAAATTTTTACTATTGTCTTTCCTAAAATTTTTATCAAACTTTATTTAATAATAAAATAATTCAACCTATTCTACAAACTCCTGACACCTTATTGCCTAAAATGAAATTAATAATTTCACATTTGGAAATAGAAAATTTATTTCTAATTTTTAGTATAGTGCTAATTAGTTCCTGATTAGTGCCAGAAATAATCATATCATCTACGTATAGGCCTATCAAACAAGTTAACGAATTATCAAAAGTTTTATAAAACAAACAAGATTCAGATTTACATTGAGTAAATCCAATTTTTGAGAGAAATTCAGAGATAGTGATATTCTAATTACGGCCTGATTGTTTTAATCCATATAACGATTTCTTAAGAAGCCAGAAACCCTTTTTGTAGTTTTTATCGCCTTGGGGAATAGAAACATAAACATTTTTGTCTAGTGGAGCATTTAAATACTCTACCTTAATATCTAATTGGTATGTGATCCATTTGAATTTAGCAGCTAAAGATAGAATGAGTCTAATGCAAACAATGTCTAATGTTGGTGAGTAGATATTGTCATAATCAATTCTGTATTTTTGTTTGTATCCTCTAGCAACTAGTCTAGCTTTATATGTTGAAATTTTATTGTTCGAATCACGTTTTATGTTAAAAACCCATTTTGTAGAGATAACATTTGTATTTTCTGGAATATTTTTGGTGAATATCATAACTTTATTATTGTATAGATTTAAAAGTTCATTTCTAATAGCGCGTCTCCATTCTTTCCAATCTTCTCTTTTAATTATATCATTGAAAGTTAGTGGAACCTCAGTATTAATTGAAAATATTGTGTTACATTCAGAATTATTATCGTTATTGTCAATATTATAAATAGTGTTGTTTACAATATTTTCAGAAATATTTTCTTCTTCAGTTGTATTTGTAATTCTATATTTGCTAATATGTGTATCTTCAGTTGGTGAAAATGGTCTTTTATTATTGTTTTTGCTGATATTTTCATTATTATCTTTGTTGGAATTCTCGTTAACTAATTTTTTATTTTGAATAATTACATCATTTTCATAATTGCTAAGATTATTGTCGTCTTGAAAAACTTCTTCTGTGTAACTATCCTCAAGAATATTATTGTCAAAATTATTATTAATTTTAGTTATGGTAGGATAGTGCTTGGTATCGATCTCCTCATAGTTAGATTCCTGATCATGTTCATGTACCATTGTACCATTAGAATTTTTTGTTTTTGAAAGTTTTAGGTAGCCAGGTGTAAAATATTGTATTAATAGAATAATGTATTTAATACGTATTTAAAATAATGTATAATGTATTAAATTAATGTACCGTAAATTTTCATAAAATTTATATCACAATACATTAACATAAATTTATGTAAAATTTAATTTTATGATAAGATAAAGTTTTTGATGATAAAATAAAATTTTAAATTAAATAAATTTTAACCAATAAATATTTTAGATAATAAAAAATTTTTTTTATAAACTAAGCCTCAAAATTAGAAATAAATAAATTGAATATATGTTTGAAATATAATCAACCATATAGTAAATAAATCAAAACTTTATTTTAAGTTTAGAAAATTCTTTAGTAAATAAATAGAATTTAAATAGTTTAATACAAATAATTTCTTTTAATAAATGTATAAATGTAAACAATGTAAAATTATAATATTAAAACATGTATATTAGAATTTATTCAATTTATTTAAAAAGTATAAATAAAGAAAATTTTTCAACTATTGAAACGATAGTTGGAAAATCGTATAGGTTAATTTTGTTTAGATAAATTAACATTAGTTTATAATTAGTTTAGTTGTTTTTTTTTTTTAATAATAAATATTGATTACCTAGTGAGGGCTCTGGTAAAATATCCTTCACGGTAAAGTAATCAACGGTTGTTTAGTTAGTATAGTTTTAAAAATAAATAAATAAATAAATAAAAATTATTATTAAAAATAATTAGTTTAATTGTTAGTTTAGTGTTGTATACAAACCTGAACTTTAGAATATTTTACACCAGGATTGTTGCCGGATTCAATTTTGGGATTTCCTGGTTTTTCTTCTATGAAAACTGCTTCCATTACTAAATGTATATTATGATCGTAAAAATCCATAATTATAAAACAGTGTGTATTAATATTAAATCCTAAGTAAATTCCTTTTCTGGAGTTGTGTAACGAAGTATATCTAGTGATAAGGGTTAGATTAGGAAATCATTAAGATTAGATTAATGAAAGAAATTATTATTATTATATTTTTTTAATCAATCATTAAGTAATTAGTTCACTTATCAAATTGTATTAAAAAAATTATTTTTTCATGTATAAAAGAGAATACGAAAGATAAGATAGCTCTTTAGTGTTTTTATTAACAATTAATAAAATTAGTTTTTTTCGTTTTGTCTTTAGTTTGATAATACACTGACCTAGCGAATTAGTTGTATTATAATAATAAATTTAATAAATAAAAATTATTAAAAAAATATTAGTTATATACTTTAGTGTGTTTATTATTATAATATTTCATTACAAGTTGATATCAAATTTTCTTTTGTTATGATTGAAATTCTTATAGTATGCAATACAGCCAAAAGTTTTTATATAGTTTAAATTTATCTTTTTATTGAAGTATATTTCATTAGGAGTTTTATTTGAGATACTACTGTGTGGTATTATTATAAATATATACAGCATGTTTTACTGCATATTCCCAAAAGTTTAAACTAAGTTTTGCCCAATACAAAATTGTTTTAACACACGATGTAATAGTTCTGTTGAAACGCTCAGCTATTCCATTATTTTGAGGATTGTAAGGAGGAGAATATTCTTTCTTAATACCATTTCGTTTGCAAAAATTTAATAATTTTTTATTATTGTATTCTTTTCCATTATCAGACTTAAATATTTTAATTTTTTCATTTGGGTAGTTATTGTTGATTAACTTAATAAAATTGATAGTCGTACTAGTAAAATCTGATTTGTTTTTTAGATTAAATACCTAACCTTTTCTAGTAGCTTCGTCAATAAAAGTTAGAATATATTTATATTAATTTATTGATGGTGGTAAAGGTCCCATAACGTCGGAATGAATAACTTCGTTTCTTCTAGTTGCTTTGGGTGGAATTCCATTGTGTGGTTTTCTATTTAATTTTGATATTTTACAGTGTAGACATTCATTATTTTCAATTTTGTGTGACTTTAAAAATTTTTCTAGACTTTTGTTATAGTAATGTCCTAATCTATTGTGCTATATATTATTTGATAAATTTTCATTGAAACAATATAACTTTCTATCATTGAAAGTAATATTATTTTGTGTTTTAATTTTGAAATTATTCCCTTTATTGACATGTGTTCTAAATATATTTTTATTATTGTATTTGATTATTAACTGTGGTTTGAAATTTTTATTAATTATTTCACAATCTATGTGTGATTGTGCTAATTTTATTCCACTTATTAGATTTTGTGCTATATCCTTGGAGTATAAAACCCTTTTTAATATTATGTTATAGTTATTTAGTTTTCCTTCGTATGTACCGAATTCCTGAAATTCGCAAGTAGTATTGTTGGCACATTTCATTTTTAATTTTTGTTCAACAAAATTTCTTAAAATACTTTTATCATTAGTTATGTGTTCAGAAGCACCTATATCGTATATCCAGGTAGTAGAGTTCGAAGATTTTTCATTGTTTTCTTTATTATTGATGTTATTAATATAGGCAAGTCCCTCATTTGACAAGATTTCATCCATTTCTTTCTTGTTTAAATAATTGATGTTGTTTCTATTATAATTTCTTTTGTTATTTTGATATGGTTTACTTCTACTGTTGTTGTTGTTGTTGTTGTTGTATTTGTTGTATCTATACTTGTTTTTTGTGTTATAACCACATTCACTAGTATTATGATTTTTCATGTTACATATATGACAGTATTTGCTTGTTCTTGAGTTATTGTTATTGCCCTGGTTAAATTTCATTATATTGTTAACTAAGTCGATGTCCATCATGTCTTCATCATAGTTTTTTGTATTTTTAATTTCTTTATTTTTCCTATATGGTAGAGTAATTTGTATTTATTTTTAATATCTTCATAAAGGTCATTTGCAGTAGTTGTAGTTCCGGAAATAAAAATGATTTTTAGTTCCTTTGGCATACACCCTAAAAGGCAATCTATTTTTTCTTGTTCAGTAATTGGTAACTTTTTCTTCTCCATTTGTTTGAATATGGACATCATTTTACTAGTTAAGCTAAGTATTTCTTTGTGATTTTTGACCTTCATATCTCTTAATTTGTTCATCCATTCTTATAAAGTTACATCTTCGTCTTGCTCAAAGAGGATTTTTAAGTTTTCCATAAGTTCGTGGGCAGTATCAGTATCGGTTATCAGCGGGTAGATTTTATCTTCAATATTGTTAAGTATAATAGATATGGCAGCTGCATTTTCCTTTTGTATTCCTAGGATTTCACCTGGGTCTTGAATTCCATCAGTAGTAATATTTTGGTCTAAGTAATTCTTGAGATTTAAAGCGGTGAGGATGCTGGTAATTCTTAATTTCCAAGCACTAAAATTATCACCGTTAAGTGGACGTCCGTGGTTAGAAAGAATATATTCGGTAGCCATTGAGACTCTTAATCTGAAAAGTAAATTTAGGTTTGATAAAGTTTATTTATTATGTTTATTAAATTTAATTTAATAAAAGTAATTACAAAGATTTTGAAAATACATTTACAATTTCTTTTTATACTAAAATATGTGGCTAATGCCAACTAGTAATACTATATGCTACGATTATTCTAAGAAACATTACATTAGTAATTATATTATAATTTTATTATTAATTAAAGTTTAATATTAGTAATATAAAATTTTATTAGTAATTTAAGTTCTAGCTGAATTATATTTTTTCAGTTTACATGCTTTCTTTTATAATATTGTTAATTTATATTAACTATTATTGGTTAATAATTGATAATGTTATTTACTATAATAATGCATATTAAATATTATATAAATATTATTTAAATAAAAAATAAAATACTATTTAAATATAAATAATCATTATAATTGTAAAAGTTTTATAAAAAAAAATTCTAAAATTTCAAAATAAAACTACACCAAAATAAAAAACTAAAAAAACGAAAAGAAACCAAGTATATTTAAAATTCTCTTTTTATTAATTTATTTAGTTATTAACTAAAATTATACTAATAACAATTACATTGTTTTAATTACGATTTTCCAACTATCGTTTTAATAGTTGAAAAATTTTCTTTTTATACTTTTTAAAAAAATTAAATTAATTCTAATATACATGTTTTAATATAACTTTACATTGTTTATATTTATACCTTTATTAAAAGAAATTATTTGTATTAAACTATTTAAATTCAATTTATTTACTAAAGAATTTTCTAAACTTAAAATAAAGTTTTGATTTATTTACTATATGGTTGATTATATTTCAAACATATATTAAATTTATTTATTTCTAATTTTGAGGCTTAGTTTATAAATATAATTTTTTTTATTATCTAAAATATTTATTGGTTAAAAATTATTTAATTTAAAATTTTATTTTATCATCAAAAAATTTATCTTATCAATAAGTTAAATTTTACATAAATCTATGTTAATGTATTGATGAAAATTTTTTGTAAACTTTTACGGTACATTAATTCAATACATTATACATTATTCAATTAATACAATATTTTATAATAGTATTCACGATATGTAAAAAATTATCTTTTAGAAACAATATATCTTTTATATATCATTATTTATAATTATTTTATTTTATCATAATATTTTTTTTATAAATTAAATTAAAACTTTTATTTGTTTTGTTTATTTGTTGTTTTATTTTTTAGATTAAAAAATAAAAGATATTTTTTGTTTCATTTTATAGGCTTTTTTTATGCAACATACATTTATTATAATATATTGTAATATATAGGTAATTTAATAAAAATTTATTGTGGATTATAAAATAAAGTTTTTTAACTCAGAATTTTTTTAATTACATTATCGATTATTTAAAATACGTTATGTATTTTATTAATTATATAAGCCACAAATAAATATATATTTGTAAATAAAATTAACTTATGTAGCTTTTTTTCGAATAACTTTAAATAATTTTGTTAAGAGTCAATGAGGGTTAGTGTGACTTTTTGTTTTTAATTTCCTAGTTCATTTCTCCCATCAATCAGAATAAGCTCCAATGGTGGTTCTTAGAGAAACGTTGGCTCTTCCCTATTGCTAGATGGTTGTGACCCTTCTGGTCTGTCATACCGAATCTTCAGCTTCCACGCTCACTTAATCCATGTACATTAGATGCATGTCGTTGTACGATATTTCCAACTATAATACTAAGCCTCATATAGTCAATTTTGATCACGTGACAAACGCCCCCTAATGTTTACACTTAAATAGATTAAAGAATGTTGGTTGTGTATTTGGTATAGCCTAAGTCACCAATTATAAGGTTCTAATTTGCAATGTAATATGTATATTTTGACCCTCTCAGGTCGGTTAGATGAGTGCTAATATCATAGTAGTAAATTAGAAAGTTCATTAATACTTATGAATATCATAACCAAACCCATAGCAAAATTCAATGGGGGAAATCTACGAACACTGACATCTGCGTGATCAAACCAGAAGCCTTATGTATACTAAGGAAATGCCTTAAAAATAAGGATAAAAACTGGAACAACGGTCAGAGACTCTCGAACTGTTAGAATATCTTGGTTATTATTTTACATTATGTCAACTCTTAATATTAATGAATCGTATAAATTATATGATTATAAAAAATTATATTTACAATAACATAGAACTAATTATTGGAAATCCAAATAAATTTATTCTATTAAATGTAGTTAATTAAATTAAAAAAAAATTATTGTTTATTAATATTCCTAGAACATATGAAACTATTATACGTTACTAATACATTACTAATATATCTAAAGTTAAACTTACTTTTATTTTTCAATACTTTAGATTTACTGTAAAGCAGACACTGAAAGAATAGAATTTTTAATAACAATTAAATTGATAAAATGATGAAAAATATCTTCTATTTATATTTTTCCTAAATACATTTATATTATTATAACTATTTATTCATTATTATTTAAACCCTATGCTAAAATCTTAATTATTAATAAAATATTTAAACTATAATTATTTTAGTAAAATAAAATAGGCAATTCAAATCAAGTACTATTTAATTTGAATATGTGCCCATGTATTATTTATATATTAATCATTTATTATTTATATACTATTCATCTTTTTCTATCAAAAACAATACTAAAACTAAGAAATTAAATTGAGAAATTTAATTTATTTTGTTTTAAACTTTTAATATTAATAAATAAATTATGTTTCATTTTCTTTTTCTGTAATAATTCGTGTAACTTAAACAATAATATTTATGGCTTAAGTTACATTAAAGATATCTGTAACGAATCTATTAGATAATTAATATTGTCTTAATGGTTAGTATTTAAGACATTAATCTGGATCACTCGGGTTCGACTCACACCTTGATCCGAAATCTATTTTAGATTATTTATTTAACAATTTAATTTACGACTCATAGAAACTTATAGAACTTATTCGAAAAAGAATAAGTTCGAATATTCGAAAAATCAAATATTTTTTGTAATTTTATCACGGGATTCATCTTATGCAATTTTTAATTTAAAGAACAATCTAGAAAGATAATTAAAATTTTTGATTTAGCCACATCAGATTTAGAAAAAGTATAAATAGAAGTGGTTTGAATCGAAAATTAAAAAAATTGTGTTTTTATTAACTATTAACTTTTAACTTTTAAATTTTAAAAAAAAAAAAAATATTTATTATTAAAAAATAATTTAAATAAAAAATAATTAAAAATTTTAATAAATAAAATTAATTGACTTATTGGGATCAAAATTATTATCTATATAAAGTTTATTAATTACCACATTATTAAATACTTATATAGATACGCGTTACAATAAAAACACCAGTTGTAACATATTCCCTTTACCTTAATTAATTTGTTTATTTTTCCTACCTGTTATAGTGTCTACCCTTGGTTTAAATATCCACTTGTATATTAGTATCTACCTGACTTTTGTACTTTTCTGTTTTGCTACTTTAGATACTACTTCTGTTTACTCCTTTATTTTTTCTCTAGGCAATAGACACTACCTTTGTATATTGTTTTACAACTCTTTTGGACTCTCTTGGACTCTTGGACTCTCTCGGACTCTTTTGGACTCTTTTGGACTCTTTTGGACTCTTTTGGACTCTCTTGGATATATTATACGATTAAATTGAATTAAAATTAGATATTTTCAATAAAATAAAGAATATGGATGAAGAATTGATGAACCATGCTACGTTGAAGGATGGTTTCGCTGGAAATCGTCGTTTCTTTAAGGGTTTTCTCGCCAAAATAGAATTAATCTTTATGGTCTACCCAGAGCGCTACGCGGATGACGAAGCAAAAATCGTCTATATTATTTCAAGACTATATGGTGAAGCCTTGAATTGGGCTGCATCATTAATTCACAACCATGACGAATGCCTATTAAATTATGACTCATTTGTTGCAAAGCTTAAATCTGTGTTTGGCAACAACGACTCAACATTTGTGGCTAATCAAAAGCTTCGAACTATAAAGCAAAGGAAAATCGGAGAAATTCAAAAATATATTCTTGAATTTAACCGATACTCTGATGACTCCTCTTGGAACGAAAGTGCAAAAATGGACGCCTTCTTAGCTGGACTACAAGATCAAGTCGCCAATAGAATTTTAGAAATGTTTCCCGGTCCACAAACGCTACTAAATTTACAAGTTATAGCATCAAGAATCGATTCTAGAATCGATACTAATAGAAGATTTTTCAACAACAATCACTCTAATAGCACCAATCAAAACCGAAGAACTGAAGCAAATAGAAAACCTTTCACTTCGAGAAATAAGAAAACTTACGGACCGCTTACCTCAGAAGAAAAGGCTAGAAGAATTAAGGAGAATCTCTGTTTATATTGTGGTTCTCCAGATCACAAGTTAAACAACTGTCCAAAAAGAAGTAAAAATGAAAAAACAGCTGGGACTCATATTTCTAATTCTATGCCTGAAAAGAAACCTAGAATAAGATTCTCCGATAATCCCCATTTGAAACAACCAGTTTTTGAGTTCCAACTCAATACTTCCGACGTCTCCGTTAACACTAAACTACTAATTGATTCAGGATCCCAACTTAACATAATAGATGTGGTCTTTGCAGAAGAAAACAACATTCCTTTTGATAAATCCGTCTCTCTCGACAAAATCTCTGGTATTGGTGGGGAACAACAAGTCTTAGGTAAATCCATCCCAATTTCAATTAAATACAAAAACCACCAATGAAAAACTATATTTTATATTGTAGACCTCCCGGGATATTGTGGTATCTTAGGTGCTGAATGGTTACATCAGCACAACCCTAATATTAACTTCGTTGAAAAAGAATTATCTTTTAATTCAAATTTCTGTTTGTCACATTGCTCTGTCATTCCAAATGTTGCCCCTACTTATGTTATTTCTTCTATTTCTAATGATTCCAAACCTTCTTGTAGCACTTCAACCAATTCTTATATCCATGATTCTGTAACAAATCTTCCAAAAAGTCAAGATTCCACCACTAACACTTCTAGTAATCAAGAAGTTATTCTACCCGCTGAACTTCAAGCCTTTGAAGATGTATTTAATGAAAAAGCCGCTGAACAATTGCCGCCACATAGGCAATACGATTGTGAAATCCGTCTTAAGCCGGACTCCAAACTTTTCTATGGACCAATTTATCCTTTAACGGATAAAGAATCAATGGTATTGAAGGAATACATTGATGAAAATTTGCGAAAAGGTTTCATCAGACCTTCGAAGTCTCCGGCTGGTGCCCCAGTGCTTTTTGTCCCGAAGAAAAATGGTGAACTACGTCTATGTCAAGATTATAGGAAATTAAACGAAATCACAATCCGTGATTCATACCCTTTACCATTAATTAATGACATGTTGGAACATCTAGGTAAAAGCAACATCTTCTCCAAACTTGATTTAAGATCAGCTTACAATCTTGTGAGGATCAAAGAAGGTGATGAATTCAAAACTGCTTTTACTTGCAAATATGGACACTTTGAATATACTGTAATGCCGTTTGGTTTGAAAAACGCACCTGCAGTATTTCAACATTTCATTAATGATGTGCTTGAGGGAATCTTGGGAATATTTGTCTTTAGTTATATTGATGACTTAATAATTTTCTCGGAAAATTTTAAAACCCATGTAATCCAGGTTAAAGAAGTACTTAAAAGACTTAGAAAAGCGGGACTTTACGCAAAACTTGAAAAATGTGAGTTCTTTGTCCCATTTATCGATTTCTTAGGTCATCGTATATCTTCTGAAGGTATTTTAATGGATCCAAAGAAAATTGCATCTATCTTGGAATGGCCAACTCCTAAAAGCGTTAAAGAGGTTCAAGCGTTTCTTGGGTTAGCTAATTATTATAGAAGATTCATTGCCGGTTTTGCTGAGATCGCACAACCACTGAATGCGTTACTTAAGAAGGATGTTAAATTCTGCTTCTCTCATCAGTGTGAAAATTCTTTTAGTTTAATCAAATCCAAATTTGCTTCTTCCCCTGTTCTTGCATACCCGAATCGTGATATACCTTTCATAGTTGAAACGGATGCAAGTAATTTCGCTATAGGAGCAATCCTTTCACAAACGAATCCAAAAGACAAGTCGGTTCATCCAGTGGCATTTTTCTCTAGATCGCTTAGTTCTTCTGAAAGGAACTATCCGATCTACGATAAAGAACTTTTAGCAATTGTAGCTGCTTTAGAAACTTGGCGACATCTACTCAAAGGAACTACTCAGCCTTTCAAGATTTTCTCGGATCATAGAAATTTGCTCTACCAGAAGAAACCCGAAAAAATGACTCAAAGATTAGTTCGTTGGTCTTTGTTCCTTGCCGAGTTTAACTTTATCATCGTTTATCGGTCGGGTTCTGCTAATGGTAAACCTGACGCTTTATCTAGAAGACCAGATTACTTAGAAAATTTTAAGTATAACAATGACATTCCAAATTCCGTCCTTAGACCCGAAAACTTTTGTGCCATGGTTCTGGATAACAATCCCCTTATGGATAAAATCATTTCAAATAGCAAAGATGATAAATTTTACTTTGAAGTATGCAAATATTTAGAAACTCAAATTCCCCCAGTCCCTCATTCGCAAATCGAAAACTTTAAAATTCAAGATGGTGTATTATTATTCAATAATAGGATCTATGTCCCCCAAGATTGTCGTTTGGAAGTTCTTAAAATTTGCCATGACTCACCCTCCGCTGGACACTTCGGATTAAAGAAAACTACTTCCCTTATTGTTCGTGACTTTTGGTGGCCTTATCTCTCAGTCGATGTCAAAGAATATGTTAGGTCTTGCGAAATATGTTGCCGATCAAAGGATTCTCGACACAAACCCTATGGATTTCTCTCCCCTTTGGAAATTGCTGAACGTCCTTGGTCTTCCTTATCTATGGACTTTATTACGGATCTCCCACTTTCCCAAAAGTATACTTGCATTCTTGTAGTCACCGATAGATTAACTAAATTATGCCACTTCATTCCTTTTGAGAACATCCCTTCTGCCTCCGATACTGCTGATGCTTTCATGATCAACGTTTTTCGTCTCCATGGATTACCAAATGAAATTCTTTCGGATAGAGGTACTCAATTTACCTCTAAATTCTGGAATTCAATTTGCAAATCTTTTGATATAAACCTAAAATTTTCTTCTTCCTACCATCACCAAACAAACGGGTTGACGGAGAGGGTAAACTCCGTTGTAGAACAATACCTAAGGTGTTACTCAAATTATAAAGGCTCTAACTGGTACAAGTTCTTACATCTTGCTGAATTTAGTTACAATAATGCCGTTCAAGAATCTACCAAAACTTCACCATTTTTTGCTAACTATGGCTATAATCCAAAACATTCTCCAATTTTACCAAGTCGTACCGAGATACCAACTGCGGATGAATTCACAAGAAATTTCAAAGAAATAATTAAAACTCTTAAAGATAACTTGAAGAAATCCATTAATCAACAAGAAAAATTCGCAAACAAACACAGAAGTAAAGCCCCTGAACTCAAGGTAAATGATAAAGTATGGATCAACAGTTCTTTAATAATGCGTAATGGTAATAAGAAGTTAAAACCTAGAAAACTTGGTCCGTACAAAATAATTGAAAAAATTTCTCCAGTTTCTTTCAAATTGGAGTTACCAAAAGAAATTCGCATTCATCCAGTCATCCACGTTTCAGAATTGGAACCCTACCATGAAGACAAGTTCAATAGAAAGCAACCGCCACCTCCGCCGGTTATTGTGGATAATAAGGAAGAATTTGAAGTCGAAGAGATATTGGATAAAAGAAGATATTATGGTAAAGTCCAATATCTAATTAAATGGAAAGGATACCCAATATCTGAAGCATCTTGGGAGCCAGAAACAAATTTGAATTGTCCAGAACTACTTAAGGAATTCAATAAAAAGAAATGATTTCAACAGAAACTTTATTTTTAATTTATTTTTAATTTTAATTTAAAAAAAAAAATAACTTCTTTAAATTTTCTTAAATTTTAGATTTTCTTTAAGCATGTATTTAATATTAAATGTATAATGTAAAAAAAAAAAAAAAAAAAAATTATTTTATTGTAATTCAATTAGTATAGTTTAATTATATAGTAATTATATAGCTTAAAAAAATTATTATTGTAATAAAACATAAAATGAATCCAAAGATTCGTCTGGTATCCGAATCCTGGAGGAAGACCATGTAACGAATCTATTAGATAATTAATATTGTCTTAATGGTTAGTATTTAAGACATTAATCTGGATCACTCGGGTTCGACTCACACCTTGATCCGAAATCTATTTTAGATTATTTATTTAACAATTTAATTTACGACTCATAGAAACTTATAGAACTTATTCGAAAAAGAATAAGTTCGAATATTCGAAAAATCAAATATTTTTTGTAATTTTATCACGGGATTCATCTTATGCAATTTTTAATTTAAAGAACAATCTAGAAAGATAATTAAAATTTTTGATTTAGCCACATCAGATTTAGAAAAAGTATAAATAGAAGTGGTTTGAATCGAAAATTAAAAAAATTGTGTTTTTATTAACTATTAACTTTTAACTTTTAAATTTTAAAAAAAAAAAAAAATATTTATTATTAAAAAATAATTTAAATAAAAAATAATTAAAAATTTTAATAAATAAAATTAATTGACTTATTGGGATCAAAATTATTATCTATATAAAGTTTATTAATTACCACATTATTAAATACTTATATAGATACGCGTTACAATATCATGCTGAGGCGTTTGATATCTTTACATTTACTTATTGTTTTATTTTTGTCTAAAATATTTATTCTACTGGTTAAAAAAAGTTGATTTGAAACTGCATAATCTTTATAATCAATAACATTTTCGTAAAAATAAACTAATTTATTATTTAAACCATGAGAAATTTTTGAGTAATAATAATATAAATAAAACATATTATTAACCCCTAACCTCCTACCCTTTAAAAGTTTATCGTACATTTTAATTTATCTATATCATATTATTAATAAAAAAAAAAGAAAAGCTTGATTTTATGATTAAAATCATTAATACTTTTTTCAAAGTTAAAAAAACAATATAAATATTATAAACCATAAAAAACCTTAACTCTATATTAACTGTCATTTCGGCAATAAACTGTTTTTTTTTTTTTTTTTTTTTTTTTCGCTTGTTCTTACTATTTTCCATTATCATCTAATAACAAAAGAAAAATAATATTTGATAATAAAATTTATATATTTAGTTTTTTTTACAAAGTAATTTATATAGACTACTATTTGTATTACCTGCTATTAATAATACCTATAAAGATGAAGTAATTTAAATTTTAAATTAAAATTTCATTATTTATTTTCGAATTACAAATTTAAATTACTTTTTTTAAAGAATTTAAAATATTTTTTTTTTTGAATTTTAATATTTAGATTTAAAAATTTAAATTTAAAATTTTAAAGTGTAAAAATTTAAACTGATCTCCAAAACACGTATATTTATTAGGAGTTTCACGAATAGGTTGAATTATTTTATTATTAAATAAGGTTTGATAAAAATTTTGGAAAGACAATAATAAAAATTTTAAAAATTTATTTAAGATTCTTTTATTAATAATGTTTAAAATTTTATTTGATTCTTTATTAACATTTAAAAGTGAACTCTTTGATAAATCAAAGTAATAAAAAGGTTTTTAAAATAGGAATTGAAATTGAAATTGAAAATAATTCTCAATTGAAGCTTAACTAATTTTTTCCTTAACTCTTTATACTAAAGCTTCAATTGAGGCTTTACAATTATTCTAATTTTTTATTAATAATAATTACTAATAATTACTAATTAAATAAAAATAATTAATAATTAAAATTATAAAATTAATATTACTTCGAGAAGGTGTTATAATTCTTTTACTAAACTAAACTATTTATTTCTTCTAAATTTTTCTATTTATTACTAATAACTAATTTATTAATAATTAAGATTCTTCTACGAAAATTATTGCATTATTTATTATTAATTAAAGTTAATTATAAAAAATTTTTTATTAATGTAATGTAAAGTATTGATAATATTACAGTTTACAACACTTTTAATACATGTTTATTTTTTTGTAAGTTAGATATATGAAATTGTAAATATATAAAGTATATCTTTAAATTATTTAATAATTAATTAATAATTATTGAATAATAATTTTGATATTTTAATGAAAAATTATTTATAAAATTTATTATATAAATTTTATAGAATAATTAAATAAAGATTAATTTTAAAATATCAAAGTTAGAAATGAAATTTGGATAAATATTTAAATTAATGGATAATTAAATTTAAATATTCAAAATATTCAAATTAAATCTTAAAAAGTTTTTATTTAATTAAAATTAGTTTAATAACTTTAGCGTAGTTTTAAATTAGCATTTTTTTTAATAGCAAATATATAATAAATAGTATTGTTAATATTTAATTAATATAGGTAATACATGGTCCGTATTCGACTTGCAGTTTACTCAAATTGAATCAAAAGTGTATTTAATTAGTTTTAGTTCAGTTTTATTATTTTATTACTTAATTAAATTAGTATTACATTAGTTTTGTTTATTTTATATGTATAATTAAATAGAATATTATATTAAAATAATTTACAAAAAATATAAATACATGTAAAATTTCTTGATTAAAACAATGTAATTGTTATTGACTATTATTTAGTTAATAACTAAATAAATTTAATAAAAGAGATATTTTAATTATATTTTGTTTTCTTGTTTCTTTTTATTTATTTTGTGTTTTTGTTTTATTGTAAAAATTTTATAATCTGTTTTAATTTTTTATAAAACTTTTACAGAAATAGATAAATAAAAATGTGTCAATATGAATGTTCAAAATTATATAATACGTTAATTGTTTTTCTAATATATTTTTAGAATTTAAAATTATACATTAATTTACTAATATAATGAACGAAGTATAATGTATTAATGCAAAAATATCAATACAAAAAATATGAAAAATTATGTAATAATGGAAAATATTAAAAATAATAAAAATTATATTAAAGTTAGTTAATTTAAAAATAAATTTTTGTGATACTTAGAAAAGATTATTTTTTAAAACTATAGCAAATTCTCAAAAAAGTTTAGTTAATTCTAATGGTGTCTATTCCATTGGTGTATTATTATTTTAAAGATTAATTATTAAATTTATGTATATTATATGGTTAATAATATATATCTAATATATATGATATGATACATTTTAATTAAATATTATATTATAAATAATAAACCTTTATAATTTTTAAATATCAATACTTATAAAACATATTACAAATCCTAAAATTATCATAACAATTTTAAAGTTATAATGCTAATAAAAATAATTAAAATATAAAATTAAATAATGTTAATAAAAATAATTAAAATAAATTATTTTAAATGAATAAAAGATGTTTTATTAGCTCTATTTCAATAATATTATTAATAAATGCATATATTTTAAACAAAGAAATATATAGAGTTTTAATATTTGATAAATCATTTAAAATTTACATAGTTTAAATGTCGTCCAAGTTTTTATCCTTATTTTTAAGGCATTTCCTTAGTATACATAAGGCTTCTGGTTTGATCACGCAGATGTCAGTGTTCGTAGATTTCCCCCATTGAATTTTGCTATGGGTTTGGTTATGATATTCATAAGTATTAATGAACTTTCTAATTTACTACTATGATATTAGCACTCATCTAACCGACCTGAGAGGGTCAAAATATACATATTACATTGCAAATTAGAACCTTATAATTGGTGACTTAGGCTATACCAAATACACAACCAACATTCTTTAATCTATTTAAGTGTAAACATTAGGGGGCTGATATGAAATTAATATGTCTAGCTACATATTAGCCAATATTTAAAATAATTTTTATTATTTAAAATATTCAATTTCATCTTTAGAAATTTATATATAATATTTCATAATAATAATATAATAATTGATATATATTATAATACATTATTTATATATTAGTTATAGAATTCATGTACATATTTCATTATATTCTTAAATATTAATATTATATATTAGTATTAATTTTATTGTAATACTTATTTGTATTATATTACCTTTCCTTATATAGTAATATTTCATATAAAATGTAAAATATATTATACTATATCCTATTTAATTATTATTCATATATTATGAATACATTACATTATATAATTGATATTCAATTATATTATAGGAATTTTATAATATAAAAATATTCATGTAAAAATAATTAATAATTAGAGAGAAGAGCTTTAATAATTAATAAGAAAATATTATAAGTGAAATTATTAATAAGAGAGAAGTTAATAGTAATAAAATATTTTTCACCTAATATAATAAATTATAAATAAACTAATATTAAATTACTACAACATAAAAGAAACTTATATCAAATTGGTGCGAAGTGTGAGGTTGTAGAATAAAAGATATTAATATTAGTTAATTAAATCTATAATATAGGTGAATTTAATTATTTAGTTTGAGTGTTTTATTATTAAGTGGAAAATAAACGCGATATTATTGAATTGAATTAATTGTTATTTTTATTTTCTTTATTTTACCTTTGTATTTTGTGAAATTTAGAGTATTTACTTTAGTCAAGTTATATTCTAATATCCACAAGAATATTATTATTAATACAATTTTATTATTTTTATATAATTGAATAAGAGAAACTGGGGAAATCGGACCAGAATAAAAACGATTAATCTTTTATTCATATATGTTTATTAGTTGGTAGATTATTTATTTTATTTTTATTCAATAGTTTGAAAAGTTTTATGTTATATTACTATATAACATTATATTATATATAAAGAATTTTATATTTAAGAATTATTATTACATATTTTATAATATTTTTACTTATTTTATAATATCTGATTAAGCTTACTACCAACTATATTAGTTATAGTGAGTTTTATTTTAAAGAAATTTTCATATTATTTTAAGTGAATTAAAATATTGTATTCTCTTACTTATTTTAATTCTAATTATTTTATAATTATCATTATCTAAGTGAATTAAAATATTATATCTTCTTACTTATTTTAATTCTAACTATTTTAATTATTTTATTTTATTTTATTTTATTTAAAGAGAATTAAAATATTGTATTATTTACATTATTTTAATCTTATAATTAAGAATTACATTTATTTTTATTTTATTTTTTTTTTTTTATTTCATATAATAATACCATTTAATTATTTATTCTATTTTCAATTCAATAATGGGTGAATTTAAAATTCCACTTCCAACAATTGGAGGAACTAACCAAGATGTAGATACCTGGGTGGATCTTTTAGAAAATTGGTTAGCTATAGAAAAGGTAGCTAATGAAGATATCTACCGTTATATTTTGGCTAGTACGCGTGAAGAAGCTACCAAAGCGATTCTGGAACATAGGAGAAAAGTAAATAGAGACTTATCTCTTAATGAATGTAAAGTAATACTTATGAAGAAATATCATTCAAACAATGATAAAGCTGCCAAATTTAGGAAATTAAAAATGTTAAAAATTGAAGTTAATGAAAATGTATTAGAATTCGATAAAAAGTTTATAAAGCTTTATGATGATCTGCCAGATGAATTCAAAGACAAGATTTCTGTGTATGACTATGAATTCGCTCTAGTTGCACAAGATGATGTTTATGAAAAGGTTGCATTCGCAGATCCAAAATCAATTGAAGATGCTATGGGGATTGCTGAAAGATATTATGAAATTCATAATGGTCCAAATCTTAGAGCTAGTACTTCGTCTATGAACTACCGTCGTACTAATAATAACAATTATAATAATTCGAATTATACTTATAGTAGGCCTAGATATTCGAATAATTACAATAATTACAATCCTCCACATAATATTAAAGTAAATAATAATGTTAATAATAATAGTAATAATAATGGTAATAATGTTAATTATAGTAAAAGCTATAATAGTATGAATAATGGTGCTAGTACACAATATTCTAATATATCAAATTCTAATAATAATACAAGATTAACTACTAGCATTAATAATCAAAATGATGAAATGAATGATTTGATTAACGGAATGCAGAACTTACACATAAAGACCTGTTATTTCTGCCATGAACCAGGTCATATTGCCAGATTTTGCCCACACATGAACTCTACATATTATACAAAAAACTAGGTTATGGAAGAGGGCAAACTTCCGTTAATCAAACTGCCAACACTAATAATAACTATTACTATAATAATAATAATAATACAATGAATCCCGATGTTACAGCAACTACTTATTCACCTAATTATGAAGCTATTGTTGCTGCAGCTAAAAGACATCGAGATGAGAAATTAAAAGCTAAAAATCCATATTCCAGAATTCCTAATACAGAAAGAGAAAAGAATAATTTTAAAAATATTAATACTAATATTAACACTAATAATAACATTAATAATATGAATAATAACAATTTTAATAATATGAATAGCAATATTACAAATGAAAATAATTTTAACAATAATATTAGTAATAATTATTTTAATACCAATAATAATACTAATAATTCTAGTAATAATTTTAACAATAATAATTTAAATAATAATGATAATAATAATATTAATAACAATATCAATATCAATAATAAAAATAATTATAGCAATATTAAAGATAACACTTCGGATAATAATAATAATGAAAAAGATATAAATAATAATATAAAATTGAATAATAATATTAATGATAATTCAATTGATAAGAATAATAAAACCAAGAAAGTAAATTTTAAATTAGAAAATGAAGATAAATCAAAGAAAAATAAGACTACTAGTTTAAATACCGATATAGATATGAAAGAAGCTAATAAGGTAAAGAAAACGCGTAAAAACACGCGTATAAATGAAGAATCCACTTTGGAAAATATATTACCTAGTGATAATTCTAATAGTATAAAAACAAAAACTTCAATCCAAATGCTAAAAGATTCAGAAGAATATAATATATGTACCGATTTATTAAATACTCCAGCTAATATTACTTTTGGACAACTTTTAGGTGTTAGTAAAACGTCCAAAGCTGAATTAATTAAGGGATTAAAGAATTTAAAGTTGGATAATATTACTATTAGTACCACTGAAGTTGATGAAAATAATAATAATTTGTATAAATTAAATAATAATTTCATTAATATCGATGGAAGAACCAAAGTAAACGATCATGATGTTGCAGTTGTTCATGGTACAATCAATTCCCATTCAGCAGCTATATTTATTGATGCATGTAGTAATACAAATTTAATTACGCGCTCCTTTTTAGATAATAAAATTAAAGATTTTGAAATTGTAGGACAAATTAGAGGAAGAATAAGACAAGCAATGGTTGATGATGTTGCTAGAGTATATGATCTAGTGAAACTTCATGTAAAAATAGGCAAAATTGAATTTGATTCTATATTTAGAATATCAGATAAAAACGATTCATTTTATGATGCTATTATTGGATTTAAAACACAAAATGAAAATCGCATTATGATTGATACAGTTGATAAAACATTAATTTTGAAATCTTCTGATAATAAATTTATTCCTATTGTTGATGTTGAAGATATTTCTATATTTCAATCCCAAGCTCTTTCTTGCTATTCCAATGATGTAGAAGATATTTATTTTGATTATGAAGATATAACCGCTAGTACTATTTTAGCTGTAGTTGAAGAAAATAGACCTAACAAAATAGAAAATAATAATAATAATAAAATGGATATTATTAATAATATAATTTCTAATATCAAAGTTGATAACGATGTTGATAAAAATTTATTTAGTTCTCTTCTTAAAAATTTTAATGATGTTATTGCTGTATCTTCTGATGATTTGGAACCATCAAATTTGTTACCACACCACATTATTTTGGAGGATAATGTGCGCCCTATTAAACAAAAAGCTTATAATATTTCACAAGTTCAATTATCAGGTTTAAAAGAAGAATTAGAAAAACTAATTAATAAAGGTCTAATTGAACCGTCTCATTCTCCGTGGGCTTCTCCAGTGGTTATGGTTAAGAAGAAAAATGGAAAATGGCGCCTTTGCATTGATTTTAGAAAATTAAATAATGTAACTGTTAAAGATGCATACGCCCTACCTAAAATCAAAGAAATTTTTGACTCACTTAAAGACTCAAAAATCTTTTCAACAATCGATTTATTTAGTGGATATCATCAAATTCCTATGTTCAAAGAAGATATGGATAAAACTTCTTTTACCACTAAATTTGGTAACTATTATTTTAAAGTTATGCCTTTTGGATTAACTAATGCTCCTGCCACTTTTCAGCGTGAAATGAATCGTATCTTTTTCGATTTAATTAATGAATGTGTTCAAATATATTTAGATGATATTATTATTTATTCTCCCAGTTTTGAAGATCATATTAATGACTTAAGAAAAGTTTTTACTATTTTACGTAATAACAAATTAAAGTTAAATATTGAGAAATGTTCTTTTTGTCAACTTGAAATAGAGGCTTTAGGTCATCGGGTTACTATTGATGGCTTACTTCCTTTGGAAAAGAAAGTCGCATCTATTAAAGAAATGAACCCACCACGAGATATTTCTGAACTACGTTCATTTTTAGGTATGACTAGTTATTACAGAAATTTTATTGAAAATTATTCTGCTATTGCAGCTCCTCTTTGCAAACTATTAAAGAAAAAAATTAAATATGAATGGACAGAAATTCAAGAACAAAGTTTCAGAAATCTGATATATTGCCTAGTTAATGCACCAACTCTTTGTTTTCCTAAATTTGATGTTCCTTTTATAATTAGATCTGATGCTTGTGGATATGGAATTGGTGGTGTTTTACTACAGTTATATGATGACAATATTGAACACCCAGTTTATTTTGTTAGTAGAAGTATTAAGAAAACGGAAGAAAATTATACCACTACTGAATTAGAAGGTACTGCTGCTTATTATTGTCTTTTACAATTTGAACCATATATTCTAGGGAATCCATTTCAAACCATTCTTTATACTGATCATGAACCTTTAGTTCCCATCATTAAGAAAGGAGAACCGAATACAAAGAAACATCAACGCTGGTGTGATAAATTTAGTCAATTAAAAGTTAATATTATTTATCAACCAGGAAAAGCTAATAAAATTGCTGATGCTTTATCCAGAATAACTTTGAAAGAGAATTTAATTGTTAACACTACTATTTCTGATGGTAATGACAATAATAATAAAGATGAGAATAATAGTAACATTAATAAGTTTATTGCTAATAATTTGGATAATTTGGAAATTAATAATAATAATAATAATAATGATAATAATAATAATAATAATATCAAAAATATCGATATTTCCAACAAAACCAATAGTTCCAATTTTACCGAGGAGGAGAACGAAAAATTTGTTTCCGATTTTATGAAAAAATTTTTAAATGATAAAATTGTCACTATTGACAATAAATTATATTTCAAGGATAATAATAATTTTAGGGAGATTATTGATGACCCTTACACTAAAATTAAAATAATTGCAAAAGAGCATAGAATTGGACATGAAGGAGTACAGAAAACTTATGAAAGAATCAAAAACAAATTTTATTGGAAAAATTTAATCATTGATGTAAAAAAATATGTCTCCTTATGTAAAATATGTCAGTTAAATAAATCTGAGCCATTACCAAAGCCGACAGAAAAGTTTAGAACTCCTGTAGAAGCACCCTTTGTTAGACTTGGTCTTGATATTATAGGTCCATTAAGAGAAACCACACTTGGGAATAAATATATAATGGTATGTGTGGATTACTTTACAAAATGGGTGGAAGCAAAACCAGTTAGAACTACTATTTCTCAAGACGTAACTAATTTCTTAGTTGAAGTATTTAGTAGGCATGGAACTCCACAATTAATAATAACAGATAATGGTGTACAATTTGTTTCAGAGTACACAAAAATATTTGTAGATCTTTATGATGTATACATTCATTTCATTAGTACATACCATCCGGAATCTAATGGACTGGTGGAAAACAGAAACAGAGAAATTGGTAAGCAATTAAGAAATTTCTCTGATAACAATGAAAACTGGGATGTATTGTTACCAATTGCATTATGGGCTATTCGAACTTGTAAATCTGTTTCTACTGGTTATTCAAGTTTTGAACTCTTGTATGGAAGATCAGAAAATATTCCAATTGATATAAATATAAGAAATTCAATATTAAGTATAGAAGAAAGATCAATAGAAGAATTATTAATGGAAAGATTTCTAGACCACGCCAAATGGGTAAAACAAGCTGCCAGTAAAATGCTAGGGACGATAAATTATTGGAAAAGTAGAAGATTAGCTCAACAAAGTATGAACAATAAAAATAACTACAAAATAGGGGATAAGGTAAAGATTAGGAACCAACAAAGAAACAAGTTAGAACCCTATTTTATTGGTCCTTTTATTATTAGAGAAATATCTTGGAACACAGCTAAATTACAAGATGAACTGACGGGACAATATTTAGAAAGAAATGTCCATTTTAAAAATATATTACCATTCAGGGAGTAGAAATAAAATGAAATAAAATTATAAATGTATTAAAATATATATATACTAACTATATAAGTATATAATTATAATAATAAGTAAGAGGAAGATTGATAACTTAGTAGATTAATAATTATATTAATTATTAATAATAATAGAAAGATATATACATATATATATAAACAAAACAAAACAAAAAAAAAAAATTTTTAATTTTTTTTATATAATTATAAAAATATTTCAATATAAATTTTATTAAATTATTTCGCATATAATTATTTTAATTATATCAAATAATTAATAATTATAGCTCAATTCTAGCAGGGAAGTTTCTGATATGAAATTAATATGTCTAGCTACATATTAGCCAATATTTAAAATAATTTTTATTATTTAAAATATTCAATTTCATCTTTAGAAATTTATATATAATATTTCATAATAATAATATAATAATTGATATATATTATAATACATTATTTATATATTAGTTATAGAATTCATGTACATATTTCATTATATTCTTAAATATTAATATTATATATTAGTATTAATTTTATTGTAATACTTATTTGTATTATATTACCTTTCCTTATATAGTAATATTTCATATAAAATGTAAAATATATTATACTATATCCTATTTAATTATTATTCATATATTATGAATACATTACATTATATAATTGATATTCAATTATATTATAGGAATTTTATAATATAAAAATATTCATGTAAAAATAATTAATAATTAGAGAGAAGAGCTTTAATAATTAATAAAAAAATATTATAAGTGAAATTATTAATAAGAGAGAAGTTAATAGTAATAAAATATTTTTCACCTAATATAATAAATTATAAATAAACTAATATTAAATTACTACAACATAAAAGAAACTTATATCAGGGCGTTTGTCACGTGATCAAAATTGACTATATGAGGCTTAGTATTATAGTTGGAAATATCGTACAACGACATGCATCTAATGTACATGGATTAAGTGAGCGTGGAAGCTGAAGATTCGGTATGACAGACCAGAAGGGTCACAACCATCTAGCAATAGGGAAGAGCCAACGTTTCTCTAAGAACCACCATTGGAGCTTATTCTGATTGATGGGAGAAATGAACTAGGAAATTAAAAACAAAAAGTCACACTAACCCTCATTGACTCTTAACAAAATTATTTAAAGTTATTCGAAAAAAAGCTACATAAGTTAATTTTATTTACAAATATATATTTATTTGTGGCTTATATAATTAATAAAATACATAACGTATTTTAAATAATCGATAATGTAATTAAAAAAATTCTGAGTTAAAAAACTTTATTTTATAATCCACAATAAATTTTTATTAAATTACCTATATATTACAATATATTATAATAAATGTATGTTGCATAAAAAAAGCCTATAAAATGAAACAAAAAATATCTTTTATTTTTTAATCTAAAAAATAAAACAACAAATAAACAAAACAAATAAAAGTTTTAATTTAATTTATAAAAAAAATATTATGATAAAATAAAATAATTATAAATAATGATATATAAAAGATATATTGTTTCTAAAAGATAATTTTTTACATATCGTGAATACTATTATAATATTTATAATTCTGTGTTTTTATTTATTTATTTATTTTATTTATTATTAATTCCTACAACAACCTAGTGGTTATCACTAGTTCTTGTTACAGTTTTCCATTAAATCCTTCAATATATTCAAGATTTACTTTGTTTTCCATAATTCGTAGTCACCTCCAAAAGTCATGATAATTATACCTTTATCATTTCTACAAATAGATAAAATGTATCTAAGAGATTCAATAATATTAACGTCACCAATTTTAATTAAAATTCCATATATATTGGATAAACTAGCAACTCCTATTCCATGATTATTTTGATTTAATGAAGAAAAACAATATTTTGAAGATTTTGGTATTGTTTTATCGCCGTTTGTGACATTTACTGCAGTTTTTACAATACGGTTTTCTATATTTGAAAAATCGAAATTTGTTTCTTCTATGAAAAAGCCAATCTGTGAAAATGTCAATGTCTTCTCCTGATGATTCAGGATAATAATAGTCAGTATCGTATTTATTTATTAATTTTTCATTAAACATACATTGAGATATTAATGATAAATGTATTTCTGTATTTTATTTTATACTAACATCATTCCATCTAATTTCTAATAAATGTCAGATTTGCTATAAAATGAATGTGACTGATATTCCATATACTTTTTACAACTAATTACGAAAGGAAATGATTTTATAATATTGTAAAGAAATGTGTTCTTAACAATAAAAGAAATTTATAATAATTTACCAAAATAACTTAGTAAATTTAAAACACTTTTATTAATTGATAATTATTAATATTTAAAATTATTATTAAAAACACATAAATTCTAACTTAATAGGTTAGTATTTAACAATAATTTATTAGTTAATAAAAACTCAATTTTCTTTAAATATTTGGGAAAATTCACTCGTATTTATATTAAAATTTTTAAAATTAATTTAAAAGATTTTTTACAACTCAAATTTCTTAACCAATCAAAGAATTTCATGTTGGTAAAAAATCAAAATCAAAATTAAATAAAATGAATTAAAAAAAAGTAATTTAGAGGTCTCGAACTTTAGACATTCGGATCAAAGTCTTAGTTACTAACCACTAAGACAACTTCTTTATTTCTAAGATTGTAAAAGGTGTTTTTATATTATTAGTAAATAGGTTATTAATTTAGTTAATTAAGTTAGTTATTACCTCTCTATACGAGTTAATAACTAAGTAAAGTTTTATAAAAAATAATAAAAGAAATAAAATAAATATTATAACACTAAAATAATTACAACAAATGTATAAAGATTTTATGAAATAATGTTTACTTAAATAATTATATATTAATTATATCTTTTATTTATTAATTATAATTATATACATTATTTATTACTATAGGTATTAATTTACTCTAATACTAACGCTAAAGTATTTAACGTTAGTTTAGCTATACTATTTAACTATATTAGTTTATTTTCTTTACCACTTGATTGGATAAGGCAAATAAACTTTCTATTTAATTAATAGCCATTAATATATGGTTGTGTATATATCTGGCCAATAAATGGTGACCAGAATATATGGTTTCAATTGAAATATTTGTGGGCAAACTTATGGCCACAAATATTTCTTACAATGCCCCCCTAAGGAGAAAACCTAGGCAGGGTTTTGGACACTAACCATGAATTCCTGGTAGCATTTATCTTGAAATTCCTTGAGTAGCTTATCATAGTGGGAGTTCTTGCCGATGATATCAGCATCAACCCACTCTTGCCTAAAGTCACTAAAGGTAGCTAAGTATTGGTAGTTATCCTTCTTTCTTCTGGCATTCATGATTTTGATGATTTTCTGGTAGCCCACTGGTGCAGGTGTTAGTTCTTCAGGTTTGTTATGGTAGGGTTCAAGTTCACTGATATGAAACACTGGGTAGACGTTGGGGAAAGGTGACTTGCTGATATCCAACCGGTAGTTAAGCTTGTTCTCATCAATTCCAATAATCTTGAAGGGTCCGTACTTCCTTGCTTGTAGCTTGTAGAAAGGGAGAGGGTTGTAATTTTCTGGTTTTCTTAACCACACCAAGTCCAATAGCCTAATTTTTGGGTAGTTAAATTCTCTTCTACTATCTAAGTGGTCCAAGAACCGTGTTCTTGATATGTCCAGCATGTGTTTTAGGTTACCTAAGTTGTGGGCAAAACTATCTAATACAGGAGCTTCACCAAGTGAGTGGACAAGATCTGAGTCTTGAGGATTCATATGTACCTGGTAGTTATACAAAGCTAAGAATGGGGACTGCTTGGTAGAACTGTGTACTGCATTATTTTAGAAGAACTCAGCTAAGTACAAGTATTTCAGCCATTCATCATCATCAAAGGTCTTCACAAAGCATCTAAGGTACATACTTACGTAGGAGTTGTTACGTTCTACCTGACCAACCGTTTCGTGATGGCTAGTGGTAGCAAGATTTATTTCTACGCAAAAGAACTCCATAATGTCCTTCCACAACTTACTAGTGAACTGGACACCACGATCCGTAGTAACCGATTTGGGACAACCATACAACTTGAATACATGTTGTAAGTACGCTAATGTTGTTTCTTTGGTAGTAGGCATACTTCTAAACCCCACTAAGTATATCATTTTGGTTAACTTGTCGCTACAAACCATGATACAACCCCGTCTAGTGACTTCTGGTGGTTCTGAAGGACTACTACCTGGTTTTCTTCGTTCCTTGATAGGTAGATCCGTCAGGAAGTCAATTTCTACTTCTTGCCAAGGCAAATCTGCAACATTTACCATAGCAGCGCTACCGTACGGCTTGTGCCTATTGTCCTTTTGGGTACAACATATGGTGCAAGCTTTTATGTAACCCGCAACGTCATCCTTCATTTTTGGCCAGTAGTAGTTTCTGGCTATCAGGTCATAAGTTTTATCTTTTCCCAGATGAACTGCTGTTTCACTATCGTGGTTAAGTTTTATGATTGTTTCTCTTAATACCTTTGGTACGTATGTACGTTCTGGTGCATCCTTTCTAACAATCAACTCATTAACCATCAACCTCTTCTTTTTGATGAACTTGTGGCCTTTTTTTGCATCAAGACCTTCTTTAATTTCCCTAGCAAGCTCATCCGTATTGTAAGCTTGTTTTAATTCCCCTACAAAGCTTACCTCTAACACCGCATAACACTCTTCTTCCATGGGTGGAAATTCTTTGACCTTTTCTGGTCGAAGGAGGCTAGCTTTTTCCATCTCCAGTTGTACCTGTTCTGGAGATACCATTCTTGATAGGATATCGGCTCTACCATTTATTTTCCCTGGCCGATATATTATCTCGAAGTTGTATGCAGCAAATAGCTCTTGCCATCTTGCCTGTCTTGCTGTCAACAACTGTGGTTTTGTGGCGAACAGGAGATTCCTGTGGTCACTATATACTAGGATCTTATGTTTCGCACCCATTAACAGGTGTCGCCACTCAATGAAAGCATTCCTAATAGCCAACAACTCCTTTTCTGTGATGGAATAGTTGATTTCTGCTTTCGTAAGCTTCTTGGAGTAGTAATACACAGGGTGTAGTTCGTTGTCATCGCCGAGTTGTGACAATACACCACCAACTGCGTAGTTACTAGCGTCACACTCCACTATAAACTGACGGTCGTGGTGCAGGACTCTCTGACTTTCTTATGAAGTCCTTTGCCAGGTTTTCCTCTATATATTCCTTCAGTGCTTTTTCTTCTTCTGGATTGAAGGGATATATAGGCCCTTTATGAATACTAGCATCCGGCTCCAGGTCGATCTTACAGTCGTAAGGACGATGTTCTGGTAGCTGGTTTGCTATTTCTTCATTAAATGCTTCTTTGAAATTGTGGTAGTACTTCTCCACAATTTCTTCAGGCGTAGGTTGGTTTTTGTTTAAGTTTTCTTCCTGTACCAACCCTACGTAAATGTGATTTTTCTCTAAGTTCGACTCTTGTACCAACCCTACTGAAACACAAGTTTTCTCTAAGTTGGAACTCGATGCCAACCCTCCGGAACTTCCGTCCCTGGGTTCTCTTGCAGCCTTGTGGCTACCATTACCCACGATTTCGGCTTCTATGTTTTCCGCAGTTACAGTTACCAGAGGCCTTCTTTCTTTTGCATTAGTAACTGTAGTTATGGGACTTAATTGAGTACAGTAGTAGATATCACCATCATTTATACCATAACTGTTGGTATGTCCTTTTTCTTTATCATTATCCATTACGAAGTACCTCACTTGTGCATCTTTATCATAACCTTTGTAGATAAAGTGCTCATCCATGAAGCCCAGTACCACGATGATCATCTCCGGCATGTTGTCGGACAGGTGACAACTTGTGTTGAAACAGTATGGTTTAGCTTCCTGTTCACCAGATGGAGTTAACCACAACTTCAACTGCAAGTCGTCTGAGAACTGTTTTAACTCGATATCTCCATTAACAGTTCTAAATATGGCTGGTTTATCCACTACCTTCAACCCGAGTTTCTTTGCTAAGTTTGGGTGAATGAGGTTTGTAGTGGAACCAGTATCATACAAGACTTCCACCCGTTTTGTATCCCGAGGGTTGCTTCTTGCATTTATTTCAGCTACTAGTTGATTCTGACTGTAGTAGCTATTATTCACCGTTGGCTGACTAGCCATGGCTTTAGGTAAGGGATTATTTTCCATACTAGAAGGTCCTTGCTTTGGTTGGAAGCTAGAACTTCTTCTAAAACCCGGTTTGTTGAACAACTCACGACGTTCTTTGTTATTACCATTTTTACATAAGCCTGAGTGTTGTTCTGCTCAACTTTAGGCTTATTATTTGGCTTGTTGTTCTTCTGCTTTAACTCGGCCCATTTAGAAGGTCTGCATGGGTCTGTAATATCCAACAAGGCCATGATAGTGGTCTGGCGATCTCTCTTATCGTACTTTTCTATGGTTTCATTACGGAAGACTGCTTGGTGATCATCGCACTTTAACAAGACTTCACTTAATGTTTCCAACGTACGTTCCTGTTCAGGGATATCATAGAACGCTTCCCTAACAGAAGGCCTAACCTGTTGTATTAACACCTGTCTCCTCACATTATTAGGAAGCCCAAGTGTTTCCGTCAACTCATTGAACTCTTCCA
This sequence comes from Piromyces finnis, assembly GCA_002104945.1. Taxonomy (NCBI): domain Eukaryota; kingdom Fungi; phylum Neocallimastigomycota; class Neocallimastigomycetes; order Neocallimastigales; family Neocallimastigaceae; genus Piromyces; species Piromyces finnis. Next base: position 46,074 of record MCFH01000056.1, on the reverse strand, counting down.
AGTAGTCGTATGCTTTTCCCCACTCATGTGTAAGCTTAAGCAATTTTGACTTGCAGAGTTCATGGGGAGACTCTGGTGGAAACTTTTCTTGAAGGTGGAGGAATAGTCTTTCAGCATCAGGATTCCTACGCTGCAACATCCTCTCTCTAAGTCTATACCATCTCAATACTTTCCCACCTAGATGATCTTCAATGAAGCTAACCTTTGCCTTTTCGTCGTTACCATAGTCATATGGGTAACGTTTGAAATGACGTAAGCACTTCTCCTGAAAACCCTCTAAATCTATCCCATTGTTATCAAATATAGGTACCTTTTCTTCATACCTATGTACTCGACAGTCGAACATCTTCACGTCCCCGTCCTCGGAATATTCCGTAGGGTTGGTGCTGCTACTAGTTCCAGCACCATGAGGATTACCCGTACCACCGGTTTGGTAGGATGTTCTTTCATGAGCTCTGGCTTCAGCTCTTCTGTTCATGGATTCGACTTTAGCCTCGAACAGTTTTTCTCTTTCTTCTAGAGCGTTTCGTTTTTCCCTCAATCTGGCCATCTCTTCTTCAAGCTCTTTTTTATAAGAGACAAAGGCACTAGATTGACGGTACAACGTTTCTTGGTTGTTTAGCATTTGTTGGTGGTCTTGTAACCTTTCCTCATGTTCTGCAATAAAGGCATTTTTCACAGCATGCAGCTCTTCCAAGCTAACATGACTAGCTGACTCATTTGCTTCCAACCTTTGATCCACTTCAACAAATTTTTGCTGAAGAGCATCGTTTATCTCGCTCTTGTAAACCTCAATGCCCCGAAGTTGTTCTTCCATAGCACCCAGACGGTTTCCCATACTAGCAAACTGGCTAGATATTTCAGAAACCCATCTATTAAGAACTTCAATGTGCTGCATTGGGTTTACCTCACTATTATTAGTAAAAAAGAAAGAAGGATCAACAGGGGCGGGCATAGAATCCCCCTGTTGAACCTGTAAATTCTGATTAGATTCGACCTCGGTACTTTCGAGAAGCACTGGGGTTCGAATCCGTGACATTCCCTCTACACCATTCATGCCATCCGCGCTCGCCGCATCAGGACGGGTTCCGTCCCTTACGAATGATGTTTTTGTGTCCAATTTATGGACACCTCGAGGGTTAGGAGACTTACCTGTGTGAAGATATTAACTGGATTTAAAACAAATTCAGATAATATCTATAATTAATTAAACATAATAATTATAATTAAATAATTTCAATAATTATTTTAAAACACCTTTAAAAGTCACCTTTTAAATTTTGATTCAGTGAAAGGGTTATGATTTCAAAAATTTAATATCAATACACTATAACCCTTAACCAAAAATAAAGAAATACGAAACTACGCATAACTCGCCAAAAACGAGTGCTACGGCTGTAAGTACTACGGCTGTGAAACCAGGTTTATTAGAAAGCTTAAGAAAAAACTATATTTTGGTATAATCGCGGTCCTTCTAACTGGTCATTTAAGAAAGATATGGTCATTTGAAGACTTTAATAAGTAAATTAAAATCAATATGATATCAAGTATGGATCATAGACATTTCTTATGACTTGACGAAAATTAAAAAGATATCAATAGAAATTTTAATTATATTAATTTAATTAATGATAGTGACTGTTACTAAAAATAGAACTAAACCATTTAGGTGTAACAGTTAACATTTATAAATTAAATAATTCTAATTATTATAAAATAGGTTAATGGATCAAGTGTTTAAATGATTAATCATATGTTTATTTTATTTTATGTCATGACAAAACAAACAAACAAACAAACAAACAATCTTATTATGTTATTAATATATTACATGTAATACTTTATTTTTATCAATTTAATAATCTGAACAAAGAATATAAAATAGAATGAATTGAATTTGATTTTAATTCTTTGTAAAGATTATAGTTATAATCTTAATTATATAGTTATTAAATATATTATCATTTATATTATTATTACTAAATAAATAAAATTTTATAAAAAGTTATTCTAAAAAATAAATATTAATTTTTCATTTGGAAGTTTAAAATGTTATTGTACATTTAAATTTAGTTTCTTAAAAAACATATTTACTATATAATTAATAACATTCTGACCTGGCCGCATAACCAAATCTCAAAACTTAACAACCTGGATTTTTCATTTCTAATTCTAAAATAAATTCTTTCAATAAATTAAAGAATTTATTATATAAAATATTGTTATGGTGAATTTTAAAATTTAAAAATAATTAACTTTTTAATAAAACTAACCTAACTAAAACTAAGCTAACGTAAGAACTAACTATAAAGCGTTAGTATTGTAAAAGGTGTTTTTATATTATTAGTAAATAGGTTATTAATTTAGTTAATTAAGTTAGTTATTACCTCTCTATACGAGTTAATAACTAAGTAAAGTTTTATAAAAAATAATAAAAGAAATAAAATAAATATTATAACACTAAAATAATTACAACAAATGTATAAAAATTTTATGAAATAATGTTTACTTAAATAATTATATATTAATTATATCTTTTATTTATTAATTATAATTATATACATTATTTATTACTATAGGTATTAATTTACTCTAATACTAACGCTAAAGTATTTAACGTTAGTTTAACTATACTATTTAACTATATTAGTTTATTTTCTTTACCACTTGATTGGATAAGGCAAATAAACTTTCTATTTAATTAATAGCCATTAATATATGGTTGTGTATATATCTGGCCAATAAATGGTGACCAGAATATATGGTTTCAATTGAAATATTTGTGGGCAAACTTATGGCAACAAATATTTCTTACAAAGATTCGTTGTGTAAGAATAAATAATAAATATTTATTCTTAGTATTAAATATTATAAATAATTTATATTGTTAATAATCATTCGTCCATTAAATTATATTAATATATTTATTTATTAGTATTTTATTTGTTCATTTTATTTGTTCAGTTAAATATTATAAATAATTTATTTAGTTCATAATCATCCATCCACTAAATTAGATTAATATATTTATTTATCTTTTATATTTCTACATTCATTTATATACACTTGTATTATAAAAATAAAATACATACTAATTACATTAATAATATTATACAACTATATATTAGTATGTAATAGGAAATCGGATATTAAGGTTTTATTCGTGATCAACGGTTTTACTTAATATTACGATGATTGGTATGATTAGAATATCAATTAAATAACTTTTTAGGTTTTTCTTCTAGTCTTATCCTAAAAAGATTTTTGTTAAGATTAGAATGTTCTTAGAAATTTTCATTTATAAAATAAAACATATAAATAGTACTCTTGAGTTCGATTTGATAAATCAAAAGTTATTATTATAAGATTAATTATAATAAATAACCTTATACAAAATAATAAGTAATAAATAGATATTAAAAAACTATTAAATACGCAAAAGAATTTTGATATAGTTGGTGTTTGTTTATTATAATTTCTTATAATAAACTCATTAAGTTAAGTTTTTAATTTTATTTTTATTTTCACATTTTAATAATAATTTATATTATTAATTTTAAAGCTAATAATTATTATTATATAATAAATATAATATAATTATTACACGTTGTGTAAGAAGTCACTTATAAATAAATTATAAATTACTTCTACAAATTAATAATAATTGAATAATTAACTATTACTAATTTGAGAAAAAAATAAAGACTGTAACGAAATATTATAATAATAAACACACACACTTTAATGTATCAAATATATATGTATTTTTTTTAATAATGTTTATTTATTAAATTTATTATTATAATACGACTAACTCGCTAGGTCAGTGTATTATCAAACTAAAGACGAAACAAAAAAACTAATTTTTATTAATTATTAATAAAAACACTAAAGAACTATTTTATCTTTCTTATTCTCTCTTTTATATATGAAAATTATTTTTTTTAATACAATTTGATAAGTGAATTAATTACTTAATGATTGGTTATAAAAATATAATTGTGAAATTTTCATTAATCTAACCTTAATGATTTTCTAGTCTAACCCTTATCATTAGATATACCTCATTACAAGCTCCTCCTCTAAATTCGGATTCCAGACGAATTTATAAGCTACTAATTTTTTTTTTTTTTTTTTTTTTGTTTTAAATAGGCAGTTGACTTCATATGAGAATTAAAAGGTGTGGTACAATGGTCGAGTAGTTGGCAATAAACTAGAAGGTTGTGAGTTCGAAGTCGGGGTTGGTAGAGTAACTTTGATGTAAGGCGGGTTGGCGCCAAGACTAAAGTATGTCCAACAAGTACTAGAGGTTTCATAGGCAAGGTTCCGATATGGCCGTTTGATAGTACTTGTTCTTGGTACGCTTGTAAGTCCAGTAAATCCCTATGGGAGCTTCGCCAAAACGGTATCGGTTAAGTTTATTCTAAAAATTGATATTCCCTCATTTGTGTCTAAAAATTAATGAAAATTAGTTAATTTTATTATTATTAGTTTTTTTTTTTTTTTTTTTTTTTTTTTTAATGGGTCTTGTTGAATTCTCTTAGCTTTGCTGGACAGTTCAGATTTTCTTCGGGTTCCCATGAGGCTTCTGAAATAGGATATCCTTTCCATTTGATCAAGTACTGAGTTTTGTTATAGCGTCTTCTTTTGTCCAGAATTTCTTCTACTTCGTATTCCTCCTCTTCGTTTATAATGACAGGTGGTGGAGGTTGAACTTTTCGGTTTGTACTTTTCCCTTCGAAGTAAGGCTCGAGAGATGATTTATGGAATACCGGATCAATCTTCATGTTACCAGGGAGTTTCAATTTGAATGAGACTTCTGATATTTGTTGTTCAATTTCATAGGGACCGAGTTTCCGAGGGGTGAATTTTTTATTTCCCTTAACTAAATTATTATTGATTAACCATACCTTTTCTCCTGGTTTGAATGACGGGCCTGGTTGTCTATGTCTATTGGCGAAATGTTCTTGTTTCTTTTGGGCTTCCGAAAGGTTTTTCTTGAGGGTGCTGATAATTTCTTTTAATTCTTTTGTGTATTCTTCAGCTCTTGGAACTTCACTTGTTGTTGGAATTGTTGGATTAAAATTAGGATGGAAACCATAGTTCAAGAAGAAGGGTGTTTGTTTTGCAGATTCTTGAACTGAATTATTGTAACTAAATTCAGCTAGGCTTAAGTATTCGATCCAGTTAGTGCCTTTGTAATTTGAGAAGCAGCGTAGATATTGTTCTACAACGGAGTTCACTCTCTCCGTCTGGCCATTGGATTGGTGGTGATAAGCAGAAGAGTATTTCAAATCAATCTTGAGGGTAGCAAAGAATTTCTTCCAAAACTTTGAAGTGAACTGAGAACCTTGGTCGAGAACAATGTCGGAGGGGCATCCATGAAGTTTGAAGACGTTGTTAATGAAAGCTTCGGCAGCACGTTCAGCAGTGGGAACTTTTTCAAGAGGGATAAAGTGAGCCATTTTTGTCAATCGATCAATGACAACGAAGATACAGGTAAATCCACGAGAAGAGGGGAGGTCAGTGATAAAATCCATAGCAATGGAAGACCAGGGACGTTCACCTAAAGGAAGAGTGGATAATAACCCGTAAGGTTTATGTCTAGAGGATTTCGAACGACAGCAGACCTCACAAGAACGGACATAGTCCTTAACATCCTGATACATTTTGGGCCACCAGTAGTTACGGGAAATCAAGGATAAAGTTTTTGAAATACCAAAATGGCCGGCAGCAGGGGAGTCATGAAAAGAAGACAGAATTTCAACTCGGCAATCATTAGGAACATAGATTTTATCTTGGAAAAGGAGGACGTTGTTACTAAGTTTGTAGTCAGAAGAACAATTATCATTGAGAAGTTGATTAGAAGTCTCAATGAAGAATTTGTCAAGTTTACAAGAGAGAGCAATTTTTTCAAGAAGAGAAGAAGGAGTGGATGAAGCAAAGCAGGAGCTGAAATTTTCGGGACGAAAGACAGAGTTATTAGAATCGGAATTGCAAGAGTGATCAAGATAGTCAGGTCTTCTTGACAAGGCATCGGTTTTCCCGTTCGAGGAACCAGGGCGATATTCAATGACAAAATCGAATTCAGCAAGGAAAAGGGACCATCTAATTAATCTCTGAGTCATCTTCTCCGGTTTCTTCTGAAAAAGGAGGTTTCTGTGGTCTGATATAATTTTGAAAGGATGATTCGCACCTTTCAAAAAATGTCTCCACACTTCTAAGGACGCGACGATAGCCAAAAGTTCTTTATCATAGATAGGGTAGTTCTTCTCCGGGTTTGTAAGGGATCTAGAAAAGAACGCAACAGGGTGAAGAATATTGTCGGACTTGTTGACTTGAGACAATACAGCACCTATGGCGAAGCTGCTTGCATCGGTTTCGACAACGAAAGGTAGGTCAACATCAGGATATGCAAGGATAGGCTGACTAATAAAATGCTTAACCAAAGCATCAAAAGCATCTTGAGCGGTATCGTTCCAAACGAAGGCGGTGTTCTTCTTGCAAAGTTGGTGGAGTGGGTGAGCAATCTTAGCAAAGCCAGGAATAAATCTACGATAATAGTTGGCTAAGCCTAGGAAGGATTGTAGTTCATGGACCGATTTAGGAGTCGGCCATTCCGCAATGGCTTTCACCTTATTAGGGTCCATTCCGATACCAGAGGCAGAGATTCTATGACCAAGGAAGTCAAGACAAGGAGAGTCGAATAGACATTTTTCAAGTTTAGCGTACAGTCCGGCTTCTTCGAGTCTACGAAGGACTTCATTGACGTGTTCATGATGTTCGGCTATATTATCAGAGAAAATGATAATATCGTCAATATACGAAAAGACGAATTTACCGATAATGCCTTCAAGAACGTCGTTAATAAAATGTTGGAAGACTGCAGGAGCGTTCTTGAGACCGAAAGGCATTACCAGATATTCGAAATGGCCAAATTGACAGGTGAAGGCGGTCTTATATTCATCGCCTTCTTTGATTCTTACCAAGTTATAGGCGGATCGAAGATCTAGCTTCGAGAACACCTTAGCTTTTCCTAGATGATCCAACATGTCTTGGATCAATGGGAGAGGGTACGAGTTCCTAATGGTGATTTCGTTCAAGCGGCGGTAGTCGATACACATACGAAGTTCTCCACTCTTCTTCGGGACAAACAGAACGGGAGCACCAGCTGGCGATTTGGATTTGCGGATAAACCCCTTTTTTAAATTTTCATTAATAGTTTCTTCTAATACCTTTGATTCTTTCTCAGTAAGTCGGTAGATTGGACCATAAAACAAGTTGCTATTTGGTCTCAGGTTGATCTCACAGTCGTACGGGCGATGAGGAGGGAGTTTATCAGCGAGCCTTTCCTCGAACACTTTGGAGTGTTGAGAGTAGTGAATTGGAATTTGGGGTGACTCAACTTCAGGTTCTTCTAGACAAGTGAATACATTGAAAGGGTATTCAGGTGTATTTCCAACTGACATTTCGTCCTTCGATTGGTCTTCGAGTTCAGAAGTGGTAGAGCTAGCAGATTCTTTCCTTAAGCAATTTTCCTTACAGTATTCAGAATGATAGGAAACGTCCTTACTAGCAAAATTGATTGTCGGATTGTGAAGGGCCAGCCAATCAGAGCCAAGAATACAACAGTAAGAAGGCAATTCTACGACGTAAAATTGTAACTGGCATGAGTGATTCATGTGTTCCACAGTTATAGGCCAAGTCTGGCCGATAATCTTTTGGTGACCTCCGATACCTATAATTTGTGGGCATTTTACTTTGGTAATTATAGGGATCTCATGGGCCTTAACAAAGGCGTGGTCTATCAAACAGAATTGTGAACCACTATCTAAGAGAACTTTAGTTCCGACAGATTTGTATGGAAGAACAACATCAACATCGATAACCGTTTGAGGTAAAGAGGAGTTATCCGAAAGTCGAGTGGATTTTTCTTGTTCATTCAAAACATGGACCCCAGCATTATTAGTATGGTTTTCCTTTTTGGTTCTAATAGGGCATTCAGATAATCGGTGACCAGGTTTACCACAATATAAGCAGAGATTCTCTTTCATTCGGCGGCTACGTTCTTCACTTGAAATGGGGCCAAAATTATTTTCCTTCTTGGGCTGAGTGGATTTACTTGTAAATCTTTCTGAGGAGCGGGATTGGAAGCTTTGTTTAGAACGGAAACTTCTATTGGATCTTCTGTTTATTTCCTCTTGGTGGCATGCCAATCTACTTCCTATACGACTGGCTATTGTTTGTAAGTTTATCAAGGTAGAAGGGCCAGGAAACATCTGAAGGATATGGGTGGCGATTCTATCGTCCAACCCATCAACAAAAGCATCCATCTTGGCTTGTTCATTCCAAGTGGATTCATCAGCATAGTAGTTAAATTCCTTGATATACTCTTGAGTATTGGATAGGCCATGTTGTTTGATCTTCTTGAGCTTTTGGTTGGCAGTATAGACCATATCCTGAAAACCAAAAGCAGCCTTCAGCTTTCCAACAAAGGCGCCATAATCCTGTAAGCAAGGATCATGGTTGTTAATCAAGGTAGCAGCCCAATTCATTGCATCCCCGTAGAGGCGACTAACGACGTAGAAGACCTTTTCTCCATCGTCCCTTCCTATTTCAGGATGGATCATAAAGATCATGTCCATTTTTGCTAAGAATCCCTTCAGGTAGCGACGGTTGCCATCAAAACCGTTCTTCAAATCAGCAGAGTTATCCATAAAAAAAAATTAGAAGTAAGCAAATAAACGAGGCACTGAGGTAGCGATCTTTTTCTTAGAGTGTTTTTATTGTAACGAAATATTATAATAATAAACACACACACTTTAATGTATCAAATATATATGTATTTTTTTTTAATAATGTTTATTTATTAAATTTATTATTATAATACGACTAACTCGCTAGGTCAGTGTATTATCAAACTAAAGACGAAACAAAAAAACTAATTTTTATTAATTATTAATAAAAACACTAAAGAACTATTTTATCTTTCTTATTCTCTCTTTTATACATGAAAATTATTTTTTTTTAATACAATTTGATAAGTGAATTAATTACTTAATGATTGGTTATAAAAATATAATTGTGAAATTTTCATTAATCTAACCTTAATGATTTTCTAGTCTAACCCTTATCATTAGATATACCTCATTACAAAGACATTAATTTCGAGTTTATTATATAAAAATACTAATAAATAAAAATATTAAATATTAAAAAATAAATATAAAAGCGCACTGTAAAAGTATAAAATTTAAAACAGATTTTATACTTAAAACAAAACAATTTTTATTAACACAAAAATAAAAAATAAAACATTAAATTTTTATTTTTAAAAAAAAAACATTTTTTATTTAAACTCTTAAAAATATTATTAACTATATAATAGTTAATAATTAAAAAATTGAAAATAACAATTACATCGATTTAATAAACAAAAATTACATGTATTTATATTTTTTCATAATTATATTCTAATATATTATTCTATTTAAATAAACATATATTTAATATAAAATAAACAAAACTAATTTAATTAAATAGTAAAATAACAGAACTAAACTAAACTAATTCATTATACTTTTAATTCAATTTGAGTAAACTCAAAATTGAATAAAGCCCATGTATTATCTATAAATTAATTTAATATTATCAATACTATTCTTAATATATTTCCTATTGAAATATAAACACATCTATTTTTAAAGCTAAGTTAAAATTATTAAGCTATTCTAAATTTAAATAAAAAAGTATAATCTATTCTAAAATTAAATAAAAAGTATTTAAAAAAATATCTTAATTATTTAAAATATTTGAAATATTTAAATTTAATTAAAATTCTTTTATTCCTTAAACTTAAATATTTATCTTAATTTAAATTTAACGGATTTATTATAGAATAATTTATTATTAAATTATTCCATAAAATTTATTCAAAAATTTTATAATCAATTTTACTAAATATTAATTTATTATTTAATAATTAATAATTAATTATTAAATAATCTAAAGATATATATTATATCTTTACACGCACGTTAAATAAACATTACTTTTAAAATAATTAATACTTTATTTTATTAATAAATTTATATAATAATAACTCTTAATTTCTCAAAAGAGAATCAAGATTATTCTTTTATATTAATTTAATACATTATACATGGATTGGTTAAACTGATACAACTAAATTAATGTAATAAAACAATGCATTTAATTAATGTATCTGTAACAACGCGAGAGACTCAGGTTAACACAATACTAATTAACTATTTTTTGTATTAATAGTATATTTTATTAATAATTTGATTATTTAATATTATTAATACAAATTAACCTTAATACTAATTCTAAAGACTAAATTTACATGAATTTTATAAATTATTTATATTTACTATTTATAAATATTCTTATTTAATAATTATGAATAAACATTATTCATATTGATTGGTAACTTCAATTATTTAAATAAAAAAGAAGAAATAGAAATAGACAAATATTATGGATTAAAAATAGCAATCGCTATATTTAATCCATAATATAAATAATCCGGAGTCGAACACATGACAAGTAGGTCAGCGTCCAACAACCTGACGGCGAAGCCAGCTTGGAGAACCCCGAAATACAATTTTGGTGAAAAGTGTAAAATATTGTATTAATAGAATAATGTATTTAATACGTATTTAAAATAATGTATAATGTATTAAATTAATGTACCGTAAATTTTCATAAAATTGATATGAAATTAATATGTCTAGCTACATATTAGCCAATATTTAAAATAATTTTTATTATTTAAAATATTCAATTTCATCTTTAGAAATTTATATATAATATTTCATAATAATAATATAATAATTGATATATATTATAATACATTATTTACATATTAGTTATAGAATTCATGTACATATTTCATTATATTCTTAAATATTAATATTATATATTAGTATTAATTTTATTGTAATACTTATTTGTATTACATTACCTTTCCTTATATAGTAATATTTCATATAAAATGTAAAATATATTATACTATATCCTATTTAATTATTATTCATATATTATGAATACATTACATTATATAATTGATATTCAATTATATTATAGGAATTTTATAATATAAAAATATTCATGTAAAAAATAATTAATAATTAGAAAGGGAAGAGCTTTAATAATTAATAAGAAAATATTATAAGTGAAATTATTAATAAGAGAGAAGTTAATAGTAATAAAATATTTTTCACCTAATATAATAAATTATAAATAAACTAATATTAAATTACTACAACATAAAAGAAACTTATATCAAAATTTATATCACAATACATTAACATAAATTTATGTAAAATTTAATTTTATGATAAGATAAAGTTTTTGATAATAAAATAAGATTTTAAATTAAATAAATTTTTAACCAATAAATATTTTAGATAATAAAAAAAATTTTTTTATAAACTAAGCCTCAAAATTAGAAATAAATAAATTGAATATATGTTTGAAATATAATTAACCATATAGTAAATAAATCAAAACTTTATTTTAAGTTTAGAAAATTCTTTAGTAAATAAATTGAATTTAAATAGTTTAATACAAATAATTTCTTTTAATAAATGTATAAATGTAAACAATGTAAAATTATAATATTAAAACATGCATATTAGAATTTATTCAATTTATTTAAAAAGTATAAATAAAGAAAATTTTTCAACTATTGAAACGATAGTTGGAAAATCGTATAGGTTAATTTAGTATAGATAAATAGTTTATAGTTTAGATTAATAATTTTAATTTTAAATAAGTATAAATTGATTACCTAGTGAGGGCTCTGGTAAAATAACCTTCACGGTAAAGTAATCAACGGTTGTTATAGTTTAGTTTAGTTTAAATAATTTAATAAATAAATAAAATATAATAAATAAAAATAATTTGTTAGTTTAGTTGAATTGTATACAAACCTGAACTTAGGTTAGCTTATTTTACAAAAAGGTACAAAACCTTTATACGTTACAGTATCAAATTATGTATTAAATAATGTATTAAATAATAAATAATAATAAATATTATAATAAATATTAATTAATTAGTATGTTAAGTAATTTTACAGATACTAATTATTACTATCCCGAATCTTCCGAAAAAGATATCGATATATTTTTTATAGATAGAAGTTTTAATTTTAAAAGTAGTGAATTTTAAAATATAAATGATAGAATAGTAAAATGTGCTATTAATATTACAGATAATGCTGTTTATTATTCATTATCTTCAAACTATTGCTATTCTCCTACAAATGATAATAATTATTGAACAGCTATTGTAAAGATATCAAATGCCACAGATTGATATCTTTAATGTAACTTAAGCCATAAATATTATTGTTTAAGTTACACAAATTATATTACATAAAAAGAAAATGAGACATAATTTATTTATTAATAATTTATTTTGTTTCAAACTTTAATTATTAATAAATAAATTATGTCTCATTTTCTTTTTCTGAATATAATTTGTGTAACTTAAACAATAATACTTGTGGCTTAAGTTACATTAAAGATATCAAGTTGAGGCGTTTGATATCTTTACATATATATGCACCCTATTATGTTTATTTTTGTAATAAAAAAGATAGTTGTGATTGTAAAAGTATAAAATTTAAAACAGATTTTATACTTAAAACAAAACAATTTTTATTAACACAAAAATAAAAAAATAAAACATTAAATTTTTATTTTAAAAAAAAAACATTTTTATTTAAACTCTTAAAAATATTATTAACTATATAATAGTTAATAATTAAAAAATTGAAAATAACAATTACATCGATTTAACAAATAAAAATTACATGTATTTATATTTTTTCATAATTATATTCTAATATATTATTCTATTTAAATAAACATATATTTAATATAAAATAAACAAAACTAATTTAATTAAATAATAAAATAACAGAACTAAACTAAACTAATTCATTATACTTTTAATTCAATTTGAGTAAACTCAAAATTGAATAAAGCCCATGTATTTTCTATAAATTAATTTAATATTATTAATACTATTCTTAATATATTTCCTATTGAAATATAAATAAATCTATTTTTAAAACTAAGTTAAAATTATTAAACTATTCTAAATTTAAATAAAAAAGTATAATCTATTCTAAAATTAAATAAAAAGTATTTGAAAAATATTTTAATTATTTAAAATATTTGAAATATTTAAATTTAATTAAAATTCTTTTATTCCTTAAACTTAAATATTTATCTTAATTTAAATTTAACGGAATTATTATAAAATAATTTATTATTAAATTATTCCATAAAATTTACTCAAAAATTTTATAGTCAGTTTTACTAAATATTAATTTATTATTTAATAATTAATAATTAATTATTAAATAATCTAAAGATATATATTATATCTTTACAGTGATTATGCATACAGTAGTGGAAATTCATTTTCAGCGTCAATAACTACTATTATGAGTGAATATCAAAATTTAAATTTTACTATGGAAATAGTATTAGTGTAACGAATCTGATAAGAGTTATTTATTATCTTAATTTATAATTAAAAAAATTTATAAAAGTGATAATATTCTTATCAATTAATTATTGAATAAGGGGAAAAGATTTAAAATCAAATTTTATTTATTAAATTATTTGAAATATTTTAATTAAACATAACCACTATTAACAAAATATAAAAGTTATGTTTTAGAAATACAATTTTTAAATGTATTTTTGAATCAACTTTTAGTTATTAAATTTATTAAAAGTATTGATTGATTTTTTTAAAATTAGGAAATAACTACATGCATTTATAATTTCCTTTTTGTTTTAACTTTTTAAAATAAAATATTAATATTTAATATATTTTAAAATAATAATGAATTATTGTAACGAGAACTAGGTTGTTGTAGGAAATAATAATAAATAAAACAAACAAATAAATAAAAACACAAAATTAAATAAACAATATTATTTAGGATTTTATATTATTTTATTTATTATTATTCAATGTTAATAATAGCTTAAAGAGCATAAAATAAAAATAATACATGGTTATTTATATTCGTTAGTTCTAATTCTATAATACATGATTGGATTTTACATTAATATTAAATTATCTAATTTATAATTATTCATACATTTAATTTAAATATAATTTATCTAACTATTCATTTAATTAAAATATAACAATAAAAAGTAAACAGTAGAATTCGAACCAATGACATAATCCATACTAAATCAGAACCACTGAGCTATCCTGAGAGTTATAACAATTGTGTAAGAAATATTTGTGACCATAAGTTTGTCCACATATATTTCAATTGAAACCATATATTCTGGTTACCATTTATTGGCCAGATATATACATAACTATATATTAATGGTTATTAATTAAATAGGAAGTTTATTTGCCTTACCCAATCAAGTGGTAAAGGAAATAAACTAGAATAGTTAAATAGAACAGATTGTAAACAAACGCTAAATACTTTAGCGTTAGTATTAAAGTAAATTAATAACTATAATAATAGTTAATAATTTTATAATAAATAACTTTAGCCGTTATCGTCATAATTTAATAAGGAAAAACAATCGTAAATCCTCAACGAATGGCGATTTTTGAATGAAAATATTTTGGATGAAACTATGTGCGTTAGAAAGCCACGCTCAAGATAAACAACATATCTTAAAATCAGGTCAATATCTCTGCTGGTTCACGAGATATTCCAATTTAAAGATATTTTGTTAGTAATGATTAATTGTTTATTCAGAGAATGATTATCCTTGATGTATCAAACATAAATCATTCACTCAAAGGATATAAATTATTGTTTTAATTAAATTAAAATTATTTTCCGGAATTAATTAACTTTATTTTATAATTATTATTTCAATAACATAACTTATAATCTTTGAATTAGAATATTATAATTATTAATATTATATACAATAAATTATATTATAATTAAGAAATAATTAATATTATAAATATTATAAGCAATAGTTATTTTTAATAATTAGTAATAAGTCTTTAGTTTTAGTATTATAAAATATATTATGAATATAATCATGTATTAAAACTTATTTTATTATTAAATGTAAAATTACAAATAGTATAAATAGTTTAGAATAGTTTATGAAATTAAAATCTTTGTAAAGATTATTAATAATTAATAACAATAAGTAATAATAATAATAATAAAAATAAGTAATATTAATAATTAACAATAATTAATACTTAATAATTATTGCTATTAAATAATCTTACTATTATATTCTTTATTAATATTTTATTTAAATAAAATATAAAAGAAATTATTTTAACCACAATATATAATTTAACTATTCGTTTATAAAATAATTATGATTATTTTAATAAAACATTTTTTTCTAACCTAGTTATCTTTTAACCTTTTATTTAATTTAATATTTTGATATTAAATTATAAGTTTAGTAAAACTTTTACATTAATTGTCAAGAATAGAAGACGATTAAAAAATAAATTAAATATTCAAATAAACAATTTAAAAATCAAATTTATATTTCAAAAATTATAAAGTACTTTTAAAAATAATTAAAAGATCACTTGAAAAAATTTTATATTGAAAAGGGTTAAGGATCACAAAAATTTAATTTTCAATAAATTAACCCTTGAAAAAAATACATTATACGAAACTAGGGATAACTTCGGAATCTCGCGTCCTATTTTTATTTTCAAGAGACTTCAAATCAATTTTATTAGAAAGTACTAGTTGAGATCTATATTCTCACAAATTTTCAGCTAATATAGACAACTAGTTCTTGAGATATAACTATTTAAAGAATTGATTAGTTCCAATAAATATATATTAAAATGATCAATATTAATTTGTATAATTAAAGTCATTATTCAAGTTATCCAACTTTCTATAAATAATTCAATTTAAAAAATTCTCCATTATTATTAAATAAAGTTAGATAATAAGTATTCTTGATTCCAAACCTGATCAATTATAAAAATTAATTAATTATTTTTAAATAATTTTGATTAATAACCTCAATCATAATCAAACCAAAAAAGCCTTTGGATCAAAAATCATTAGTTATAATTATTAATTAATTAATTATGAGAATATATAATTAGTATCAGTAATTGTTATTCTCAATTTATAATATTAAATATTTACAATTTAAAATGGTTAAAACAATACTTTTATTTTTAAAGTAATTTAAAAGATTAATCTTAAGATCTATCATATGAATTCATATTATTAATATCAATATCAATTATTAATGTTTTAATTTTAAATTATTTTATTTTTATCTTTATTATTAATATCAATATTAATATCAATGTAATTTTATTAATTGTAAGAAAAAAGTATTTAAACAAAGAATTAAAATCATTTTTGAAATTCTTTGTAAGATTATTAATTAACTATTAACTATAATATATAATATTGTAACGAATCGTAGAAATAATGAAATTGTCTTAGTGGTTAGTAACTAAGACTTTGGTCCGAATATTTTGAGTTCGAGACCTCTAAATTACTTTCTTTATTTATTTTATTTTAATTTTTTATTTTGATTTTTCTTTACCAACACGAAATTCTTTGATTGGTTAAGAAATTTAAGTTGTAAAAAATCTTTTAAATTAATTTTAAAAAATTTTATATAAATACGAGTGAATTTTTCTAAATAATTTAAGAAAATCGAGTTTTTATTAATTAATAAATTATTGTTAAA
The DNA here is from genome assembly GCA_002104945.1 of Piromyces finnis. NCBI lineage: Eukaryota > Fungi > Neocallimastigomycota > Neocallimastigomycetes > Neocallimastigales > Neocallimastigaceae > Piromyces > Piromyces finnis. The sequence continues at coordinate 29,338 of MCFH01000056.1, read as the reverse complement.
CACTAACCTATTAAGTTAGAAATTGTGTGTTTTTAATAATAATTTTAAATATTAATAATTAACAGTAATTAAAAGTGTTTTATATTTACTAAGTTATTTTAGTAAATTATTATAAATTTCTTTTATTGTTAAGAACACATTTCTTTACAAATATAATATAACTTAATTAATATTATTTTCATAAATAAATAATTAATAAATAAATTTCATAATTAAATTATATCAAAATTTTTATTTTAAATATAAAAACCTATTTAATTTTTAAATTAGTAATATTTAAAATTCTTTAATAAGTTTTAAAGAAAAGGTTTAATAATAAACAAGTTTAATATCTTATTCTAGATTAAGTTGTATTATATAAAACATTCTGACCAAGTTACATACCAACCCAAGCCCACTTTACATTAATACGTATTTAAAGTAATGTATAATGTATCAAATTAATGTACCGTAATTTTTACAAACATTTACATCACAATACATTAATATAAATTTATGTAAAATTCATTTTTCAATTACAAAAATTTACATCATAATACATTAACATAAATTTATAAAAAATTCATTTTATGATAAGATAAAGTTTTTGATGATGAAATAAAATTTTAAATTATATAATTTTTAACCAATAAATATTTTAGATAATAAAAAAAAATTTTTTATAAACTAAGCCTCAAAATTAGAAATTAATAAATTAAATATATGTTTGAAATATAATTAACCATAAAGTAAATAAATCAAAACTTTATTTTAAGTTTAGAAAATTCTTTAGTAAATAAATTGAATTTAAATAGTTTAATACAAATAAATTCTTTTAATAAATGTATAAATGTAAACAATGTAAAATTATAATATTAAAACATGTATATTAGAATTTATTCAATTTATTAAAAAAGTATAAATAAAGTAAAATTTTCAACTACTGAAACGATAGTTGGAAAATCGTATAGTTTAGTTTAATTAATAAAATAATTGATTACCTAGTGAGGGTGAAATAACCTTCACGGTAAAGTAATCAACGGTTGTTTTAGTTTAGTTTATTTAAAATAATTTAATAAATAAATAAAATATAATAAATAAAAAAAAATAATTTAAAATTTAGTTTAGTTTATTAAGTGTATACAAACCTGAACTGTAGTATAGCTTATTTTACAATTTTCCAACTTGATAGTATAAAAGTTTACCTTTGTATACAAATAGTGATAGAAAAAAATATATATTAATAATTAATTATAGTGAGAATTTAATAATAGAATTAAATTCGTGGATTATAGAATATTAATATTAAAAAAAAATTTTTTTTTGTTGTTAGAAATTAATTTTAGTTAATTTAGGGGTATTTTAAAATTATTTGGTATAGAATAATTTGTTGTTAAAATAGTTTAATAGTTAATAATTAATAAATAGTAATAATATAAAAATACTAGTTTAGTTAATAATAGTATAATACATTATTTGGTTTTAGTTACTAATAAAAGAAAATTTAAAATAAGTATAGATAATAAAGTTGAGTAAATATAATTGGAATATTAATTATTGGTTAATAATTTGTTGTTTATTAAGTAATAGTAAAATGGATAGAAATAGTTATTTAAGAATAAACAACCGTGACGATGGAATAGCTGGAGTCAGTGATGCAGGCTCTGAGGCGAGTTCCATGATGGATATTGAGGATGAGACTGGTAAAAGCGTTAACACCAGGGGAAAACTCATCCCAAAAACCAAGTTTTTCAGGAAAAAAAGTGAACTTCTTTACTTCCTGGCAAGACTGGAGAAGTACTTCAAGTATAACCTAGAAGAAGATGATACCGACGCCTACAAGCTGGATATCTTGGAATGCTACCTGGAAGGAGCCGCCGCCGAATGGTTTGCCGACTTAGAAAGAAAAGAAAGCCCCCTGTTGAACTCTTACGAAGATTTTATTGAGGCAATGAAGGCTCGCTACAAGACTTGTAACAGCGCCGACGTAGCTAACAGTCGGTTGGTGAAGATAAAAGCAGGACAATTCAAGAACGTAATGGAATACTGTGAAGTTTTTGAGAAGATGGCCAGGGACTCTTCATTTAATGATGAAGTAAAGATCTATTTCTTTATGGAAGGACTACCACCATCCGTCAAGGAGAAAGCAAGGCTACTGTATCAAAAAATTTGAAAACTTACCGAATTGATCAATGAGGTTGCCGCTAATGTCGAAGTTGAATGGAAGATTTATGGAAAAGATCCCATGGAGGTTGACGGAAAGAAAGTTAGAAGATATAATAGAAACTTAGGAACTAACAGATATGCTTCTTATGGAACCAAATATAATAACTATATGGATCAAGAAGACTACCAAAATTCGATCAAACCAAGAAAATGCTTTTTCTGCAAAAAAAGAACAGGTCATATTAAGAAGGATTGTCAAAAACTTAAGAATAAGGTTATAAATAGACCAAAAGCGTTTATGGCTACTACCGCTGGAAGAAGAATGTTGAATGTTTATGACATCTTGCTACAAGTTAACAGTGGTGTTTATCTTAAGGCTCTTGTGGATTCTGGTTCGGACTTAGATTTCTTGGATTGGATGGATGTTGATAAATATTCCATTCCAAAGAATGTTTAAGGATAAGTATGTTGAAGGTATAGGTGGTAATGGATTCTTGAAGTATGAAACAATTCCTTTGATCATGAATATCAAGAATCATAAGAAATCCATTCAATTCTACCTTACCGATCTTCCTTCTGGTATTTCTGTCATTCTGGGCAAGAATTGGTTAAGAAAACATGATCCTATAATCAGCTTTAAGGATCAAACTCTTGAATTCAAATTCAAATTTTTTTCTTTAAGATTGTGCGTTGACTATCGAAGACTCAATGAAAACACAATCAGAGATTCATATCCGTTGCTTCTCATATCTGAATTATTCGATAGATTAAGGGAAGCTAAAGTCTTTACTAAACTTGATCTCAAGTCTGCTTATAATCTAGTTCGAATAAATGAAGGTGATGAATATAAAACTGCCTTTAGGACAAGATTTGGTCACTTTGAATATCTTGTCATGCTGTTTGGATTGAAAAACGCTCCTGCAACTTTCCAACATTTTATCAATGATGTTCTCGGGGAATACTTGGATGAATTCGCTTTTTCTTATATTGATGATATTCTTATCTATTCGAAAAACTTAGAAGAACATCGAAAGCACGTAAAGAAAGATCTTCAAATATTAAAAGAAAATGGATTGTATGCGAAACTTAATAAATGCAAATTTGAAACTTCAGAAACTACTTTCTTAGGGCATGTTATCTCAGATAAAGGAATCTCTATGGATCCAAAGAAGGTTAAAGCTATTATGGAATGGCATGTACTAACATCTGTTAAAGAAGTGCAATCATTTATCGGATTATGTAATTATTATAGAAGATTTATTCCAAACTTTGCTAGTATTGCCAAACCGTTACATAATCTAACAAAGAAAGATGTTAATTTTAATTGGTCAGAAGAATGTAATGAAGCTTTTTGTACTTTAAAGAAATTCTTTTTCGAAGAACCAATTTTAATTCATGCCGATCCTGAATTACCTTTTGTGGTTGAGACAGATGCAAGTAATTTTGCAATCGGTGCTGTATTGTCTCAAGTTAACAAATCCGACAATATTCTTCACTCTGTTGCGTTCTTTTCTAGATCCCTTACAAATCCAGAAAAGAATTACCCCATCTATGACTATGACAAAGAATTTTTGGCTATCGTCGCGTCTTTGGAAGTGTGGAGACATTTTTGAAAGGTGCAAATCATACTTTCAAAATTATATCAGACAACAGAAACCTCCTTTTTCAGAAGAAGCCGGAGAAGATGACTCAGAGGTTAATTAGATGGTCCCTTTTCCTTGCTGAATTCGATTTTGTTATTGAATATCGCCCTGGTTCTTCTAACGGAAAAACCGATGCCTTGTCAAGAAGACTTGTCTATATTGATCACTCTTGCAATTCTGACTCTCATAACTCCGTCTTTCGTCCCGAAAATTTCAGTTCCTGCTTTATTTCATCAACTCCTATTTCTCTTCTTGAAAAATTGTTCTCTCTTGTAAACTTGACAAATTTTCCATTGAGACTACTAATCAGCTTCATATTGATAATTGTTCTTCTGACTTCAAACTTAGTAACAACATTCTCATTTTCCAAAATAAAATCTATGTCCCTAATGATTGTCGCGTTGAAATTCTGTCTTCTTGTCATGACTCCCCTGCTGCCGGCCATTTTGGTATTTCGAAAACTTTATCCTTGATTTCCAGTAACTACTGGTAGCTCAAAATGTATTAGGATGTTAAGGATTATGTTCGTTCTTGTGATGTCTGCTCTCGTTCGAAACCCTCTAGACATAAACCTTACGGGTTACTATCCACTCTTCCCTTAGGTGAACGTCCATGGTCATCCATTGCTATGGATTTTATCACTGACCTCCTCTCTTCTCGTGGATTTACCTATATCTTTGTCATTGATCGTTTGACAAAAATGGCTCACTTTATCCCTCTTGAAAAAGTTCCGACTGCTGAACGTGCTGCTGAAGCTTTTATTAACAATGTCTTCAAACTTCATGGATGCCCCTCCGACATTGTTCTCGACCAAGGTACTCAGTTCACTTCAAAGTTTTGGAAGAAATTCTTTGCTACTCTCAAGATTGCTTGATTTGAAATACTCTTCTGCTTATCATCACCAATCCAATGGCCAGACGTAGAGAGTAAACTCCGTTGTAGAGCAATATCTACGCTGCTTCTCAAATTACAAAGGCACTAACTGGATCGAATACTTAAGTCTAGTCGGGTTTAGTTACAATAATTCAGTTCAAGAATCTGCAAAACAAACACCCTTCTTCTTGAACTATGAGTTCCATCCTAATTTTAATCCAACAATTCCAACAAGTGAAGTACCAAGAGCTGAAGATTACACAAAAGAACTAAAGGATATAATCAGCATCCTCAAGAAAAATCTTTCGGAAGCTCAAAAGAAACAAGAACTTATTGCCAATAGACATAGACAACCAGGCCCCTCATTCAAACCAGGAGAAAAAGTATGGTTAATTAATAATAATTTAGTTAAGAGAAATAAAAAATTTACCCCTCGGAAACTCGGTCCCTACGAAATGGAACAACAGATATGTAAAGATATCAAACGCCTCAACTTGATATCTTTAATGTAACTTAAGCCATAAGTATTATTGTTTAAGTTACACAAATTATATTCAGAAAAAGAAAAATGAGACATAATTTATTTATTAATAATTAAAGTTTAAAACAAAATAAATTATTAATTTATTTTTAATGTTTAACAAGTAAATTAAAATTCTCAATTTAAATCCCTAGTTTTAGAATTGTTTTGTAATAGAAATAGATAAATAATATATAAATAATAAATGATTAATATATCAGTAATACATGGGCACATATTCAAATTGAATAGTACTTAATTTGAATTGCCAATTGTACTTTACTAAAAATAGTTATAGTTTAAATATTTATTAATAATTAAGATTTTAGTGTAGATTTTAAATAATAATATATAAGAAATAAATAGTTATAATATAATATAAATGTATTTAGGAAAAATATAAATAGAAGATATTTTTCATCATTTTATCGATGTAATTGTTATTAATAAAATTTCTATTATAATAAAAGATATTTTTAATAAAACAATTTTTATTTTTATTTTAAATTTAGTGTTATTTTAATATAATAGATATCCTAATCTATTCTTCTAGTGTCAAAATTACAAGATATCAGAAGTCTCATTCAGATTGTAATGAATACTAGAAATAAATAAAGTGTCTTAGTTATTTAAGACTTTGGGTCTAGATGACACTAGATCGAGACCTAATAGATTCTATTTACAATTATAAATTTATTTTTTTTAAATAATTTTATTTTATATGAAGATTATTGATTGGTTAAAAAATTTAAGTTGAAAAAATTTTATAAATTAATTTAAAAAATTTTTAATATAAATACGAGCGAGTGAATTTTCCCAAATATTTAAAAAATCGTGATTTTATTAATAAATAATTATTAAACACTAACTTATTAAGTTAAATTCTATGTGTTTTTAATAATATTTTTATAAATTAATAATTTACAGAATATTTTAAAGTGTTAATATTACTAAGTTATTTAGTAAATATTATAATTTGTTTTTTACTGTTAAAGACACATTCTTTACAATTTGTAAAATTCATAGTAATTTTTTCATTAATAAAATTTTCAATATTTCTTTATTATTTGTGATATGTTCACTTGCACCTGTATCATAGGTCCATATTGATGTTGTGTAACCATCATTTTGATCATGTGACCTTGAAACTGATATGAAATTAATATGTCTAGCTACATATTAGCCATATTTAAAATAATTTTTATTATTTAAAATATTCAATTTCATATTTAAAAATTTATATATAATATTTCATAATAATAATATAATAATTGATATATATTATAATACATTATTTATATATTAATTATAGAATTCATGTACATATTTCATTACATTATTAAATATTAATATTATATATTAGTATTAATTTTATTGTAATACTTATTTGTATTACATTACTTTTCCTTATATAGTAATATTTCATTTAAAATGTAAAATATATTATACTATATCCTATTTAATTATTATTCATATATTATGAATACATTACATTATATAATTGATATTCAATTATATTATAGGAATTTTATAATATAAATGTAATGTTGGACACTGGAAGAATAGATTAGGATATCTATTCTATTACAATAATACTAAAATTTGAAATAAGGAAAAAAAATTGTTTTTATAAAAATATCTTTTATTATAATAGAAATTTTATTAATAACAATTACATCGATAAAATGATGGAAAATATCTTCTATTTATATTTTTCCTAAATACATTTATATTATATAACTATTTATTTCTTATATATTATCATTTAAAATCTACACTAAAATCTTAATTATTAATAAATATTTAAACTATAACTATTTTTAGAAAAATATAATTGGCAATTCAAATTAAGTATTATTCAATTTGAATATGTGCCCATGTATTATTGACATATAAATCATTTAATAATCATATACTATATATCTATTTCTATTACAAAACAATTCTAAAACTAGGGATTTAAATTGAGAATTTTAATTTACTTGTTAAACATTAAAAATAAATTAATAATTTATTTTGTTTTAAACTTTAATTATTAATAAATAAATTATGTCTCATTTTCTTTTTCTGAATATAATTTGTGTAACTTAAACAATAATACTTGTGGCTTAAGTTACATTAAAGATATCAAGTTGAGGCGTTTGATATCTTTATAATAAAAATATTCATGTAAAAATAATTAATAATTAGAAAGAAGAGTTTTAATAAGAAAATATTATAAGTGAAATTATTAATAAGAGAGAAGTTAATAATAGTAATAAAATATTTTTTTACCTAATATAATAAATTATAAATAAACTAATATTAAATTATTACAACATAAAAGTAACATATATCAAAACATTACATGGACATATATTTCTTCTGTATTTTCAATTGGAAAAATGTTTTTAAGAGTTAGTTTAATAAGTATATATTTCACGCGACCAACCTTTGATTGGTCAGAATGTATGTTTGTGTAACATTCATTTTCAGAGTTAGAAATATTTGGATCATCCATTTTTTCATTACTATTTATTTTACTTTCAATATTGTCAGCTGTAGGTCCGAACATTGTATTTAATTTTTCATAGTATGGTGTACTTTCTGTGGTTTCATTATTTTCAATGTTGGAACAATATTTATCTTCATTGGATTTCCTTTTGTATGAGAATGTTTTGTGGGTTTGTTTATTAGGATGTGTTTCATTTTTCTTTGTTCTTGTAGCCCGGTATGGATTGTAATAACAGTTCTTAGTTGAATGTCCAGAAATATTGCAAATTATACAATATTTATTATTTCCGTGATGATATTTGTTTATTCTTTTGTCTTTTATGTATTTCTTTTCTATATTATCTATATCCATATAATCATAATGAAAATCTCTATATTCATTGATGGATGGGTTATTATAATGATTGTTTTCGTTTTTCGTGTTTCTTGTGTTAAAAGAGTTATCATCTCTTTGTTGATTATCTTGTTTATGTTTAAAATTTATATTGTTATATTCCATTTGATAGCAAATAACTGTATATCTATCTTTTATGATTTCATATAATGTTTCAGGTGTGTAAAGAACTCATTAATATTTTTATCCTTGAGGTTCCAATATGACCGTTTGATAGTACTTGTTCTTGGTACGCTTGTAAATCCAGTACATCCCTATGAAAGCTTCGCCAAAACGGTATCAGTTAAGTTTATTCTATAATATTGATATTCCCTTATTTATATGTTTAAAAAATTAATGAAAATTAGTTTTATTATTATTAGTTTATTTTTTTTAATGGGTCTTGTTAAATTCTCTTAGTTTTGCTGTACAGTTCAGATTTTCTTCAGGTTCCCATGAAGCTTCTGAGATAGGATATCCTTTCCATTTGATTAAGTATTGGATTTTGTTATAGCGTCTTCTTTTGTTAAGAGTTTCTTCTTGTAAAGATATAATATATATCTTTAGATTATTTAATAATTAATTATTTATTATTAAATAATAAATTAATATTTAGTAAAATTGATTATAAAATTTTTGAATAAATTTTATGGAATAATTTAATAATAAATTATTTTATAATAATTCTGTTAAAATTAAAATAAGAAAAATATTTTAAATACTTTTTATTTAATTTTAGAATAGATTATAATTTTTTATTTAAATTTTGAATAGCTTAATAATTTTTATTTAGTTTTAAAAATAGATTTGTTTATATTTCAATAGGAAATATATTAAGAATAGTATTGATAATATTAAATTAATTTATAGATAATACATGGGCTTTATTCAATTTTGAGTTTACACAAATTGAATTAAAAGTATAATGAATTAGTTTTAGTTTATTTTTGTTATTTTATTATTTAATTAGATTAGTTTTGTTTATTTTATATTAATTATATGTTTATTTAAATAGAATAATATATTAGAATACAATTATGAAATAATATAAATACATGTAATTTTTGTTTATTAGATCGATGTAATTGTTATCTCAATTTTTTAATTATTAACTATTTATAGTTAATAATATTTTTAAGAGTTTTAAATAAAATGTTTTTTAAAATAAAAATTTAATGTTTTATTTTTTTATTTTTTGTGTTAAAAAAAATTGTTTTGTTTTAAGTATAAAATCTGTTTTAAATTTTACACTTTTACGCTTCTTCTTCGTATTCCTATTCTTCGTTTATAATGACAGGTGGTGGAGGTTGAATTTCTCCGTTTGCAATTTTTCTTCGAAGTAAATCTTGAGAGAGACGATTTATGGAATACCGGATCAATCTTCATGTTATCTAGGAGCTTTAATCTGTGTTAAGAATGTGTCTTTAACAATAAAAAACAAATTATAATATTTATTAAATAACTTAGTAATATTAACACTTTAAAATATTCTGTAAATTATTAATTTATTGTAACGAAGTATACTTAGTGATAAGGGTTAGATTAGAAAGTCATTAAGGTTAGATTAATGAAAGAAATTATTATTATTATATTTTTTTTTATAATCAATCATTAAGTAATTAGTTCACTTATCAAATTGTATTAAAAAATAATTTTTCATGTATAAAAGAGAATACGAAAGATATGATAGCTCTTTATTTTTTTTATTAATAATTAATAAAATTAGTTTTTTTTGTTTTGTCTTTAGTTTGATAATACACTGATCTAGCGAGTTAGTTGTATTATAATAATAAATTTAATAAATAAAAAATTATTAGAAAAAATATTAGTTACATATTTTAGTATGTTTATTATTATAATATTTCGTTACATTTATAAAAATATTATTAAAAACACATAGAATTTAACTTAATAAGTTAGTGTTTAATAATATAATTATTAATAAAATCTCGATTTTTTAAATATTTGGGAAAATTCACTCGTATTTATACTAAAAATTTTTTAAATTAATTTATAAAATTTTTTCAACTTAAAATTCTTAACCAATCAATAATCTTCATATAAAATAAAATTATTTAAAAAAATAATTTTATAATTGTAAAATAGAATCTAATAGGTCTCGATCTAGTGTCATCTAGACCCAAAGTCTTAAATAAGATTATAAAATAAATTTACTTAAATAATTATTTTCTAATTATAACTTTTATTTATTAGTTATAATTATCATACATTAATTATTATTATAGTTATTAATTTACTTTAATACTAACGCTAAAGTATTTAGCGTTTGTTTACACTATTCTATTTAACTATTCTAGTTTATTTCCTTTACCACTTGATTGGATAAGGCAAATAAACTTTCTATTTAATTAATAGCCATTAATATATGGTTGTGCATATATCTGGCCAATAAATGGTGACCAGAATATATGGTTTCAATTGAAATATTTGTGGGAAAACTTATGGCCACAAATATTTCTTACAATCCCCCCTAAGGTGAAAACCTAGGCAGGGTTTTGGACACTAACCATGAATTCCTGGTGGCATTTATCTTGAAATTCTTTTAGTAGTTTATCATAGTGGGAGTTATTGTCGATGATATCAGCATAAACCCACTCTTGCCTAAAGTCACTAAAGGTAGCTAGATACTGGTAGTTGTCCTTCTTTCTTCTGGCATTAAGGATTTTGATAATTTTCTGGTAGCCTTCTGGTGCCAGTGTTAGTTCTTCTGGTTTATTGTGGTATGATTCTAACTCACTGATATGAAACACTGGATAGACGTTGGGGAAAGGTGACTTGCTGATATCCAACCGGTAGTTAAGCTTGCTTTCGTCAATTCCAATAACCTTGAAGGGTCCGTACTTCCTTGTTTGTAGCTTGTAGAAGGGAAGAATGTTGTAGTTTTCTGGTTTTCTTAACCACACAAAATCCATGAGCCTAATTTTTGGGTAGTTAAGTTCTCTTCTATGGTCTAAGTGGTCTAAGAACCGTGTTCTTGAGATGTCCAATATATGTTTTAAGATACCTATGTTATTGGCAAAGCTGTCTAGTACAGGAGCTTCTCCAAGTGAGTGGACAAGCTCTGAATCCTGAAGGTTCATATGTACCTGGTAGTTATACAAAGCTAGGAATAGGGATTGCTTGGTAGAACTGTGGACTGCATTATTGTAGAAGAACTCAGCTAAGTACAAGTACTTCAGCCATTCATCATCATCAAAGGTCTTTACAAAGCATCTAAGATACATACTTAGGTAGGAGTTATTACGTTCTACATGACCAACCGTTTCATGATGGCTAGTGGTAGCAAGGTTTACTTCTACGCCAAAGAACCCCATAATGTCCCTCTACAACTTGCTGGTGAACTGAACACCATGGTCCGTAGTAACTGTAAAAGTTTTTTAAAATTTAAAACAGATTATAAAATTTTTACATTAAAACAATAAACTACTATCAATACGTTACATTACGTTAAGAGAAATTTTTGCTATAATAAAATTTATTAATATAATCAACCTAAAAATAACATTTTTAATATATAATATTAGATTTTTATAATATAATATTATTAAATTCTTATAATAATAAATATTATTCCATAAATTATATCACGAGATAACATATCATAAAATAAATTAAACATAAATTTATAGATTCTAAGAATTTATGTTATTATAGCATTTAATAGCATTAATTTTTACATTATTAGAAAGGTACAAAACCTTTATACGTTACAGATAATATAAAATTTTTTGTTTTTACATATATGGAAAAATAAAAATAGCCATATTATTATACTATTATTTATCTATATATAAAAATAAAAATTATTATTTTATTTATTTAATAATTATTAAATTTTTATTTAAATATTTTTAAAATTATAAATTGTAGATTATATATTTATTATTTAAATATATATATTTATAATATATAATATTTTATAACAATCATCCATCAAATTCAGGCTGACGACCACTTCCACGACCAAATCCGCATTTACCGTCTTTACTACAACAGTTTCTATATTGTAAAGATATCAAACGCCTCAACTTGATATCTTTAATGTAACTTAAGCCACAAGTATTATTGTTTAAGTTACACAATTTATATTACAGAAAAAGAAAATGAGACATAATTTATTTATTAATAATTAAAGTTTGAAACAAAATAAATTATTAATTTATTTTTAATGTTTTACAAATAGATTAAATTTCTCAATTTAATTTCTTAGTTTTAGTATTGTTTTTGATAGAAAAAGATGAATAGTATATAAATAATAAATGATTAATATATCAATAATACATGGGCACATATTCAAATTAAATAGTACTTGATTTGAATTGCCTATTTAATATTACTAAAATAGTTATAGTGTAAATATTTTATTAATAATTAAGATTTTAGTGTATGTTTTAAATAATAATATATTTTAAATAAATAGTTATAATATAATATAAATGTATTTAGGAAAAATATAAATAGAAGATATTTTTCATCATTTTATCAATAATTGTTATTATTAAAAATTCTATTATAATAAAAGACATTTTTATAAAACAATTTTTTTATTTTATTTTAAAATTTTAGTGTTATTGTAATAGAATAGATATCCTAATCTATTCTTTTAGTGTTCAACATTACATATATGAACATTTTATATTATCATGCTTAGGACCACAATAATATATTTTAGAAGATATTTCTTTTTGTTTAAATGTTGTAGTACATTTAATTTTTGTAGTAGTTTTAGCTTTACTAGTTGATTTTATTTTCGTGGTAGACTTAATTTTAGTTGTAGTTTTTTTTATAGCACTATTACATTTTCCAAAAGCAATTTGGCAACCAGTGTTACAATAATCATTTGAGATATTGCAATATCCCCACTTAATACAGTATTCACTACTTGGACATTTTTTATTAGAGTTCTCAGGTCCACAACGTTTTGCTAAAGTAAGCTCTAATAACAAAAAAAGCAATAAATATTTTTATAAATTTCATTTTTTATACTACTTTTATTAAATATTTTTATTATTTTTTATAAATTACTAAAAATTGCATTATCTAAATATTTAATATTTATTAAAATATATCTTATATATATATATATATTATAGAAATTTATTTAAACTTGTGTTTTTCTTTAAATCATTTCGATTCATAATTTTATTTTAGAATGGCTTAAGTTTTTTTTTAATATTATAATTTATAACAAAATTTAATTTCTTATATATAATTTATTCATTTTATTATGAAATATTTCAAGATTATTTAATGAAGAACTTATGTTTTAAAATATTTTTTTTTTAAGTTATTTTTATTATAAATTCACTCAACTAAGAATAATTATTATTTTAATTATATTTTAATAACTTATTTATACTTTTATATTTAAGAAAAAAAATTACAAGAAGTTTATGTATAATTATGATTCTACTTTTTCTTCTTTTTTTTTTTAATTCTTAGTAATTTCTTAATTTTAATATTATTTATTATTTCAATTTTTTCTACTCACATTTATAATAAATGACTTGATTAATTAATTTTTCTTTCCATCTTAAAGATGTGTTTCCTGATGGAGACGAATTCTGGCATTCTCTAATTTTAGGATACATACTATCATCAAAATCAATACATTTAACAGAATTGTCATAGTATACATATATATTTAAAGGATAATGACCACCACATTTAAACTTAACTTTATGTAACGGTATTCAGTACCTGTAAAAGGTTTATTATTAATTAGTTAATAGGTTATTATTTTAATTTAGTTAATTAAGTTAGTTATTACCTCTCTATACGAGTTAATAACTAAATAAAGTTTTATAAAAAATAATAAAAGAAATAAAATAAATATTATAACACTAAAATAAATATAAATAAATATATAAATATAATTAGGAAATAAATCTACTTAATAATTATTTGTTAATTATATCTTTTATTTATTTATTATAATTATTATACATTATTTATTATTATAGCTATTAATTTACTCTAATACTAACGCTAAAGTATTTAACGTTAGTTTATGCTATACTATTTAACTATAGTAGTTTATTTTCTTTACCACTTAATTGGGTAGAGCAAATAAACTTTCTATTTAATTAATAACCATTAATATATGGTTATGCATATATCTGGCCAATAAATGGTGACCAGAATATATGGTTTCAATTGAAATATTTGTGGGCAAACTTATGGCCACAAATTGTAAAATATTTATAGTTTGAATTATATACCGCTTCTAAAGCGTACTAATTCTACTACTTTAAGTAAAGAAAATATTTCTTTTAAAGAAAAGCTTCAACAATAAAACTTAAAAAGTTTTATCTATAACAATTTCTTAAACATTAAGGTATTAAGCTTTTATATTATAAGGAGATTTTATTGTAAAGAAATGTGTCTTTAACAATAAAAAACAAGTTATAATATTTACTAAATAACTTAGTAATATTAACACTTTAAAATATCCTGTAAATTAATAATTTATAAAAATATTATTAAAAACACATAGAATTTAACTTAATAAGTTAGAGTTTAATAATATAATTATTTATTAATAAAATCTCGATTTTTTAAAATATTTGGGAAAATTCACTCGAATTTATACGAAAATTTTTTAAATTAATTTATAAAATTTTTTCAACTTAAAATTTTTAGCCAATCAATAATCTTCATATAAAATAAAATTTAAAATAAAATAAAATAAAATTATAATTTTTTAAAATAGTATCTATGAGGTTTTGAATTAGTGTCATTCAGACTCAAAATCTTAACTACTAACCACCAAGACAATTTAGTTATTTATAGTACTTTTGTTAAGGAACCAACTGTAAAATATTGTATTAATAGAATAATGTATTTAATTGTCATGAATATTAGTGGATTCATGATTATTTATTTAATTAGTGTTTTATTCGTTTAATTAATTAGAAATATTTTATTATAAAACATAATTAAATAATATTTTAAGAAATATTAATTAATTATAATTATTAAGATTTTATATTTATTAAAGTTTGAATTAATATTTCTTTGTTCATTTGATTAAGAAGGAAATTAAAACTAAATTATAAAATAATCATTCCTTCTACAAATGATTGATAATATGACTTTTATAATTATTAAATTTAACACGAGTGAAAAGTCATATATAATTAATATATAATTAATTTATAGAATAGTTAATTAATATAAATAATTAGTCATGTATTAAATTTAAAATGTATTCCTTAATATTAGAGATAGTATAAATACTCGAGAAAATTCCTATCATTAGGAATTTCGAGAGTTCATTACATTTAATATTTACTCTAATTATAATAATAACTAATAAATAAAGATTTTTCTTTAAATAAAAATTTATTAATAAATAAAGTTAATAAAATATTATTTATTTAAAAATTTACTAATTCATTTATTTAATTAATTGATAAACTTAGGGTAAATATGTACGTTCCGACCTAACTGAAGTGAAATCCTTAACATTAATTGTGAAGATATTAACTGGATTTAAAACAAATTCAGATAATATCTATAATTAATTAAACATAATAATTATAATTAAATAATTTCAATAATTATTTTAAAACACCTTTAAAAGTCACCTTTTAAATTTTGATTCAGTGAAAGGGTTATGATTTCAAAAATTTAATATCAATACACTATAACCCTTAACCAAAAATAAACAAATACGAAACTACGCATAACTCGCCAAAAACGAGCACTACGGTTGTAAGTGATACGGCTGTGAAACCAAGTTTATTAGAAAGCTTAAGGAAAAAGCTACATTTTGGTACAATCGCGGTCCTTCTAACTGGTCATTTAAGAAAGATATGGTCATTTGAAGATTTTAATAAGTAAATTAAAATTAATATGATATCAAGTATGGATCATAGACATTTCTTATGACTTGACGAAAATTAAAAAGATATCAATAGAAATTTTAATTATATTAATTTAATTAATGATAGTGACTGTTACTAAAAATAGAACTAAACCATTTAGGTGTAACAGTTAACATTTATAAATTAAATAATTCTAATTATTATAAAATAGGTTAATGGATCAAGTGTTTAAATGATTAATCATATGTTTATTTTATTTTATGTCATGACAAAACAAACAAACAAACAAACAAACAATCTTATTATGTTATTAATATATTACATGTAATACTTTATTTTTATCAATTTAATAATCTGAACAAAGAATATAAAATAGAATGAATTGAATTTGATTTTAATTCTTTGTAAAGATTATAGTTATAATCTTAATTATATAATTATTAAATATATTATCATTTATATTATTATTAATAAATAAATAAAATTTTATAAAAGGTTATTCTAAAGAATAAATATTAATTTTTCATTTGGAAGTTTAAAGGGTTATTTTATATTTAAATTTAATTTCTTAAAAAACATATTTACTATATAATTGATAACATTCTGACCTGGCCGCATAACCAAATCCAAAAACTTAACATTAATACGTATTTAAAATAATGTATAATGTATTAAATTAATGTACCGTAAATTTTCATAAAATTTATATCACAATACATTAGCATAAATTTATGTAAATTTTATTTTATGATAAGATAAAGTTTTTGATGATAAAATAAAATTTTAAACTAAATAAATTTTTAACCAATAAATATTTTAGATAATAAAAAATTTTTTTTATAAACTAAGCCTCAAAATTAGAAATAAATAAATTAAATATATGTTTGAAATATAATTAACCATATAGTAAATAAATCAAAACTTTATTTTAAGTTTAGAAAATTCTTTAGTAAATAAATTGAATTTAAATAGTTTAATACAAATAATTTCTTTTAATAAATGTATAAATGTAAACAATGTAAAATTATAATATTAAAACATGTATATTAGAATTTATTCAATTTATTTAAAAAGTATAAATAAAGAAAAATTTTCAACTATTGAAACGATAGTTGGAAAATCGTATAGGTTAATTTTGTTTAGATAAATTAACATTAGTTTATAATTAGTTTATAGTTTAGATTAATAATTTTAGTTTTAAATAAATATAAATTGATTACCTAGTGAGGGCTCTGGTAAAATAACCTTCACGGTAAAGTAATCAACGGTTGTTAATATAGTTTAAAATAAATAAAAATATTATTAAAAATAATTTATAATTTGGTTAGTTTAGTTTCGTGTATACAAACCTGGACTTAGTTTAGAATATTTTATAGTTCCTCTCTATAACGAATGCTGTAAAAGATTTTTTATATTATTAGTTAATATGTTATATAATTAGTTAATTAAGTTAGTTATTACCTCTCTATACGAGTTAATAACTAAATAAAGTTTTATAAAAAATAATAAAAGAAAGAAAATAAATATTATAACACAAAAATAAATATAAATGTATATAAATATTATTATGAAATAAATTTACTTAATAATTATTTTTAATTATATCTTTTATTTATTTAGTATAATTATAATACATTAATTATTATTATAGTTACTAATTTACTTTAATACTAACGCTAAAGTATTTAACATTAGTTTTAACTATACTATTTAACTATATGAGTTTATTTTCTTTACCACTTGATTGGGTAAAGCAAATAAACTTCCTATTTAATTAATAAACATTAATATATGGTTATACTTATATCTGGCCAATAAATGGTGACCAGAATATATGGTTTCAATTGAAATATTTGTGGCCATAAGTTTGGCCACAAATATTTCTTACAATGATAAGTGTTTAATATTATCTTAATTTATAATTAAATAATTATAAAAGTGATAATATTCTTATCAATTTATATAAAAAAAAGATTTAAAATAAATTTTTATTATAAAGTTATTTGAAATATTTTAATTCGACATAACGATTATTAACAAAATATAAAAGTTATGTTTTAAAAACACAATTTTAAAATATATTTTTGAATCAACTCTTTATTTAATACATTTATTAAAAGTATTGATTGATTTTTAAATTAGGAAATAATTACATGTATTTATAATTTTCTTTCTGTTTTAACTTTTTAAAATAAAATATTAATATGTTTTAAAATAATAATGAATAATAAATAAAAGAAACAATTTATTTTAAAATAATTAATTTAATTAATATAACACTATTTTACTATTTAAAATGTTATCTATACTATGTTTATTTTATAACAAAAATATAATTTAAACTGAGTTTTAATAAATAATTTTTATACTTTTAATTAAACTGTAAAAGTATAAAATTTAAAACAGATTTTATACTTAAAACAAAACAATTTTTAATAACACAAAAATAAAAAAATAAAACATTAAATTTTTATTTTAAAAAAAAAACATTTTTATTTAAACTCTTAAAAATATTATTAACTATATAATAGTTAATAATTAAAAAATTGAAAATAACAATTACATCGATTTAACAAATAAAAATTACATGTATTTATATTTTTTCATAATTATATTCTAATATATTATTCTATTTAAATAAACATATATTTAATATAAAATAAACAAAACTAATTTAATTAAATAATAAAATAACAGAACTAAACTAAACTAATTCATTATACTTTTAATTCAATTTGAGTAAACTCAAAATTGAATAAAGCCCATGTATTTTCTATAAATTAATTTAATATTATCAATACTATTCTTAATATATTTCCTATTGAAATATAAATAAATCTATTTTTAAAACTAAGTTAAAATTATTAAACTATTCTAAATTTAAATAAAAAAGTATAATCTATTCTAAAATTAAATAAAAAGTATTTGAAAAATATTTTAATTATTTAAAATATTTGAAATATTTAAATTTAATTAAAATTCTTTTATTCCTTAAACTTAAATATTTATCTTAATTTAAATTTAACGGAATTATTATAAAATAATTTATTATTAAATTATTCCATAAAATTTACTCAAAAATTTTATAATCAGTTTTACTAAATATTAATTTATTATTTAATAATTAATAATTAATTATTAAATAATCTAAAGATATATATTATATCTTTACATAAACATTTAAATATTATTATTATTTATTGTTTATTTTTAAGTTGTTTTGAGGGTTAGTTTATATCAAGATTATAATTTCATATTTATTAATTCCAATTTATATCAACAAATGTGTAAAAGGTGTTTTTATAATATTAGTTAATAAGTTATATAATTTAGTTAATTAAGTTAGTTATTACCTCTCTATACGAGTTAATAACTAAATAAAGTTTTATAAAAATAATAAAAGAAATAAAATAAATATTATAACACTAAAATAAATATAAATAAATATATAAATATTATTATGAAATAAATCTACTTAATAATTATTTGTTAATTATATCTTTTATTTATTTATTATAATTATTATACATTATTTATTATTATAGCTATTAATTTACTCTAATACTAACGCTAAAGTATTTAACGTTAGTTTTAACTATACTATTTAACTATATTAGTTTATTTTCTTTACCACTTGATTGGGTAAAGCAAATAAACTTCCTATTTAATTAATAACCATTAATATATGGTTATCCATATATCTGGCCAATAAATGGTGACCAGAATATATGGTTTCAATTGAAATATTTGTGGGCAAACTTATGGCCACAAATATTTCTTACAAAATGCTAGAAATAACTAAATTGTCTTAGTGGTTAGTAGCTAAGACTTTGAGTCTGAATGACACTAGTTCGAGACCTCATAGATACTGTTTTTAAAAATTATAATTTTTATTTATTTTATTTTAAATTTTATTTTATATGAAGATTATTGATTGGCTAAAAATTAAGTTGAAAAAATTTTATAAATTAATTTAAAAAAATTTTAGTATAAATACGAGTGAATTTTCCCAAATATTTTAAAAAAACCGAGATTTTATTAATAAATAATTATATTATTAAACACTAACTTATTAAGTTAAATTCTATGTGTTTTTAATAATATTTTTATAAATTAATAATTTACAGGATATTTTAAAGTGTTAATATTACTAAGTTATTTAGTAAATATTATAACTTGTTTTTTATTGTTAAAGACACATCTTTTTACACTCTCATATATCTTTCGTCTACACGGCCTCCCTTTTGATATTATTTCGGATAGAGGATCACAATTCACCTCCAAGTTTTGGTCCTCTATTTGTCGTTCTTTAAATATTTCCTGCAAGTATGCTACTCCGTTTCATCATCAATCCAATGGTCAAACGGAGAGAGTAAACTCTATTCTGGAACAATATTTAAGATGTTACTTGAATTACAGAGGCAAAAATTGGATTAAATATCTTTGTTTAGCTGAATTCAGCTATAATAATGCCACTCAAGAGTCCACCCAGGCCTCCCCGTTCTTTCTAAATTATGGTTTCAATCCTAGACACTCCCCTGCCATCCCAAGCCAAACTGAAGTTCCTAGAGCCAATTTTTTCACTAGAGATTTAAAAAGAATCACTGACGAACTGAAGGACCATTTATCCCGAGCTACCGAAACTCAAAAGAAATTCGCTGATAACTATAGGAAAAAACCTCCAAACTATAAAATTAACGATAAAGTTTGGATTAGAAGCTATTTATTCGACAGAAAAGGAAATAAAAAACTTAAACCTAGAAAGGTAGGTCCATTCAAAATTCAGTATAATGGTATGTCCCAGGTTCGAGTACATTATACTGAATTTTATTTTATTTTTAATTTTTTTATTAAATTAGTTATTCTTAAAACTATTGGTCAAACCGTAGTATGAGATAATATAATGTTAAATGTTAATAATCTTTTTTTTCTTTTTTTTCCTCGTGTTGTTATTAACAAAAAAAAATTTATAATATACATTAATAAAGTTTTAATAATAAGAATTTATTGACCTGTGTCTTAATATTCGTGGTGTCATTATAAGTTTCCTAGAAATCATTATAACAATAATAAAATAGATATTATGTATAATAATTTAAATACCAAATTTGTATATTATTTTGAATGAATGTATATCATTAGATTCTTTAATAAATATATTATAAGTATTAATTTATTATATTATATATACTAAATTATTATAATATATATTATACATTAAATAATTGATACAACTCGTTTCAATACACTAAGGATTTGTGGTTGACTTATATACTTAATATTAAATGATCGTAAGAATATCTCCTAACTATTATATTCTTAGATAAAGACTAATTTACTATATTTTCTACTAATTTATACCAAAATCTAACTATAAAATTTGTTTATCTGTTTATATTAAATACTCTAATAAATACTTTAATTTATCACATGATTATAAAAATATGATAAATACATTAATGTACTAAATAAAATGTACTAAAAACTACATGATAATCTATTTCAATATTACATTAATTTATGTTTATAAAATATTAAAATATTAATTTATGTTTATATAAAATAATTTTTATTTATAATTTATAATATAATTTTTATAATATAATAAACAACACCATGAAATTTGAAAATAATTTACATAAAATATTCTTTTGTATTGCTTTTATAATTAATGTTGGATTAATATTTGGTAATACATTGTTTGATTATTCAGATTATTTAGCAATATTAATTTTATTATTATTTTATGGAATATCTATATATACAATTAAATATAATAAACAACAAAATTGAAAATAATTTATATAAATTATTAATATAATAATGCTTTTATAATATATTTTACATTTAACTTAAAACAAGTTTTATGTAACATTTTAAAATGTTAATAAAATTATTAATATTATTTAATTTTATCAAGAGTAGCACTAATAGTAGAAAGATGTTTTTACATATTTGAAATTATTATATATATTTAAATATTATAAATTAATATAAATATTTATTACATTATTAAAAATAATAAACAATTATATTAAATAATAAGTTTTTTAAAAAAAAGTTTTAAAAAAATATGATGATGTTCACAGAGATACATAATTAACTATTTATAACAATTTACATGAATTACTTAATAAAAATATTAAAAAATATAATACCAGTAATTTAAGAAATAATAGTGAAGTTATTCACAAATTACATGATAGTATTGTATCTAAGAAGGATAAAAAGAATATGATTCTAATGATTTTTAGATGCACAAAATAAATTATCTTGATCTTGAAAACTTAGACAACAGTAATGCTATTGATATAATTAAAAACGAGAAGATTTCGCCTGAAAGTAAAACATTAGTATTAAAGGGTTTTGAAAATAGTATAAATTTGTCAAATAACAAAAATATAGATAAAAATACATATAAGTTTATTACAGATACAAAATATATACATATATATATGTTGATAATGAAGGAAATTAAATTAATTTATTAAAAAATTATAAAGGAAATGAATTACATATATTAAATCATGTATCTTATATCATCTAATTAAAATGACTTAGCTGCTATTTCAATATGCTATGGTTATATGTATAGTAGTGATTTGAATAATATTATTTTTATTAGTATGGTTGAATTTAATAACAAATTAGATAATAGGGTTAGATATGTTGCTAATATTAATTTTAATAATACTATGTCAAAAATTGAAAAAAGTAATCAAGATAAATATGATATCAATGCTAAATTTCCCAAAGAAGGTAGTATTAAATTGAATTCTAATAGTTCATCAGAAAAAAGCTTAATTAATATGCATATTGACAAATCAAATATTAATAGCAAAGCTGATGAAGATTCTAATCTAATTCAAAATAGTGGTAATGACATGGAAGCTCAAAGATGGCTAAGATTCTCTAATGAATTAAATTACCAATATATTAACTACTAATCACTGGGAAGCATTAATGCTGTAAATGCTATTTTTTTTTTAAGCAAAACTATAGTAAATTAAGTAAGAAATTACCAAAAAATATTCAATCTCTAGAAGATTTAAAAAATGAATCATTTTCTAAAGCTATTGATAAAGTTGTTAAATATAATCATAATCTTATTTCTAAATATTCTAAAGATTCAGAAATAAAAACTGAAGAGTTATTTAAAGAAATGATTAATTATGATAATACTATAAAATATTCTATGAATGAAAATAAAAAAAAAAACAAATGTAAGAAAGTATAAAAGAATTTGGTAATTATATTTCAGGAATTTATTATAAATCTGCTAATTTAGCAGGAAAAGAAACACAAAAATACTTTCAAATCAGTTACTAATAATATTAATACAAATTTAAAATATTTAATATTAATAATAATATAAATATTAATAAGTATCTTATTATTTTTAAAAGATTTTATTATTATAATAATAATATAAATATTTTTCATTCTTTGAAGGAATAAGTATTATTAATTGCAATAATCTTACTAAAGATCAATATATTATTAACTATAGCAATAATAATATAAATGACAATCTGAATAATTTTTTGCTTATTAATACTTTGGAAAAAATATGTAATGAAAAAATATTTAAATATAATTTTGATTTAAAAGATACAACTAAAACAAATTATTATATATCTAAAAATATACCTTCATATACGCTTAAAGATATTTATAATAAAATAATAAAGCTAGAGTTACCAAATACTTGTCAATATGTAACTGCTTTTATCAAAAGAATAAATTACTATCATTACTTTAATAAAAGATATACTGAAACGTATCACTATAATCAAGTGTTAATTGCAAAAGATAAAAATAAGGATGTTAAAGATTCAGATAATTTCATAATTATTAAATGTTGTCATGATAGTATAAGAATCACTAGAAATAAAATAACATTTTATGAAAGAGATACTTATGATAATATTATTTGTAAATTATTACCATGTTTAAATTATTCAAGTGATCAAATACTAATTAGATTCAAACCAAGTATTGTTTCTTTTACTTATCCAATAAATATAAATTTTCAATTGTTTGATTTGATGTTATATGAAAATGCTTTATATCCCTATATATATACCAATGAAAATGAAGATATAATAAAAAATAAAGAAAAATTAGTATATACAATGAATATCTTTAATCAGTCATTGAATATGAAACTATATAACAAATATAAACAATTTACAGAAATTATCCAATTTCAAGAATTAGAATGGTATATGTATATGACTGTTAAAATAATATTAAACTATCTTTATTTATTATATATTGATTTTCATATAAGTTATTATAAAAGAAATAAAGTATTAAATATTCCATTAAAAATAAATTATAATTGATTATTTGGAAAATATTATACTAGATATTTTAATAATAAGGATAAGATATTACCAGTAATTGCTGATAAAGAAAAATGTATTAATAATAATATACCATATGTACAGTGGAATAATAATTATTATAGATCACCAGAAAATTCAGGATATAAAATTGCTCTTTCAACAAATAAAAATTCTATTGATAATAACTTTGTATTTCATGACAAAAAGATATTATTTGATTCAGTATCAGAATTAAATGTAGTTCCTAAATGTGTTAAAGTGATAAGAAAGTACAAAGAAAAAGAAAAATCTGTTTAATTTAATATTACTTATAAACTAGACAAACTTTGTAAAGGAAAATTTCATTCCATTTTATTTATTTCTTATGGTTATGAATTACAAGGTTTATATAAACAATATTTTGATATTCCAGAAATAAATAATAAATTTATAATATGCTCTAAATGAAATAAATATATTAATATTCCTAGTCAGAAGGAATTAATAAATTGTGTAAAAGAAAAGTTTAAGAATAAACAATTAAAATTAATAAATGAAAATTACAATTACAATGATATTAATATACTATCTTTTTCAGTAGATAATAATATGAATGTATATCCATATTGTGTTTTTGATTATGTCTACAGTTGTAATTCTTCTTTTCCCTTTTTAATAATAATGTTAAATACATGTAAATTATTTACACTTCCTAATTATAGATATGAATATGTAGTAAGTTTAAATAAGAGTTTGTTCAATTTTAATGATGATTTTGTACATGCTATATTTTTTATGTTTAAAAAGAATTCAATTTCAATCATAGATAATGCTACATTAACTAAATACATTAAACAATATGTTTCAGATAATAAAACAGTTTTAATAACAGAAAAGGAATCTCCAGATGAAAAGGTATATTTATGGAGATCGATTTATTCAGAAATAATACCAACAATACCAATAATAAAAGATAATGATAAATTATACAATACACTACCATCATTTTCTTTTTTATGTAAAAATATTAAAAATATAACTGCATATCATTATAGTATTATGGATGAAAACAATAAAAAAGTTATTACCTATGGTGTATGGGATAATGAAGTTTATTATCCATATAAAGCATCCATAGAAATATTAAAATCAACTATCCTTAATAAACCTTATTTAATATTAAAAAGAAATTTAGATGGATCTATCTATTCATCTTTCAAAAATAATTCTATTTATATGATTTTTTAGTTAATAAGATATTAATACTATCGTAGATGTATAAAGTTATTTTTTTTTTAAATTTTATATTTATTTATTTATTTATTTATTTTGTTATTATTTAAATAATAATTTTTAAAATTGGAATTCAATATTGTAATTTTGTTATCATAAAGAATTAACAAATTTATATTTAAAAGCATAATATTAATTCATTGTAATATGTATAATAATAATATATAATATATATATGTATAATGATATATATATATTATTAGTAATGTATAATTAATTTCATGATATTCTATATGTATTAATGTAAATAACCTTAATATCATTAGTTTATAAAGGTTTTTATATATTAATTATGTATATTAATTAATAAACTGTGTTTAGTATAAAATCATAAAATATGTATTAAATTAAAATAATTTTTTAAAAATATAAAGTTCTCTTGTAAATTCTTTATAAAAAGATTGTATAATTTATTTATAATTCATATATATGTATTAAATTATAAAATGATAATTAATAATACTTTATAAATATTTTGTAAATTTATAGTAAATATTTTGTAGATATTTTATTTAAATATTTTATAAATATTATATAAATATATAAATATATTTTAAATAAATATTTCAAATATGGAAGAATCTCAAAATATACAATATTTTTCTGTTGAAGATATTGATTATATATGTAACGAAATTTCTAAAAATTTTAAAGAAAATAAAAGATTGATTCCTTATATTGATCAAATAAATAATAAAGTAAGAAATTATTTAAAGAAAAAAATCAAAGCAGAAGAAATTGACTGTGATAAGTTTACTAAAATAATTGTGGATAAAATCAAGTCTCGTAAAATACTCATGTTGGTATTTTAGCAGCTCAATCAGTTGGTGAACCTGTAACACAATCAGCATTAAGTTATTTCCACAAATTAAATACAAATGATAATAATGAATTGAAAGAATTATATAAATTAACCCATAATAAAATGGATTATAGTATAATTCATTGGAGAAAAGGATTCTTTTCTTCCACTTTTTTAAATGCTAATTAAATAAAAAAAAAACTTTGAGAATGAATTACAATTATTAATGTATTGTAATAGATCAAAGGTATAAGCCAAAATACATACATTATGTGGCACACAATAAATATATATATTGTTGTACATACAATTTTGAAAATAGAATGTAATCTTTTTTATTTAAATAGGTATGAATAAGAAAGTGGGGAGAGGAAACAATATCTAATATCTTGTAATATTAACCTTTAGTTATATCATTATTTTAATATTATTAAAACTATGAATTTTGAATATTTTATTAATAGTGTACAGTAAGATACATTAGAATTATACTTATTGTGGATGTTAATATACCTTTCTATATTAAGGATTTATCTTTTATAAATACAGATTACATAATCTATTCAGTTAATAGCATATTAAAAAGTGAATTTATTATGGGATGTTTTTATTACAAGGAATACTTTACAAAAACAACACAATTTTAAATATATTAATATTAAAATCTCATAATAACACCTACCATTTTTTTTATTTATTATTTTTAATAAAAAGGCATACTATACATTTTTATTTTTCCTTTATTTATATTTATAATATTTTATAATATTTATTATGAATGTCATTATTCTATTATTCTATTCATTATTCTATTTAAAATGAAAAAGTAAATTGTAATTAAAAAACTTTTTGAATAAAATTAATGGTGGTGGCTAGGGCTATTTAATTTATAAATAAATAATATAAATAATAAATAATAAATAATAATAAATATGGGATAATAGTATTAAAAGGAAAGAAAAAAAAGTGTTTTTAAATAGAAAGAATGAAATGCTTTCTATTAAAAGTTATTTAAAAAAATAGTATCAAATTGAAGGAATGTATTGATAAAATATTTTATTATTTCATTAATATTTTATAATTACAAATATTAAAAATAAAAAAGGATTATAATTTAAAGAGAATTAAATAAAACAATAAATTTTATATAATTATCAAAAGAAATTAGTAGACAACAAAATATAATATTTTATAAAAATATTTAATATAAAATTCTAAAATAATTATTCCAATAAAAGAAATAAATTTCTATTTTATTAAGAGGTTATTATTATTATTAGTAGTAATAGTGTGTAGTAGAAGTAATAATAGTTCAATGAAGTAATAGTTAATATAGTAAATAGTCAATGTAGTAGTATTAGACTAGTTTTCATTCAAGACTGATTTTCTAACGATTACTCACCTAGTTTTACTCATTTTAATTAAATACAAAGCAGGTTAATTAAGAAATATTAGCCAATAATAATTGATAGGATATAGTATTTTTCATTTAATTTAAAAGATTATCGTAAAGAGAAAGTATACTCATATAATATATTCTATTATATTTATAATATAAATATCTCAATAGATAAAAGAAGATATAAATACAATTTATTAACGATGTAATTATAATAATTAATACATTCAAATATTACTAAATATTAATATAACATTTATTTTTTATATTATAATTATTTATTATATATTAAAAATATAATGAATATATTATATATATATTTATTAATGTTTTAATTATTTAATCGAATATCGGATGATGATGAATAAAAGTGTATAAATACAGAAATTGAACTTTGTATTATTTGGTCATTATTTATTGAATATGATTATCTAATTGATATTAATACAGAAAATGAAAATAATAAAAAATTAATAATAAGAAATAAAGTAATTGAAGAATTAATTAAATATAAGTTTATTGAATGGAAAAAGAATTTGTATAAAAGTAACAATGAAATAATTAATGGAATTAATTATTTTATAGAATATTATGATGAAGAAAGAATAAAAGAATTTCTTGAAAGTAAAATTAATAATATAGTCAACTATTATGATAACTAATCTAGCTTTTTAGATAATTTTTATGTTATTATCTATTAGTTGTTATTTTTAGAAGACGATTATAAAATTATTACTAAGTATAATTTTAATGAAAAAAGCAATATTCGTGAATTATTATTTGTTGATAAGAAATATCAAAATGACGGTGATAATAGTAAATTTTCATCAAAAAATATTTATTTTATAATGAAAGAAAAACTAAAAAATGTTGAATTTAATAAAAGTTGTTATGAAGCATTGGATAATAATGAAGAATTAATAATGGAAAAAGCTTAAATAAAAAAAATGAAAAAATTATTAAATATGGAATAGCTATCTATAAAGAAGAATGTGATGTAATTTATGAAATAAATTATTGTGAGAAATTCAAAAGAAAAGAAATGCCAAAAAAAGTATATTCTGGAGAAGCGTATATAGATGTTGATCTTGATAAGTTTTATTTTGTTGATAAAACTAGAATGATACAAACTTTTATTAACAATGATAGAAATGTATATTTGATAGTACGACCAAGACGATTTGGAAAAAGTTTGAATTTAAGTAGATGAGCCCAAATCAACTGAAAAAGATGAAAGTTTAAATCAAATTAAAATATATAAAAATAGTATGTTAAATCAAATCATTGAAAATAATAAGAAATATGTTAAAATTACAAAGACAACAACAAAAACATAAGCAAGAAAAAGAACAAGAGGAAGAACAAGAATAACAAAGAGTACCGTAAATAATACTAAAAAAGAAATAAGAAAAACAACAAGAAAGAAAAGAAGATTATAAAATAAAATAATTAATTTAATGTTATAAATAAAACATTATAATGAAGAAAGAAATATTGATTTAATTAACAGCCTTTTTATTTTTCTTCTTATTTTAAAACTTTTTTAATATAACAGATAACATAATATTATTATTCTATTAAAAGTTCAATTAATTTAATTTATTTATTTTACCTATC
>MCFH01000055.1:0-375653 GCA_002104945.1 Piromyces finnis | reverse complement strand
ACTATTGGACTATTGCTATTAATATTATTACTATCTCTACTGATATTATCAATTTCATTATTATTGATAGGACTATTGGAATTACGTTGACTGAAAAAATTTAATAGCTGGACTATGGAATCATAATGTTTAATACGGATATCTCTAAATGTTGGACAATCTAATAACCAATGTTTAATACTTTGATCTCCACACTTGCAACATGGACAGTAGTTAGGACAAACTGGATCAACAAATTTGGCAGCTTTGGCAACTCTAGCATCCAACTTGTATCCGCTTCTTGCTTTCAATAGCCAGTAGAAGCCATAGGCAAACTCTGGGTACTCATAACATAATTTAATAAAATCTTTAGTATCAATAAACTTATTATCATCATAATATTGCGCTTTGATTGAATTCCCTTTGAGATCTTTCCAATAAAAGTTTTTAACTGCTTTAACATCTCCATGTTTCTTTAGTTTTTTATCAAGTGTCCTACTTGATTTGCACCACGTGTATTTTCTAAATTTAGGAATGTAATTGACAAGGTGTGAGATAATACAATTTGAGTTTTTCCATTTGTTAAAACATCTAACCTGAGCTAATGCACATTTGGCTGACAATGGAGGAATATTCAAATCTTTTGAGATAGAGTATAAAGATATAAACGATACAGCTTTATGAACTCCGGCAACCCATCGTATTCCTTTGTTAACATGCTTCTGTGCAATCCTAGACCTGGCTTTGTTGGATCCAAGTAATGGTGCAAAGTATGAAACTCTGCTAATCACTTGTGAGTTAAGTACTAGCTTTTTGAAGGGAATAGGAATATTAGGATTTCTTAAGAATTTACTGACTGAGAAAAGTCCTTTCAAAACCTTGTTATTAAGAGCTTTAATAACTGGTTTAAGGGACAGATTCTTATCAAATGGAACACCAAGATAAGTATAACAATCAGTAGTTGGAATGGGTTGTCCTGCTAAGTAAAATGTTGGATCTCTCTTGTTCTGATTTTCTATTGATTCAGGACGAATCACCATCGTTGAACATTTCTGGATACCAAATTCCATTTCATTATACAAGGCCCATTCATTAACTCTTCTAAGCATCTTTTTTAAGCATCCTCTTGTTGGAGCACAAATAACTATATCATCTGCAAAAAGTCCACCACAGCATCGAGTGTCACCTAAACTGACTCCGAGATCTTCACACTCTTTAAATATATCATTAATAAAGAGATTAAAGAGAATAGGAGAAAGAGGGCATCCTTGACGGACTCCTTTCTTCACATCAAAAGATTTCGAGAATTGTCCATCTAATTTGACATTAGCCTTAGATGTTAAATATAAATTTTTGATGAATTGTAAACTCTTACCTCGGATTCCTAAACAATCTAATTTATGGAGAATATTACCGATTGGGACTGAATCGTATGCTTTCCTGAGATCTAAAAAGGCCAAATATGTCTCTTTATTATCTAATTGACGTCTACGGCATATTTCTTGGATTGAAATGAAAAGACTGATACTTTCTTCCTTTTTTCGAAAACCAAATTGTTCAGGTCTAATGAAATTATTCTTTAGACCATATTCTGAGATTCTAGTGGTGACAATTTTGGAAATCAACTTAATACCATTATTGATAAGTGATATACCTCGATAGTTATCACAATCTGTCAAATCTCCCTTCTTAGGAATAGAAACAATACTGGATTCATTCCATGAGTTGGGGAAGTCTCCATCCCAAATACGGTTGTATAATTTAAGAATAAAATTTAAACCATAAGAATCATTATCTGAAGTGGTATTACCGGAAGAATTATTATCTGTAGCATTATTAGAATCATTACTTGATGGAATTAATGCTTTGTAAAATTCAATTGGAATACCATCCGGACCTGATGCTTTATAATTCGGAGTAGAGAGGATAGCTGACTTGACTTCATCAATACTAATATCTTGGTTGATATCCCATTCATCAAGCATAGGGAGTGAAAAACGTTTATTCGTTGGTTCTTCATACCAATGCTCCAAATCAAGACTTACGCCACTTGGATCTGATGCAAGATTTTCGAAATGATCATGCCACACATCTAGTTGTTCTTCCGTAGCAACAACTAACTCTCCATTTTTATTTTTAATTGGTTGAGCAATAAAGAAAGAATCTTTTCCAATTTTTGCAGTTTTCTTGATCCATTTCCAGGCCTTCTTAGGATTATGACTCTTCATATACTCACATCCTGTTTTAATCCAATGAAGATATTCTTGTTTCCTAAATTCATTACATCTTTTGTGGATGTAATCAATGAGCTTACGGTAGATTTTAATTCTTTTAATAAATTCATCTATATCATAAATTCTTTCTTTTTTAAATCTCTTATACAACTTCATTTTGATTTTTTGGAGATTAAAAATTTGTTGTGAAATATGAAATGAAGACTTTATAACATTATTTGCTGAGGTAATACTGAGCTCGTCTGCAATTGAAAAAGCAGTTGAAGTAAATTCTTTGGAAAGATCATCTGTAGAAACATTAGGATCGTTGAATTTTGCTGAAAGTATTTGGAATTTATTATGACTGAGAATAGATTCCTTTTCCTCAATACATTTTAATCTATTCCATTTCAGAATTTTCTTAGGAACGTTAAAGTCATTAGAAAAATCTTCCATAGGAATAATTTTACCATTAATAAGAAGTGGCTTATGGTCTGATACAGGATAAAAATTATTTATAAATGATCCTGAGTGAATAAGATCTTTCATCTTCGAATTGATAAGAGCATGGTCAATGTCGGAAGATTGTTCACCTCGAGTCCAAGAGATAGTAGACCCTCTAAGCGGAAGAATTTCCCAATCTCCTAATCCATTAGTTGATAACCAGTTGGATAATTTTACTTTAGACATATTAAAATCACCAACAAGAATCGATGGATGGGATGAATGAGTTTGTAACCACAAGCGAACTTCTAACTTTGCATGATCAACATAGATGTTGTGATGACTATGAGGCATATAAACATTTCCAATCGAGCATTTGAATCTATTCCAGAGACTAAAAGTATAAATAGAAATAATATACTTTCCAGAGAAGTTTTCAAGTGAGGCTTGACACGAATTGTGAAAACCTAAATATAAACCTCTCATTCCCGGAACTGATTCGTCAGCTTTCTTGAAAAAGTGTCTATAGTTTCGCAAAGTAACACGACAAGGATAATCTGTATTCGATCCAGAACCATTACCAGTTTCTTGGAAACATAAGAATAATGGTTTGAAAATAGCTGTGAAATAGCTAATACTATCTCTCTTTTCATGATTCCACCCATTGGTGTTCCAACTAAGACAAAAAGAAAAGTTATCAGGCTTGTTGGATGAGGAAGAATCGTTGCTATTATTATTATTATTAAAGTCATCGTTATTAATGGATGATGCATCAGAGGAATAAGTAGAACTATTACTAGATGGCTGTGAAACTGAAGAACTATCAACTATTGAACTGTTATCAGAGTTGATAGAACTATTAGAATTAATTGTTGAATGTTGAGATTGAAATTGTGTTTGCTGTAGATCTGGAATATTTTCATGATGGGAAACTTGTTGAAGATCCTGTTGAAGATCTCGTTGAAGATCGGATTGTTGATGAGATTGTTGAACTGATTGTTGAACTGATTGTTGAAATGATTGTTGAATAGAATGTTGATGTTTATTAGAAACTAAAATTTTACGTTTGAGAGTGGAAAAAGTGTATTTGTGATTCCTTCTACTACGAGCTGAAAAGGAAATTGAGGTAACTGAAAGTTTCTTCTTTAACATGTGTAAGATTTTAATACAATCTTTTGATGAACCATGAACCTTGACTAAGAAAAAGTGATCATTGAAAGTTTGAAAATATTTAACACTAATAACTGAATTAAATTTATCTTCTAGAATAACCTCGAGTTTTTCCCATAGCATATTTACTGACCATGATCGAATACCACGGATAAAGAAGGAGCGAATATCATCTAAGGGGATACCATAAGACCGGGTACCACGTCTGATATAATTCTTATCTTTAATATAAAGGACTGACATGATAATAAATTCTAATTAAAAAATATTGAATATAAAATAAATACTAATAAAAATTACAAATATAACGTATATGGAAAAAAATCTGTCTCTCTCTCTCTTCTTAAAAGTACTGGATAGTACAAAAATTGTTACGATGCTTTGTTTAAAGTTTCTTATTTTTTGAATTCTAGTTGTAAATTTTCTTTAAAAATTCTAGTTTTGGTTTGTTGTTAGTAAATTCGAATCGCTTTTTGACACTAAACTTGTTTGACTTTACTTTTCATTAAATATTTAAATTGGTAAAAAATTTGAATCAAGAATGTCGACACCAGAAAGCTTGTGAATAGTATTTTTACATGATGTAGAGTGAATCAGTCTCTTACAAGAAACAATACAACAATAGCTACATGAATATAAAAGTACAATGCAAATGCTAAAGTTGACTACATTGGATTCTTACAAGAGAAGAGTAGTACTACATGAATACATGAATAAAAGAAAAAATACAGCAACAAAATGTATTACTCTTCTAATTAAATACTATACAAACTTACCTGAAAAATCAAACATTCACTTATTCATCAAATACTTAAATTTGATGAATAAAATGTTTTTTAATCGCTCAGTACCATGAGCTTAGTCCTAATAATTTTCCCTTGAAGACTAACCAAGCATCCATTGCGCAATGCTTGGATTTAATTCTTTCTACTCTCTCAGTACCATGAGCATGAGTAGACCCCCTTGAGAAATTACATTTATTAAATAAATGAAGGCACATTCCTAAGAGGGCACCAAGCATCCATTGCGCAATACTTGGATTTAATTCTTTCTACTCTCTCAGTACCATGAGCATGAGTAGACCCCCTTGAGAAACTACATTTATTAAATAAATGAAGGCACGTTCCCAAGAGGGGCATGAGTAGACCCCCTTGAGAAATTACATTTATTAAATAAATGAAGGCACATTCCTAAGAGGGCACCAAGCATCCATTGCGCAATACTTGGATTTAATTCTTTCTACTCTCTCAGTACCATGAGCATGAGTAGACCCCCTTGAGAAATTACATTTATTAAATAAATGAAGGCACGTTCCCAAGAGGGAATGAAAAAGACCAATACTTTAATAAAATTAAATTTGCCGGAAGCGAGATTCGAACTCGCGCTTCTTTCGAAAACGCATCTTGAGTGCGCCGCCTTAGACCAACTCGGCCATCCCGGCTTTTGATAATATAATTATTTAAAAATATATAAAGCATTTTTAAATTTACATTTTTTTTTCATTAACCATAAAAATTAATAAACACGTCATAATTTATACTTTTAAATTAAATCATATATTTACTAAAAATATTCTTATTCACAAGTATTAAGATTTACACTAATATATATAAACACTTTCATAAAAACGACATTATTCTTTTTTGAATTTTCTATTTTTTTTATTTATTAAATCATTTTTATATTATATTATTTAAATATTTTATAATAACAATTTAATATTATTTTTATATTTGCTTTTTTATTTTGAATTAACTTTTCTATGAATTTATAAATATGATTTTGGTTTTCTTGTTAAGAATTTTATTCTGTATCAAGGGAATTTTTACCTTAATACTTCGATAAAGATAATTTTATTAAATCGCTTAGGATTGTGGGGCTTCCTTCCAGGCAATACAAGCTTCTTCGTCCATAGCTTGGATGATGGTAACGATGATTTCCTTACCTTCTTCGAAAGCAGCTTCGATTTCAGCACCAAGTGGATCAGCTGGCTTTCTGATATCATCCTTAGTATCACCATCGGAAGTCATAAGACTGAGGTAACCGTCATCAATATCTAAAAGAGTGTATTCAGTACGTCTGACGTTTGGAACTTCCATGTTGTGGGTAGATGGAGACATATCTTCGTACTTCTTACCAGTGAAGATATCAATACCAACTAAGTTAACCTTAGCGTGACCGTGCTTACCAGTCTTAGAGGTAGACATATCAACGATCTTGCATGGACGACCCTTAAGTAAAACGAAACCGTTCTTACGGAGAGCGGAACATTGGAGTGGGTAGGTAAGGGAAGCTCCGGCTATTTTATTTTATTAAATTTTTACAATTAATATTTTATTATTTTCTTTTACATATATTTTTTAATTGCTTAATTAAATATTACCATCGGCTTCTTCGAAGGTGTGATCGTGTTCTTCAGCCATTTTAATTCTATTTCATAAATTATTAATTTAATAATTTCATTAGATTCAATTGCCTTCTTTTTTTTTTTTTTTTAATCTTAACAATACTTCAAACTATTAAATATTTCTTTAACACTCTAAATTTTCATTTATTTTTTACTAATACTTAAAAAACTATTTTTATTTATTTTTGAAATT
Source organism: Piromyces finnis (assembly GCA_002104945.1). Classification (NCBI taxonomy): domain Eukaryota; kingdom Fungi; phylum Neocallimastigomycota; class Neocallimastigomycetes; order Neocallimastigales; family Neocallimastigaceae; genus Piromyces; species Piromyces finnis. Next base: position 369,247 of record MCFH01000055.1, on the reverse strand, counting down.
TACCTTTGATTTAATAATATAAAATTATGTGTGGGGATTAAATTTTAAAGAAATTTTGAAATTTATATAGTATTTACTATTCTAATTTTTTTTTTTTCAAAATTGAACTGGCTTTTAGATCTAATTAATGATTGGCTTTAAAAAATACAATAATCAATTAAAATAGTATTATTAAGCCACTAATATTTTTTAAATTTTTAATTTATAAATTTTATATTAGTAGTTGTTACACAATATATTTATATATTGATGATTGGATAATGATTATATTCTGTTATATATATGAATGCTATTTAAATATATGTGATTGGTAAAAATACTCGATTTATATATATGTTTATATATATAACATATATAACATTATAAATTATATTTTATTTTTTTTTTTTTGAAAATTAAAGTTTTAATAAAAAATAAATTAATTTTAGTTTAAAAAAAATGTTTATTAAATCAATATATAAATATTGTATTAATACATATACTAATTTTATAGTAATTTTGTAGTGTATTTTAAAAAGTTTATTAAAATACAATAATATATTCTTGCATAGTTAAAAGAATTGAATCATTATAATATTATTATAGTACCTTTTAATTACAAAGGAATATTATAAAGCTTTAAAAAAAAAAAAAAAAAAGATATAAAAGATATAGTATAAATCAATATAAAATAAATTAATATTATTGGATAATATAAATATTTTAAATTTAAATTTGTTATTAAAGTTTTATAATTATATTTAAAAAAAAAACATTTTAATAAGATAGTTTTTAATGATTATAGTCCTGTTATAAAAAAGTTTCAATCAAATATTTCATTATAATTATTATCTTGTTATAACTATAAAATATTGATTTTATATATAAAATATTTTATAGCCATAACAAGTTTTTATATTTTTTTAAATATATTTTATATTCTATGTATAAAATTATTCAGGTTTGAATTTTTAAAGCATTACGTAACTATTGAAAGTTTAAATGTGGATTAACAAACTTTATATGAAATTTTTAGTTATTTAAATTATTATAAATGATAGACAATTAGACTGGAAGAGATTATTTTTGGTAAACCAATTTATTACATAATTCCTTATTTTATGTATTGATTTTTTGGAAAAAACTATAATAAAGGTTTCTTTTAAAAAAAAATATATATATATATTTTTTTTTTTTTTTGTATTCCAATAAAATGTTTAAATTGTTTTAAATTTTAATTATTAATAAATTATAAAATTTCCTTTTATATATAGAATTTTTATTAATAAAAATGTCTAATAAAAGTTTAACATACAAAAAGTTAAAAAAAATATGAAATTTGAAATTGAAAAAAAATAATAAAAAAATGAAAATATGGAGTTGATAAACTATAAAATAAACCAGAAAGTTTCAAAATCTCTAATGAAACTTTTATTTATATTAAATACCCTTTTTAATAAAATTCCAAAAAAAAGATAGTTTTACCAATAAAATCTAAATTTTAAAATATATAAAATAAAGAAAAAATTACATTATATCTTTTTCATATTCTTTTTTTTTTTCATAATAACATAGAAAGATACAAAAAAAAATATTATTTTTGAAGTAATAAAATATTTTTAAACATTTACTTTTTAAATAGACAGATGTAACTGTATAATGATAAAATAATAATAATTTCATAAATTTTCATTACAATTTTAAGATAGAAAAATTTCCTTTTTTTTGTGTATGTGTATATTTTTAACATAATAATTATTAACTATATTAATCAGAACCTTATTTATACATCAAATTTCGATGTAAAAATTGTAAATAAACTGATCATTTTTATTTCTTTTTAAAATCAATGAATATTATTTTAGTTCTTAAATATTTTTAAGGAAACTGAGATTAATATGAATAATTTGATTTGGTTTTAACAAAATATTAATGTTTTAACTTTTTAATATTATTTTTATTTTACAATTAGATATTCTATTAAATTATTACAAAATAATAATTTAAATATTTTAATATCAATTAAAGTTCTATCAAATAAAAAAAAATCCTAATCTATAAAAAATATAAAATATAAAATTAGGGTTATAGTAAAATAGAATAAAGAAAAATATAATAAGAATTTTTATGAAATTCTCTTAAAATAAGTTTAGGTTCATTATTTATTTTAGAATCAACACTATTTTTTTTTTAAAAAAAATAATTACTTAATAGTAGTTTTTTCTTTTAACTTTACATTTTATGTCGTACTTTTTATAATGCCATAATTATTGACAACAAAAGTAATAAAAAGTCTATAAAAGTTTAAATATCTTTTAAGAGATATAATCTAAAAAGATTGATTATAAATTTCTTTATTTATTTATTATGTGCATATTACTATATTACTAATATTCTTAAAAATATATATTTTTTTATTGTTATTCATTCATTCATATTATGTGAAAATTATTTTTTGCTTAAAACTAATTCATTATATTATTTAGTTTAAATGTTATTTATTATATATATATGTTATTTAGCAATATATACAATAAATAGAAGTAATTAAATTAATAAGAAAAATAAAGAAAAATTACACATATAATATAGTAATTTATTTATTTATTTATTTATTTATTATTATTTAATTAAATAAGTTATAATTAAGTAAAAATTTATACTTTAAAAGTATAAAGTAGTATTTTTACTTTTTTAAAACTTTATATTTTTTATTCTTCATTTTCTTTCGAAACTTCTTTTTTTTTTTGAAATATCTATTTAAATTATAATAATTCATAAATTAATATAAAACATAAACTGATTAATATCTGTGTAACATGAAAATATTAAATTTAAAGATAATTATTTATTTTTTAAATTATATTTATATTATTAATATCATTTATTAAAATAGATTATATTTAAATTAAATATTTATTTTATTTAAAATTATGGTAAATAAATAAGTTATATATTAGTGATTTGAAACAACCTTACCAAAGTTAAGAAAAAGAAAGAGTATATAATACAGAATATAATAATATAAAAAGAGTTTTTCGTAAATTAACTATATAATTTTAAATGCATTAAAAGTAGAAAGTATAAATTTTAATTCCACTATTATAAAATTTAACAAATACTAAAATTACTAGTATTAATACAATAATAATATTTTATAAATTTTATTAATACTTACACAACATTTATTATAAATGATTTAAAAAATTACTTTTTTTTAATGAACTACTCAAAAATATTTAGAATATTTATATTATTATGGTATAATATTATGTCTTAAAGGTTATTAATTTTATTAATATTATTTTTGTAATATTTTAATTTTTTCAAATAATAATATTTTTTAAAATATAAAATATATTTAAATATTAAAAGTTGCTTATAACTAATGTAAATTTTAATTCTAAAATTAATTGTTTTATTATTATCACGTATTATATAAATATATAATTATTATTAGTTTCTTTTTTCTTTTTCTTTTATTATTATTAAAAATTAAATAATTTCTCAATATAATATTAAATCCAACCCTTTAATATTTTTAAAATAAAATTTTTAATAATTAAAATAGTGAAAAAAAAATATTTACTTACACCATATCTATCTTATGTTTACTTTTAAATATATAAATGAAAAAGGTAACCAAAAAATTAAAAGACAAAAAAAAATGTTAAATGAAATATATAATATTTATTCAATTTATTTAATATTCTTATAAAACTTGTATAGAATATTAATATAATTAAAATATTTATATATGTAAAAAATACATATATAATTAAATATTTAAAAAGTAAAATTGACTTTCTCATTTAGCTATATATATATATATATTTTTTTTTTTTTTTTAACTTTTTTCATATGAATATTCAAAAATACTATAAACTTTTTCTGTATAATTATAATTATATAGAATAGTTATTAATAAAATCAAAAATTTATTCCATATCTGTAGGAAAAAATGTGTTACAACTCTAAAATAAATAAATAAATAAATAAATAAATAAATTATCAATTTTTTTTTAAAAAAAAACAATATTTTGTTTTCGTTTATATAGGTTTAATGTTGTTAATTTTAGTATTAATTCTATTTTGTAGGTTTAAAATTAATTTCTAAATTAAATTCCGAATTTGGATTTTTATTTTTTTTTATATTTTTTGTTGTGGAAGATAAGTAATGTTGACTTATTTGGGATTTATATTTTTCTTGCTGTTTGGTATTTAATTCATCTTCTAAATTTTTATTCATACGTTGGATTTCATTAATTTGATTAAGACCTCTCTTAATTCTTCCTTCTAATACAGCACGTTCACCACACATACGCTCATTTTCACTATGAAGTTGACTAATTTCATCGCAATACTTTTCATTTAATTCTTTAAGTTCACGTATTTTTTTACGAAGTTGTCCAACCTCTTTATTAATAATATCATTTTCTTGAATAAGTGTCTCGTTTTGCGACATTAATTGCTTATTATCAATATTTAAATTGGTATTCATTTTTTGAAGTTTGCAATTTTCTTCAAGTGCCAATTTTAATTGATTGGCTAATTTTGTATTTTCTAAGCGATATTTTTCAATTTCCTTAGAGTTTCGTGAGCATCTTTCCCTATACTCTGAATTCTCTATTTGGAGAGTTTGATTTTGATTCTTGAGAGACTTTAATTCTATAGTTAAATTTTTAATATCTATAGTCATTTCTTTAATATCATCAGTTAATTTATCATTGGTATTGGCTAAATCTTTTGCATTATCATTTAACTTCTGAATCTCTTCAATTAATTCTTGTATTTGTTGATTTAATTTTTTATTTTCAAAAATAATTTTTGTATTTTCTTTTACGATTTGTTCTACTTTATCTTTAATTTTCAAATATTGAGAAGAAATATGATTGTATTCTTTGGTTAGTTCCGAATACTTGTCGGAAAGAGAAATATTGGTTTTTTTTAATTTTTCATTATCTTTCGATAGTTGTTCATATTTTTCTTTCAAATGAGCATAATGTGTTGCAATTTCATTGAAATCTGTAGTTAAATGGGTATTTTGAACATTAATAGATAAATTATTATCTTTTAAAGTAACATTTTCTCTTTTTAATGAGTTATTTTGATTTCTTAATTTAACTAATTCATCATCGTTATCCTTCATTTGTTTATTTACCATTTCTAATTGCTCTCCTGATTCTGCATTTCGTTTTTCCGAAAATTTTAATTTAGTATTTAAGATTTCTATTTGATTCTTTAACAACTTAATTTCTTTTTCATATTTATCTTTTATTTTCATATTTGATTCGTATTCATTTTTTACAATATTACTTTTAGAATATTGTGGAATTTCAATTTCCAGTGATGTTGTATATTGCATTTTATTCTATTAATTCTCTTCGTTTTGTATTGTGAAATACTTTTATTTTTAATTTTTTTTTTTTTTTTAATTATTATTATTTTTATTATTTTTTGTCAAACGTTTCCTCTAAATATAATATTTTAATTATTTTAATATTAATCAACAATAATAACAAAATAGAACAAAATTTATTATTATTATTATTATTATTTTTTAATCCTTGTGAATGCCTTAAATATTGAAGATTAAAACAAAGTTGTTTAATTGTGTAGAATGATTTGAATTGTAATACTAATAATAATAATAATAATAAATAATGAATAATTATAAGATGATTGAAATATATTATCAAGTATAATTAATAATATTATATAATTATAATAATAATTAATTGACGTATAAGGAATTTTTTATATGAATAAATTATAATTACTATCCATTAATTGCTCCCTATATCTTAAAAATAGAAAATTTTTGAAAAAGTTTAATGATCTTAATAAACCTTAATTTCTATGAAAAAATTATTTACTAAAAAAAATATTTTTATTCAAAACCTAACCTAAATATATTAAATTAATTTATAATAATTTATAATTGAATAATTGAATATTAAAAATAAATGAATAAATAAGCAAGTATATAACATATAATAATTAATAATTTTATTAAATTTTGAAGATGCTAATATATATAAAATATAAAAGTATAAAATTTAATAATCGTAAAGAATTAAAAAAAAAAAGATATATATAATATTAATATTCTAATATTATTAAGAGTGTTGTTTTTTATGATTAATATATTTTTATATTGAACTGCATATACATTATTTATATTTTACATTATACATTTTAAGTTTATTTCGTGATTAATAAAATATTAAATGCTAATAACTTTTTCTGTCAAGTATCTTAAAAATGTTTTTTGTATTTTGGATATGATAATCTTTCGGGTAGATTCGTCCACTGAATAAGTATTTGAGATATGCTCTTTCTATAATATCGGATTATTATTAAAATATAATTGAAATAAAAAGATTATTAATACTTTATTATTTTTTTGTTTTATGAATTATCTCAAGTTAAAATCTTCAAAAATTCTTACTATTTTATTTGTTTCATCTAGCATGCCTCTTTTTTGAAAACAATCTATTAAATAAAATAAGCCAATGATATTTCATTTTTTTTTTTATGTAAATAAAAATAAATAAATTATATATACTATTATAATATGGAAAAAAAAAAAAAAAAAAGATATTAATATTACCTATACAATATTCCATAAGAGAAAGATCCCAAAAGAAATTTAATGAAGTAAACGTTTGTTCAGTTGGTTCATGCTTATTATCAATTATATAAATATTACCAATTTTAATTTCTTGGTAAATTTGATTTTCATTAATTGACTTTTGAATTAAATTATAGGCTGATATATAATCAATTTTAAAACTAAATTGATACAAAATACATGCTAGTAACCATTCTTTTTTATTTATACAACATTGTATAATTTGTGAAGTAATTCTTGAATACCAAATATTTTCTAATTTTTCCATATGTGTAAATTGAGATGAAAGTAACGATAATGCATTTAAGAAGTATCTTTAATGATATAAAAAAATTGATTGTTATTTTACAAAAATGGAAATACAAATAGATAATATGTTATTATCATTATTATTATTTTTATTTAGCGTATTATTATTATTTATTAATAATTTTTACTTCAAAGAATTATCATAGTCTTGATTAATAAAATATAAATCAGCAAGACAAAAAAGACCTGTACAATCAACATGCTTTTGTTCATAGAGAATCGAGGAATATATATTTTGCATTAAAATTGGTATAATAAACTCTTTTATAGTTTCAACATTTTCTTTAAAAATAGTATCATTAATAGGTTTTGAATTTAAAATCTTCAATACATATTGTGCACTTTTGTTGTTTAAGAAAACAGTATTAGAAAAAAGAAAAATCTTAATATATATTTTATATATGAAATACTTTTAATATATAATATATTATCAATATTATTACTTTGCCCATGATTTAACAATGTCTGGTGCTAAGGGTGATGCTGAAATTACTGCATTAATGCCAAAAGACTCAAGATTAATCTATTTATATTATTCCAAAAATTATATATATTGTTAAAATTGGATAAAAACTTCATTATTTATTTTTAAGCTAACTATAGTATTACCAATAAACCAACACGATGAAGAATTCCTGCAATACATCCTCCAATAAAGGTAGAGATATTAATATTTTTTGCATTTTTCAATATATCGGAAAATGCTGTTAAAAGAGTCTAATACAATATTAAATAAATATAAAAACACAATAATAAAATAATAATAATATTAATAATAAACATTAATAAACAACATATTTAAGTATTATAAAAACATAACATCTACCTTGATATCATATAAAGAAGTATTTGGCAATAAACAATCAAAAAGTCTAAAACAGAATATACGTAATTCTTCTATAGTTTTTTCTTGAAGTTGTGAATATTTTGAATCATCTAGAAATTAAATAATAAAAGGGAGCAGAATTGTTATTATTTTTTGAACTTTAATAATGATTTAGATGAAAAATAGGTATCATTTCTTTTTCTTTTATTTTTACCATTAATACTAGCATCATTTGAAAAATCAATACCAGATTCAATTAAATTTTTAATTTGATGAGATATAATTAACGATATTTTACAAAGTCGCTGATCTATATAAGCAGCTTGAAGAGAACCTTCTTGTATCATGGCAGCATCTAAAAGATAAATTTAATAGTTAATAATTAAAGAATAATAATCATAGAAATATATATTTTTACTTACTATCTTGATACCAAGAATTTATAAACCGTATATATCCCTCTATAAATTTTATATTTACGTTTCTTAAAGCAGTGCCTAAAATACGTTTCTAATTTTTTAAGAGTTAGAAAGATAAAATTAATAAATGTTAATCATCAGTAAAAATCAATACAAAACTATTTTAATACTAATTTTATATGACTATTAATTGAGATGAATATAGGTATGATTTATTTTAAATAATTAATGTTAATAATCATTAAATTACCAAAAGTTCTAAATCTACTGGTCCAGAATATTGGAAAATATTCATGAAATCACTCCATAAAATATCTTCTTGCTCAGTGTCTTTTTGTTGCATTGAGGGTATCATCAAAAGAAATTTATTATTATCATAAAATTGATTAATTTTTTCTAAAGATTGGGCAATAGTAGTATTTTTAATTATTTGTTGAAAATGAATACTATCACTTTCCAGTTGATTTGCTAAAAATTGTCCATAACGATTAAATATCTGAATTGCTTTTTCATATTGACTCTACAATTTAGGAAAAAAAAATTGGTATATATATTTATTATTTTAATATTATTAATATATTTTTTACTTAAAAGTAAGCTTTATTTAAGTATTAATAAAATTATTACTAACCTCGTTATAAAATCTTTCACCATGTTGTAAAAGAGCTTTAACAAGACTTACACCCATCTAAAATAATTATTATAATAATAATAGACTGTTAATTAACAACTTTTTGTATTCATTGTATCATAGAGGGTTATATTAAATTTTTTTATATTATTTTTACTTTATCAACACTATTAATAGAAGTTGCTTTGATAAGATCATCTGATTCTGGATATATCATTAATTTTCTCATTATATTACATGACTGATATTATAAAATTTGTAATTCAATTATTATTCATGTTATTATTAATACAACAACAACAACAATAATAAAATTTCACATATTATTAACTACTAAAAATATCTATTGTTATTAACTTACTTCAACATTTTCAATATAATCAGTTTCACCTTCAGCAATACTACTATTTCCAATAGAACCCCAGATTTCACTGTTTACTACATAATTATTAATCTAATCAATTTATAAATTTTATTTATTAATGAATTATATTATTAATAAGAGTTTTTAGTTTTATTTTTATTTTTATTTTTTTATATTATTGGTGTTGATGAATACTTACTGCTTCTACTTGTTTAAGTCTCTGGAATATAGACCATTCTTGTGGATAATTATCTACAATAAAATATAATTCATTTATATATATAAAATATTAATGGTCTATCAAAAATAATTATTTATAATATATATGAATATTTATATAAAATCTATACTTGATATATTTTCAAAGAAATCATTCCAATATTCTGTATTATCGATATAATAACATAATTGACAAACAAAGTTAATGATTTTTTCTTTTACAATATTATTATTAATATTATCTTCCATAGCTTTTTTAAATATTTTAAATATAAGATCTTTGGATAAACTCTTAACATCCATTGAATAAGTCATCATTGATAAAATATGAATAAAAAGCTCGCCTTTTTTTTTTTTTTAAAATTAAATAATTAAAAATTAAATTATAAGATTTGTAAATTTAATAGAGATTTCAATATCGATAAGAAAAATTATTAATAATAAAATAATAGATGATTAATTTTTTTTTATTATCAAAATAAAGTAGCAATGCTTGTTACCATTCTGTTGATTTATCATATCTAATTTTTCTTTAGATATATCTTGTTCGCTAGTAATATTAATGTTGTTTAAAGCATTCACAACAGCAATGCCTATGGAAATGACTGGTTGTTCCTTTGATTGCTCTACTAAATATTGTCGTATTTCCTTTGATATCAATTTCTTTTCAGAATTATTATCTTCCATTAATACATTAATTAAATCTTCATTGTATGTTTCTTCATCAATAAATTTTTGTATTTTATTAATTTTATTATCTAATGAATTATTGAATAATTCACATACATATAATAAATCGTCTACTTGGGTTTTTTCAACATCACTATATGTATTTTTAGTTTAAATATAATCAAATAAATAATACAAAAATAATATATTAATAAATATAAATTCAAATAAATATTATTAGTTTTTTTTTTTTTTTTTTTTTTATTTTATATATATATAAGTATATGTATGATAATGATGCGATTAATAAAGAGTTGTTAATTACCAAAATTTATCATTATAAATATCACCTAATTGAAGAAGGGTATCACAACGTCTAAAATGAATTTCTGCATTTGCAAAGTCTTCTTTATATATATAATAATTCCCAATTTCATAAGACAATTGGCATAAAAAACTAAATATATGATATTGACATTTCCAATTACTAAGTACCTTTTTTTTTTTTTTTTAATATGTATAAGAAACAATTTATTTGAAGAAATTTTTAGTAATTTGTGTATGTTTTCATTTGCTTTATTAGGTCACTTTTTTTTTTTTTTTTTTTTTTTTTTAATATTAACTATTTTAAAATTTATATTTTTGTATTTTACAACAATAACAACAGCAGTAAAAAAAAAAAAAAAAAAAAAAAAAAAAACTAATTTTACCTCTTGATTACTATTATAATTAATATTCTTTTCAATTATATCATTTAGGTCTTGAAGATGATGGTCTGTTCCATCTAAGCTTCGAATTTCTTTTATAATATAATTTGTTGGGTGAGTATTAGGTTTTGATATGTTCCTTATTAGCCAACGTTTATATAATATATTCGGATCATTACAAACATCTTCGACATTAATTTTATCCTTTGAACTATTATATAAATATTGTTAATAATAATAATAAAAAAAAAGAAGTAATCAAGAAAACAAATAAATATATATTTTCTTATTATATACTAATTAATTAGTGAAAAATTTCAATGATATATAGGTACTAACAAAATAACATAATATATAAATAAAAATGCTTGTGACTCTATTGGTAATATTTCTTCAATTACTTGTATGGTATATTTAAATCTTGATATTATCTTTTTGTTTTAAATTGTTATTATTATTAAAATTTATTACAAGGTTAAAAATAAAAAATTCATAATTAAAAAGAATTTCAGAATCAAATTTTGGCCTTTTTTAAAAAGGAATTAATATATCCAATAAATCAAACCAATTTACCTTATAGGACAATTTTAAGTATAAAATTTGTCTTTCTGATAATTTTGAAGGATCATTGATAGGTTCACTAACAAAGTTTGCTTTTTTCATAAATGTTTTTAAAAGCAATTTACCATCCTCAATACTTAACTTTAATTTTGGAATTAAAGAATTATAGTTTTAATTTTATAAAAAAAATGAAAAAGTTAAAATCATGTTTATAATTAAAATATTTTCTTTTCTTTCTTTATCTTTTTTACTTTTATTTTTATTTATTCACTTATTCATTTTATCTTATTTTATTTTTAATAATAATATAAAATTAAAATGGAATTGAAATTTCAAAAACTTAAAATCTTTTTTTTTTTTTTTTTTTTTGATTCTGTATTAATAATAATCATATTATTACAATATTTATTATTTAATTATAAGTATTTAACAATAACATTACTTCATTAGTATCAAGTTTAGAAGGATTTAATAAATATGTTAGTACTTCTGTCATATTGAAAATTTATGATAATAGATTTATATATATAGTGTTCATTTCAAAAAAAAATTCTACAATATATATATTATATATATTGAATAAAGAATGTCAAATTTGTAGGTGGATTACACATAAATACTATTTCATTTATTATGGCTTAACTTTTATTAATTTAAAAAGATGAATATTTTATATTTATAATTCAATAAAAAAATAAAAATATGTGGCTTTAAATTTAATATAGAAATTAATTTTTATCATATAAATAATAGTTGCTTTTTTTCTTTTTTTTTTTTTTCTTGAATATTTTAAAAGTTGTTAAAAACCAATTTTAGAAATTTCAATTTAAACATTTAGTTAATACTATAGTAAAAACTATCATTTAAAGTAAAATTTTAAATTTGGATATGGAATTAATAATATAATTGGTTAATAATATACTTTTAAAGGAATAATAATAATAATGATAGTAATAATAAATAAAGATAATTAATATCAATCATTTATAATAATAATACTCTAAAAAGGTTAACTAACCATTAATTTTTATTTTATTTTGTTTTATTTTATTTTTTTTTTCTCTTTTATTTTATTTAACTATTTCTTTTCTTTTTGTTCAATTCAAAAATTAAACAATTTTCAAGATTATTTTTATTTCTATTCTATTATCAAATATATTCTATACCTATTTATACATAAATATATTTAATAAATCAATTCTTTAAAATCATTCAAAATTATATAATAATAAAAATAAAAACATGGATCAAAAAAAGAGACCAAATTATGATTATCAGGAAAACGAAGCGAAAAGATTTAAACCAGGAATTCCAAAAACAAAGTCTGAGGTACATTTTTAATAATAAATTTCAATGTTTTTTTTTTTTTTTTTTTTTATACTTATATAAGTATATTTTACATTTATAACACAATAATTTAAATATAAGACTATAAGACTATAAAATATTTATACATTTAAAATTGATATAGTCTATGATAATATAAAATTTAAATACAATTTTATAATTAAAACTGTTTTTAAAATAGAAATGAAATTTAAATTATTAATTTTTCAATGTTAAATTAAAAATTTAATATTATAAAGTATATATAACTTTTTTTATTATTATCATTATTATTATTTAATTATTTATTTATTTTCACTTTTATTTTATTTTTTATTCTACCAATTTATTTATTTTATATATTAATGTTTATAAAATAAAATCCAAACATTTTATAATTACATTGAAAAAATAGCAAGATGATGAAATTGCTAGAATTAGAAAGCAAATTTCAGAAAGATTAAAGGATTTGGAAAAAAAGAATCCACAACTTAATACTTCTTCTTCTTCTACTGGAGGTTTCATCATGCCAATGAATCCAGTTGGAACTAGCGCTAGACCAGTACTAGATAATACTTCTCGTATTATTCAAGAAGCTAAAGAAAGAGCTATGGCTAGACTTAGTAATTTCCCGCAATTTGTAAGTGTAAAAAAATATTGAAAATGAAATCAAAGAAATCTATAATGAGTATCTAAATTTATTATTATTATTTTTTTTTAATTATTTAATTTTTATTATATATATATATTATTATCGGTATTCCTCGAATTTTATTAAGGCTAATATAACACAAGCTGTAATTATTTTTATTATTATAATTCAAAAAAAAAAAAAAAAAAAAAATTCATTTTTAAATTAACTAAAAGATTTCCTTAATATTTTAATATTATAATTTATAATATATATGTTTTATTAGCCTGAACGTGACCAAGGCAGAAAAGGTTTAGGTCTTAAAGTTGAAGCTCACCCTTCCTTACAACATCTTTTTGAAAAAAATGATAAAACAGATACCAGTAAAATACCGTTTAATTTAATTCCGAAAGCTAACTTTGCTACAACAAAAGCAAATCAACGTGTAGCACAAGCAGCCAACAAAAAGAAACAAATGAAAGTAGAAAAGCCAAATATTGAATCATTTGCTGATCCTTCTAAAAACCCATATTATGATCCAAATCTTGCAGTAGAATCTATTGCTCCAAAATCTAGAGTATCTCGTTCATTACGTTTTAATGCAAAAGGTAAATATATAGAACAAGCTAATCAAATGAGAACTCAAGCTCGTTTAGAAAAGTTAAAGCAAGAAATTGCAGATTCTGTAAAAAAGACAGGTATGGATGTTGAATTGGATTTAGTATCTGATATGAGTGTCAAGGTAAAAAAAAAAAAAAAATTCAAAGATAAAAAGTTTTAAATTTAACTACTACTACTACTACTACTACTACTAATAATAATAGCAATAAAAGAAAAGTAGTAAATAATATTATTAGTATAAATAATAGTAACTTCTTTTTTTTCTAATTTATTTTCATTATTTATTTTCTTTAACGAATAACAGAAAGAAGCTCCTCCAAATATTGAATGGTGGGATGCTCCTCTTATGAAGAATCCAGAAATTGTAGAACCTATTGAAGAAAATATTAATTTTGATACCGATAATGGTTCAATTATTACTTTATATATTCAACACCCAGTACAAATAAGTCCTCCAGTAGATAATGGCCCACCACCACCAAAACCATTAATGTTAACTAAAAAGGTAAAAATGAAATATTGATATAATCAATAAATACGAATTGTTATATTAAAAAAATTAAATGAATGAATAAAAATATTATTTATATGATAAATTAATTATCTTTTTTATTTGTTTATTTTCTCCCATCATTATAATCTGTATTATGTCTGTAACAGGAAAGAAAGAAGCTTCGCCGTCAACGTCGTTTAGAAGAACAACGTGATAAACAAGATAAGATTCGTATGGGATTATTACCACCCGATCAACCAAAGGTTAAGATTTCTAATTTAATGAGAGTCTTGGGTAATGAAGCCATTTTAGATCCAACCAAGGTAGAAGCTCAAGTTCGTGAACAAATGAAGAGTAGACAAGATGCTCATAAAAAACATAATGAAGAAAAGAAATTAACCAAGGAAGAAAAACGTGAAAAGTTAAAAAAAAAACTTATGGAGGATACAAGTAAAGTAGTTCAAGTTGCTGTATTTAAGTAAGTTAATTTTTAAATGTAAAATAAAAAAAATGTGTATATAAATTTAAATAGTTAAATATAATGCCATCATAATAATGATATATTCTAATTTTATATTATATTATTATTATTACTATTATTATTATTATTATTATTATTGTTATTATTATTTTATTTTTCACTCCTAAAAGGGTGAATGATTTGTCTGATGGACAAAAAAGATATAAAGTGGATATTAATGCTCAACAACTTTATCTTACAGGTATAGTTATTGTTTGTCCGACTCAATGTATGGTTGTTGTTGAAGGAGGACCTAAAGGTATTAAGCAATATAAAAAATTAATGTTACGTAGAATTGATTGGTCTGATTCCAAAAAGATGGATACTGGTGAGGATGAAGGAAATGACGAAAAAGGAAGCGATGGACAACCAAAAGAAAAGAAAGAAAATAAATGTTTCCTTGTATGGGAAGGAAGTATTAAAGAAAGATTATTTAAAAATGGCTTTAAATTTAAACCATGTCCAACAGAATATAAGGTACAAGAAACTCTTGAAAAATTCAACGCAGCACATTACTGGGAATTAGTAAAGAATTATGTAGAACCAGCTCTTTAAAAATAATGATTGTGATTACCTAGATTTTCTTGTCTTTCATTTTATTTTTATTTTTATTATTTAATAATTATTATTAATATATATATATATATTTTTTCCTTTTTCTTTTTCATTATTGTTATATACTCTAACCAATTTTAATTATACTAATTAAATTTACATAAATTAGCTACTTTAATTATTTTTTTTTTTTTTTTTTTAATTATTTTGTAATTTCCTAATACATAAATTTACAAGTTAATAATAATAATTTCAATATTTAAAAAATAAATAAATAATAAAGATTATAGTTAATATTTATTATATTTAATATTTAATGAAAATAAAAATTTTAAATATATATAATTTCTAACATATTATATGTTGTAAATTATCACTATAATATAAATTAATTAAAAATATTCTGAAATTTATATTATATTTTTTTTTTTATTTTAAAAAAAAAACTTTAATATTCCTTTATTCCATTTTAATTTTTATATATATATATATAAAATTAATAAATATTCTAATATATATATTATTAATATAATTATAACAATATTATAATCAATATAATATTATTAAGGATTAAATGATACATCTATTTTTTAAATAATTATTATTTTCTTTTAATATTTAATTAAATATTAAAATCACGTGTGTTTAAAAAAGTAATAAGTGTAACATTGTAACACTAATAAAATTAAAACAAAATAAAAAATAAAATAAAATAAAAAAAAAAAAAAAAACGTGAATAAAGATTATATATTAAATTTATTCTTAAATATACTATTAATGAATATAGATAAATCTTTGTAGGACAAAATATATTGATATTTAAAAATCTATAAAAAGTCTAGTTCTATATATTCACTGTAAATTCTATTTTATATTATATTCTCACTTATTTAAATATAATAATTAATACATTTTTTAAATTGTTGCATATTAATATTAATTATTATTTACATTTCTATTTCTATTTTTTAAAGTTTTTGTTATTAAAAAAATTAAAGTATTTATAATATTTTATAATATGAAAAATATATCTTTCTAATATGTACAATAAAGTTTGGTTTACTTATTAAAATAAGAATTATTCATATTTGAATTGGCATAATTGTTAGTAGGGTTATTATTATATGTGTTCATGTTATTATAAATAATATTATTGTTTTGAATATAACCAGTATTCATATTATTAATATTATAATTATAATTATTGTTATTGTTATAGTTATTAATACTGTTATTATTTAAGTTGGGGTTAATATTAGGATTATTACCATTGTTATTATAATTATTAATATAATTTTGATTATAAAAATTATGAACATTATTATTAATGTTTGCCTGATTACTAATAATATTATTATTATAATTATAATTATTATTTCCATTATTAGTACTATTAGTTATATTATTAAGGTTATTATTATTATAATTGTTTTTTTGTTGGATATTATATCCGCCTGAGTTATTACTATTGCCATTAGGAGAATTATACATTATATTCTTACTTGCATTTGAATTATTTAAGTTCGCTGAATTTTGTTCATAGAATGTATTATTATTAGTATTAACATTAATATTGTTATTCCTTATATCAAAATTATTATAATTATAATTAAGAGTATCATTAACATTGCTATTTTGATTTTGATTATTTATATTATCATTAATATTCAGATTTCCATTTGCATTATGATTTATGGTATTAATATTATTGCTATTGATATTATTGTTATCATTGTTAATATTTATATTACTATTGAAATTATTATTAATGCTAATATTATTAGTATTATTAATCTTTGTCATATTATTATCAATATGATTATTATTATTTGATATTTTTTCATCAGAATCAGCATTCTTATATTTACGCTTCTTATTTTGTTGTACACTTGATACTGAATATTCATTTTCAACATCATTGATATAATCACTTGAAAAGCTTTTATCATAAACAGTTTCACAAGATTTTTCATCTTCATTAATAATTCGAAATGCATCATTTAAATCTTTATCGATAGTATCTTTACTATTAGTATAAGTATCTTCATTATCTGAAAATACTGAAACATCATCCGAAAAGTCTTTTTATTTTTATTTTTATTTTTTTTTTAAAAAAAAAAAATAAAAAAAAAAATAAAAAATAGAAATAATAAATAAAAATAATAAAAAAAAAAGATATTATAAAATAAATTATTTAATAATCTTCAATATATTTACAGGAAAAAAATAATAAATAAAAAAGAAAATAAGAATACCATCTTCAATAATTTCTTCATCCTTTTTTGATCTATTTGCAATCATATTACAAAATATTATAGCATCATCCAATATTTTACTTATAGTTTTCATAGTAGTTAAGCTTTGTTCAATAATTTTATCATAATCATCTTTCTCATTAATCTTACAAACATTTTCTTTGATATCATTCATGACTAAATCATATATAATAACATTTACATATTTATATATATAATTAGCATAAAAGAAAAGAGAATACTTAAAAGTAGAAGGAAATAAAAGTATTATTACCTGACTTTATATATTTTATATCTTCCATTTTTTGTAGAGAAACATTACATTTTACACTGTTTTGTTTTTCATCCAAGCAACCTACATTATAGCTCTATAAAAATATTAAAATATTTCAAATAATAATATATTTTATTATTAGTTTTTTGCTTTTATTGATTTTTTTCTCTTAAATAAATATGATAATCAATACCTCATTTTCTTTCAAATTCTTTGAATTATTAAAATTATTGTTATTAACAGTATTTATAATAAACTTTGAATTTTTCAAAATTGGTGAGTTTTCATTTTCACTTGAATTGTCTTCAATATCTTCACTATATTTTTTATCATAATAATTCCTTTCAATTGAATTTATAGATTGTAGTATTCTTTTTCTACGTTTTATAACTATTTTATTTAAGTTATAGTTTTTCTGACCTTCTTTAAATAAATAATTAATTTTACATAATGCTTTTATTTGAGTTGCAATATGGCAAAGCTGAGTATAAGTATTATAATTATCTTTTAAGGGTAATATTTATGATAAAATAATTAAGTTGCATATTATAATGTTTATTTTTTTTCATAAATAAATTAAATAATTAATAAAGGATAATAATGAATAATATAATTAAGTTAATTTAAATTATATTATATATTATATAATACATAATAAAGAGATAATTATATTTATATTTAACCTATTTATATATTTGAATTATTTGAATTAATTTTTTTTAAAAAACTTACTATCATTTCCTATTTCATTTGTAGCAATTTTCTTTGACGAATATGTCATATCTTCAAACTTTCTTGCTATTGCTTTTGCTTTTCGTATTATTAATTGGTCCCTATGGGTTTTATTATACATTTCAACTGCTCGTTTACATGGTTCATATATATTTTCCCATTCACTCTTTTTATATGGTAATAAATATATTATTTCTTTAAATATCAAGCATAATTCAATATCTGTGTAACTTTTAGAACCTGTCTGTTTAGGCATTTTCCAATTTTATAATTTAATTAACTTGTAAAATTATAGGATTAATTCTTTTTTTTTTTTTAATATAATATACAATATACATTAGTATTTAGTATTATTATTATTATTATTATTATTTATAACTGCATTATAGATAAAAAAATATTGAAAATTGTAAGAAACAACTTTATGATTTTTACAATAGTTAATTTGTTTCAAAAATTTTATTTATTATTTTTTATTTGTATAAATAATATTGAATTTCATTATCATTTATTTTTGAATAATCAGCACCTTAAATACTTAAAACATTTTAATATTTATTCTCTTTATTTTCCTGCTTTTTTATAAACTTTAAATAAAAGTAAAAAAAAAAAAAAAAAAAAAAAAAAGAAGAAAACAACCCTTAAATAAATTTTTATTTATGATAATATTAAGATATTTTATGATACAGCACGTTTATTAATTTTTAATCTTTATTATTTCCAAGTTAAATATTATTAACTTTTTAATATTATTGATGTTTAAAATACTATTATGGAATTTAATTTAAATTATTTTTTATTTTATTATCACCTCAAAATTAATAATATTAATCTTTCTTATTTATTAACGTTTATTTGTATTAATAAATTAATTCAATGCAATAAAAATAATATATAAGAATTTTAGCCTATATAAAAATATTAAATTAATAAAATAATATTAATTAACATTGTATTTTTTTTTAAATAAAGTTTGAAATCATTTATACTATACCATAGTTTATTTAATATATTTTAATGTGTTAATATTATTACATCTATTTTCCATAAAAGTTTATTTATTAATATATTAATTAAAATATTACATATATAAAAATCATTTAATTTATTTACGCCAATCAAAAAAATTTCAGAATAATGTAACACCGAAATTTAAAGTTTAATAATTAAAAGAAATGATATATACAAAATAAATATTAAATTTGATCTTTTTTTGAATAGTATATACAACATATATTATTAATACATTTTAATCATATATTATTGAACAAAAAATATAATGCAATAACACAAATATAAAAATTAATATAATGAAAATATTTTCAGGAATATTATAATGAATAATAGTAATTGACAAAAAATTAACATAAAAATTATAATAAAAAAGTGTAAAAAACTATATGATTATTAAAAAAAAATAAAAATAAAAATAAAATAAAACAATAATAATAATAATAAAATATTTATTTTACCAATTATAATTAGTATTTATAATAAATATATATTTAATATTATATTTTTATTATATACATATTATACTAGATACTAAATATTAATAGTTATTATTAATATAAATTATAAATAATATATTTCTCTATTTTCATCACATCCATTCCAAATTGGAACAACACGTACACCGAAAAAGTATTTAAGGATTGTAATAACATAATAGAATAATTTTGTAATAATATCATTAACCTACATCTTATCCTAATTAATTAAAAGTTTTTAAATATATATAATATTGTTTATTAAAATTTTAATATTCCATAATGTTGTCATTACTTCATTCATCATTTACTTTCTATATATAATGTTTATTTAATTAATCCTATTAATTTATACACTTCAAAATGCTTTCTTTTTTTTTTTTTAATCAATAGTTTGGAAATTTTATGTGACATCTCCCTTTTTTAAATTAATTTTTGAACAACACTATTATTATTTATAATTTTATTAATTATAAATAAAAGAAAAGTAATAGTAATATTATATCATTCTAAATAATAATATTAAACTATTGCTATTATTAATTTAAAAAAAAAAAAAGCAATAATATTTAGCTATTATCATAAAATATTAATAACTAAATATTTAATAGTTTTAGTAAAACTCATTTTTTGTTAATATCTATTTCTATTATATATATACATTTTTAATTTTTACAATTATTATAGAAAAGTAAATATAATTTTAACTATATATATCAAATATAATTGAACAGGCTTTTATAAAAAATGAAAAAAAATTCTTATATTAATCTATTTTACATCATGATGAGACATACACAATAATTTTTTTCAATTCTATTGTAATCCTTTAATATTATTATCCCATTATTAATTTTATTTAATACCTTATATTCCATTCAATTAATAATATTGTTTCTACAATAAAGTTTCTATTGATTCCGCTCTGGTATATCTTATCATCATGTTATATAAAGTTTATATAATATATGATTATATAACAATATTTGAAACATCAAATAGGAATAATTATTTGTTTTGTATTAATAAATTTTAACCATTAATTTTTTTTTTAAATTTATTATCACAATACTTAAAAAAAATGTGGTAATGGTACAAATCTTATATACGAAATATATTAATAATCTTATACACTATTAATATATTTAATATTTTTTATGATTGTTTTATGTTAAAAAATTTATTATTATTTGGAAAATTTAATAATAAATAAATATATAAAATGTTATTACTTCATTATCAAACGATTGGATATTTCATAATCATCTAGCTTTTTTTTTCGAATTATTTTATCTAAAAAATTTTCCCTTTGCATTATTATATAACATAAACCCCCCCGATATTCTTTAAATAAAAATTATTAACAAATATTTTATGAATATTTAAAAGAATAAAAATGTTTAACATTGCATTATTGATATTATTTATATCTTATAAAGATAAAAACAATAATCAGGAATAATGAAAATGAAAATATATGTAAAATAATACTATTAAATGCATATAGTTAATAAATCCTAAAATAATTATTAAATATTTTTTATTATGTTGATATATTCATAATATATATGGTAATTTAAATATAATTAAATTGTTCAAAAACTTGTTTATACTCATTTTTATACAGGAGAAATATTGTGTAAATGGAAAATATGACTAAATTTCCTTTTATATAAAAAAGATATTATAACATAATGAAGAAAAATTATTCGTTTATCATCTTTATTATTAATTCTTATTTATTAAATATGGAAAAAAATATGGAAAAATAGCAATAAAAAAATACTAACTACCCAAAAATTTTATAAAAATTTTATATATATATATATATTTTTAATTAATATTTTTTCATAATTTATAATAAATAAAATTTAAAGATTTTTTTTAAATAAAAAATAGCAAAAGAAAGAGGTAATTCATCAAATCTTTCAAATATATTTTTATTAAATCATAAACTTTAAATGATATTAATTAATCACTACAATAACCTTAATTATTATGAAAATCAATTTTCATTAAAAAGTAAATGAATATATAATTAATATTTAAGTAAATAATAATAATAATAATTAGAATATAAATAAATAAGTTAAATAATGAACTATGTAGTAAAAAAATGAAATATTTATATATTAAAGAAATATTATAAAACATTATACAATAACCTAAAAGTAGATAAATATTAAGGATTAAATAAATAAATAAATAACTATAATAAAGGTGAATAAATAACACTTTAAAAAAAAATTTTTTTAATTAAAATTAAATGTATACTAAATATATTAAATTTGGTAAAAAAAAAAAAAAATTAAAAAATTAAAAAATTGACCAAAAATAGAATTTATAATGATCTCTTTTTTATATTTATTAATACGCTCCACTTTTATTTTTTAATTTATATATATGCATATATTTTCCTATAAAAATAATAAATTTTTATCTTTTAAACAAATAATTAGAAAAGAACTTTTCAACAGTTTTATATAAAAAAATATTTCAAAAATACTTGATAAATGAAAAATTGGAAAATTGAAACATTTAAATTTTATAATATATTATAAATACATTAAATAAAGAAGAGGATTTTAGTTTATTTTTAATTTTTATTAATATTATTCGATTTATTTATTTTTTTTTTCTTTAAAAAAATGATTTGATACATTAATTAATACTTCTTAATACAAATGATCCTAGTGAAATATAAATAGGATTCAATGTTGTAAGAAAAAATTATAGTGGTATTGTTTTCTAAATATATATATATATAAATATATCTTTATGGAAAAGGGTGTTTTTTTTTATATTTTATTTTATTTCTTACTGTGATAATGGTGATATGATCATTATCTTAATAATAAAATACACACTAGATATAAATTAAAACCCTTCTTACATCTTTTCTAATGGACGAATACCTAAAATACTTAAAGCATTGTGTAAGGTAATTCTTGCACAGGCGTATAAAGCTAATCTAGCCTTAGCAACATTTTCTTCTTGACCTTGGACCCATAAGGCTTCTAAGGCTTGAGAAACGGCATGAGCTAATTTCATACAGTATGAAACAACCATACATGGTTCTAATTGAGCTGGAATAGACTTAACTAATTCTGGGTATTGAGAAATGATGTTGATAAGATCCTTAGCTTCCTTTTCAGTTAAGCAAGAGATATCAGTGTTTTCGTCAATAACATATTGACTTTGGTTACGAGCAATAGAACAAAGACGAGCGTGAGCATATTGTAAGTATGGTCCAGTATCACCTTCGAAAGATAACATTCTGTTCCAGTCAAGTTCGTAATCCTTAACACGACGAGCCATCATATCTTGAGTCATAACAGCAGACATACCAACAACATCAGAAACATATTCTGGATCTTCAATTTGCTTGTACTTGTTTTCATTCTTCTTCATTACATCATGCATTTCATTCTTAGTGGCATCAAGAATTTCTTCTAAGAAGACAACAGTACCCTTACGAGTACTCATTTGACCATCCTTACTCTTAACTAAACCGAAATTGATGTGGTGACATTGGCTAGCCCATGGCATACCCATTAATTCAAGAATCTTGAATAATTGACGGAAGTGGTGATCTTGTTGAGCACCAACAATATAGTACATAGAATCGAACTTGTAAGTACGATAACGTTCAATAGCAGCAGCAATATCACGAGTAATGTATAAAGTAGTACCATCAGTCTTAGCAATGATAGCACCGCCAAGTTTGTATGGCTTTAAGTTAACAATTTGAGCACCTTCGGATAATTCTAATAAATTTAATTCCTTTAATTGATTTAATACTTCAACCATACCTTCAGAATACATAGATTCACCAGAGTAAACATCGAAATTGACATTTAAACGAGCGTAAATTTCCTTGTACTTAACAATAGATAAGCTTCTAAATTTAGACCATAAAGCAAGAGCTTCTTCATCACCATCTTCCATCTTTTTGAAGTAAGCTCTAGCTTCATCATGAACAGCTGGGTTTTCAGAAGCATCTCTGTTAACATTAACATATACATGGAATAAATGCTTAATTGGATCCTTTTCTAATTCTTCATCATTACCATATTTCTTGTAACCAACAGCTAATAAACCATATTGTTTACCCCAATCACCTAAGTAGTTAATTCCAATAGTTTTATGACCGTTGGCCTTTAAGACATTTTGTACAAAGTTACCAATAATAGTACTTCTTAAATGACCAGCATGGAATGGTTTAGCAATGTTTGGACTACTGAATTCAACAACTGAAACCTTACCAGCACCAGTAGCGTTAGTACCATAGTTATCCTTTAAAGATAAAACTCTTGGAATTAAAACATCACGAAGAGTGTCTCTAGAAATAGAGAAGTTTAAGAACATACCAATTGAATTAGTAGCAGTAATGAATTCATTGGTTTGGAACTATGATTATTAGGATTTTAATAACGAGATATTGTTTAATTTTTTTTATATTGATATTATATATTGATTTATAAGTAAAATTATTAAAAATTCGAAGAAAAATAATTAATATTAATATTATATTAAAAAAGGTATACGTAAACATATATAAATATTTTTCATTACTATAATCACTCGATTTAAATTTAATTACTATTTAAAAATTATATAATAAAAATAATATTTACTTTTTCACTGAATTCTTTAGCTAAGGCAACTGGATTACCTTGAAGACGTAATCTAGCAACTGGGATTGAGTAATCTCCATATTCTGGCTTAGCTGGTGGTGTTAATAAATTGAAAATAACTTTCTTTTCAGCACCAGATAATTCTGAAAGTTGTTCAGCAATCTTTAACTTGAAAATATCATTAACATCAGCAGTACTGAGGGCATCTTTAATAATCTTTTCAGTTTCAACAGCTTCTGGTAAGGAGTCAATCTTATTAAACCAATTGTTGAAAGCTTCAGAGGATTTCTTTTGTGGTTTAACCTTAAAGAAATCATAGGAAACAATATCAGCTAATGAAATATCATTACCAAGAATGAAATTACCATTTGCAGCATTAATAACCTTTAAAACTTCAGAAACACGACCATTTCTAATATTATCTAAAACATCATCAACAATAATTTGATTTTGTAAAGTTAATGAAGAATATAATGGCTTTGAAGCAATTCTAGCGAAATATCTAGAAACACTGCATTTGCCAATTAACATCTTTTTATTGGCATCTTCTTCGGTTGGTAAAATATGAAGAACAACTGAATTGTCAGCATCATAAGCAGCTAAACCAACCTTTAATTTCTTTTCAACATTAGCTAAAAGATAAGTTAATACTTCAGCGTATGGTAAAATAGATTGTTCAAATACTAAAAACATTTTGTATTAAATTATCACTTTTATGAATATATTTTAAATATATATATAAAAACAATAATTGTAAATTATAAATAAAAAAAATATTATAATACTTTTATTATATATATATTTTTTATTATTTATTTGTGCAAAGAAAAAAAAATATTTAAAAAAAGAATAATTAATACATAAAAAAATTTTTGTATTTTATATATGATTGGCTAAAATGATTGTATAATAAAGAAAGATTTTTAATATAAAATACAATTTCATTAGGGTTAGGTTAGATTAAATGAATTTTAATATTTTACATATTTATTCATATTAATATTTTAAATACATAAATTATAAGTATTTATTTTTTTTTTATTTCAAATTCACTCTAAATAAAATTTTAATTACTAAAGATAAAAATGAGTCATCAACGTTCAACTAGAGTGGTTTTTGGTATAATTATACTATACTATATTTATAAATGTTTTTATAAATAATATTTAACACTCTTTTCATGATATCAAATTTTTTCTTTACCATACAAATTATATAATAATTATATAATAAAGTTGGAAATATACCATGTAAGAATAAAAATTAAGCAATTTATCACGATTTTTTAAATTAAATTATTTTTATTAAATTATTATTATTATTATTATTATTATTATTATTGCTATTATTGTTGTTTCAAGATGATTACACTGAAGAGCAACTTACTGAAATTTTTAAGGAAGTTGGTCCTGTAGTTTCATTTAGGTACTTATTAAAAATTAAAACAAAGGACAAAAATGTCAATATAAATTTCAAACTTCAAAAATTTAATAATTTTTTTAAAAAAAAAACGTTTTCATTTAATTCAATTATATTGTAACAATTGTAACAATAATAAAAAGATTAGTGTTTGATAGAGAATCAGGAAAACCTCGTGGTTATGGTATTTTAAAATATAAATTAAATGATATAAACTTTTTAAAAGCAATAAAAATTCATTTCAGTAATATCATACATCAATAAAAAATAGGTTTTTGTGAATATCAAGATGCTGAAACTGCAGCAAGTGCTGTTAGAAACTATAAACATAATAAAGGGAATATTTTATAAAATTATATTTAATCATTAATGTTTCCCTAAAATGTTGAGAATATCAGTATTTCTCTTGGCAAGAATGAAATAACTTATTATTAATAATGTAATTTATTAAAGATTTAAAATTCTTAATAATGATAAGATAAATTATCATTATTAATAATAATAATTTAGATAACTGGAGGAAAGCTTAATACCATTTAAAATTAAGTTGTTTCCTACCCTATATTATTTTTTGTGATATATTTATAAATTTATATATAAATAATTTTAAATAAATACTGAATTCCTATGAAGTTGGGGGAAGAGAATTAAGAGTTGATTATGCTGATAATGACAAGGAAGATAATCATGATAATAATAATAACAATAACAATAATAGTATTAATAATAATAGTAATAGAGTAAATAACAATTCAGGAAATAATAATTTCCAACATGATGACGTAATATATAAAATAATATTTTTTTATATTTTTTTTAATTATTAAGCATATTAGCATACCCTTTAAAAAAATCAGAAATTGTAACAATTATTTTCTTTTTTTTATTATTTTCTCATTCTAATATTATTTTTTACTATTAATAATCAGAATAGAAAGAATTTTAATAATAGAACAAATAACATGCAAAATACTTCACAAAATGTACAACAAAATCAAAATCAAAATCAACAAAATCAATCTATTGTAGAAAATATTCAAAATACAGTTAATATGCTTCCACAAAGAGAATTACTTGAATTAATGTCACAAATAAAAGTATGACAGATAAAGTTAATATACTAATTTAATAATAATATGAATATTAATTTTATATTTAATATTTAATTTATGTTTACCACAAGACACTTATCGAAACCAATCCAGTTGCAGCAAGAAACTTATTAACAATGAATCCACAATTATCATATGCAGTTTTTCAAGTAATATATTAATAAATTAATTTATTCATTTGTTTATATACTTATTTAAGCTTAATTATAATTAATAATATAAATAAAGGCCCTATTAACATTAAATATAGTCGATCCAAATGTAATACAGGTAGATTTTTTTGTTTGTTTGTTAATATTTTTACTAAGTTTATAAATTATAAATATATGGAATAAATGCATTAATTAACATTCAATAATTAATAATATAATGAAGAGAATATTACAAGTTCATATGAATGATTCAAATGCTTCAATGCAAAATCAACAAATGTCACAACAAAATCAAATGTCCAATATGACACAGAATCAAGGAATGAATAATCAAAATATGAATATGAATGCTGTTAACAAGACTTTGTCTCAATTTAATGGTAGTAAGAATATATTACATTTTTCTAATATATAAAAATTAATATTAAAATAATATTATAAATTTAGGTGGTGATATGTTACAAGAACAACAAAAAGTAAGTACTAAATATTTTTAATACTATATAATATAAAACAGTTGATAGTTAATAATAATTAATTAATTAATTAATAAATTTTCAGCAATTATTAATGCAAGTAATGAGTTTAACTCCAGACCAATTAAGTAGTCTTCCACCAGATCAACGAGAAAATATCATGGCATTAGTAAGTTTATTATATCAATTAAAATGGCATTATCAATGCTATTTTTATTTTTAATTTAATAATAATTAAATAATAATATACTTTATACATATATATTCAATTGTAGAAAGCACAAATTATGGGAAATTCATAATTAAATTATGCACTCTATATTTAAAGTTTATCAAAAGCTACTACTGAAAAAAATTTCATTGATAGTATTCATAATTTTGTATATATTTAAAATATATGATCAGTTTATATAAAAATTTAAAATATAATAAATTTGATAAATAAAGAAAATAATTGTTATTTTTGTTTATCTGCATTTTTTTATTTTACTTGTTATATATAGTCCGTTAATAATTTAAGTATTTATAATTTATGTTGCTTCGATATTTAGTTATTAAAAAAAGAAGCAAGAATACTAAAAACATATATAAAGTAAATTTAAATTGCCTTTTCTGTGTTTGCTTTTGTTTTTGTTTTTAAATTTTTATAATTATTATATAGTTATTTTTTTTTCTACTTCTACATAAGAAAGATAAAATATTAAATCTATATATTATAAAACTCTATAATATATTAATTTAAATAACGAAAATAAAATTTTTGAAAATATAAATTATGTGGATAAATTCACTTAAAATTATTAATATATTGTAATAAACTTTAATAAATGAAAGAGTAAATTTCTATTAAATTCATCTATCTTTTTAAAAAAAAATATTTCTTATAATAAATTCATAATATACTTCCTTTTTTATTTTTATCTATAAAATTAGTCAAATATCCTTTCATCAAATGGCTTTATTTAACAGTTCTTTAAAATTATTAAATAAAACAAAATTAATACCAAACCGTAATAAAATATCATCTTAATTTATCATAGTAATTAAAGTTTCATTTTTTATTGAAAAAATAATTAATTTGTTGTTTTAATCAATAAAATTATATATATCAAATATACAGTTACCCATGTCATAGCTACTCGCTCTTTACAACAATTTTCTTTAAATTTCTCTGCCCCAAAAAAAGTAATAATCAAATTATTAATGTATTAATATAATAATAAAGAATAAAGAAAAATTAAAATATATTAACAAATGTAATTTGAAATGTCATTTTTATAAAGAGCCTTTTCAACAATGAACAAGTTGAAAGAGTAAAATTTACAACAGAAAAAGGACCTGTTGAAATTAAAGCTGGACAAGATGCTTTTGCTCAACGTATTCTTGGTGGACTTGTTGAAGTTGAACAAAATAAAGAAATTAAAAAATTTATTGGTAATATTGTATTGTAATTAATTTAAAGTAAAAATTTGTTATCTAATTAATAACTTATTGTTTTTTTAAAAAAATAGTAAGTGGAGGTTTTGCAATTATTAATCCAGATAAATCAATGAGTATTTCCGCTGCTGAAGCTTATCCATTGGATTATATTGATTTATCTGCCACTAAACAAAATTTAATTGAAGCTGAAAGACAATTACCAGAAAATTCAGATGAGGATAGAGTTAGAATAAAGATTGCAATGGAAATGTACCAAGCTATTATTGATGCTTTTGAAAAATAAAAGTAATTAAATATTAACTAGTAGTACACTAGAAACATTATTAAAAAAAACGAATTAAAATTTTACATATACATACATTTTTATTTATAATGTAAAAATATAAATAATATAAAATAAATAACCCCGAAATAATTGCTAAAACACATAAATTTAAAATAAAATAAATTAGATATTAAATAATAATAATAATAAAATAATAAAATAGTAAATATTAAAATAAAATAATTTATACTAAAGAATTACAATAAATAAAAAATAAAATATAAATCAAATTTTCATAAATTTATGTTTTCTTAAATGAAGATTCATGAATATATATATATACATAAATACACATGATATATTGTTGATTAATGATTGGATGATAGGTGGAAAAAAATTATCACGAAAAAAAAAAGAAATGCAAAATAATAAAACTTAATTTCCCTCTTTCTCAGTAAATTATTTAATTTATTTTAAATAAGGAATAAGAACACAAAATGGTATATATTATTTTGAATGCTTTATTTTTTTTTTAAATGATGTTAATGTTATGAGTTTTTATATTTTTGATGATGAATGATATTATGAAAAAAGTATATTCTTATTTTGAAAGATGATTAATTATTGATGAATATGTGTGTTTGTTTTGTTTCTATTTTTAAAAAATTGAAATGAAAATTAAATTACTCAATGGATTAATTACTAATTTGTACTTAATTATAATTATAATAATTAATAGCAAAACGATAAGGGAAAACTCGTTGATCTTTACATCCCAAGAAAGTGGTTAGTATTAACTTCAAGTAGATATAATAAAATGATAATGGAATATGAAATTATAAAATAGATAATAATAATATATTATTTAAAATAAAATATAGCTCTGCCACTGGTCGTCTTATCACTGCTAAGGACCACGCTTCCGTCCAAATCAACATTGGTGATGTTGACCCAGAAACTGGTGTCTACACCAAGACTTTCACTACCTTTGCCTTCTCTGGTAATGTCAGATCCCAAGGTGAATCTAACGATTCTCTTGACAGATTAGCCACTCAATCTGGTTACCTTAAGAAGTAAATATCGATTTTTATTTTTATTACTTATATGAATATATATAATAAATGTAATAAATTATTAAATAAATTTTTTATAATTTTTTTTATAGCACCTGGTCTTACGTCCAATAAATGTATTAAATTGAATATAAAATTACATTAATTTAAAGGAAATAAAGATATATTTTGTGTTTCAAAAAAACAGCATATTATTTCAATTTGTGTTATAAATTAATAAATAAAGTGAAGCGTCAGTAAATTTGGAATTTATAATGAGAATATATAATATAGACAAGAAATATAAAAGTAAATAATAAATTGCAATAAAAATATTTATTAAAGAAAATATTTAATTCAATGGTTGTTTTTAATTTTTAAAGGAATTTAACAAAATGAGAAAAATATATTTGGAAGTTTAGAGGAATTATGAGGATAATTTTTATAATTATTATGTAATAAAATACAAAAAGAAAATTATTTTTTGTTTATGGAGTTTTTAAATATTAATTTTTTTTTAGTGAATGTTGAGGAAGTTTTTATTTTATCTCAAGAATATTTATAAATACTATGTATTGTATATAATGAATTTATATTTGTTTTTCGCAATATTTAGTTGGTTTTATTAAATGGGTTGAATTGAAATTATTCGCAAATTACAAGAGAAATAAGTATTTTAACTATTTCAAATAATTTTTTTTTATTTATTTTATTTTTATTTTTATTTTGCTATTATATTTTTTCTGTATAAATTAGTATATAGGATTTAGATTAATAATTTTTAGAAAATGAATGTTAATTCCCTCAATTTATTTTTTTTCGATCCCAATAAGCCTTCTTTTTTTGAATTAATTAATCAGGAAAAAATGGATGAGCTTATTGAACCAGCAATAGAATACATATTATCTGTAATTAAAATTAACAATTGAAAATTTATTATTCCTAAACTTCATCAGTCCTCTATTAACAAATTAAATAATAATAATAAATATCTTTATTTTTATATTTCATTAATAAAATAAAAGATTTATGCCCAAAGATACCCTAGATATCTTCTTAGAATTGCTAATAGAAGTCAGGAAATTTATTCATTAATTATGTTTTTCATTGAAAGATATTACTTAAAAAAATATAGTAAATTTCAAAAAAGAGATAATAAAATTTAATTAAATATTTTTATTTTTATTATAATTATTAACTTATAAATTTTTATTATATATAAAGATGCTTCATTTACAGAAAGTTATTATTCATTTAAAAGAGTACCATGTTTAAGTAATAATATATCACCAACAAAACAAAAATATTTAAAATCCGACCTAAATCAAAAACAAATAAATTATTCTTTATTATTTCTAGTAATTTTTAAAATATATATATATAAATATTTTAACACTATATTTTTAATGAATTTATATTTAAAATAATTTAAATTAATTATATTCAAACAATTATAATTTCATATTTTAATATTCGTATATAATCTACATTTAAAAGATTGGATTACCATATTTAAGAAAAAAGTTAAATATATTATATGAAGATTTAGGAGGAGGAATCTCTAATTATACAGAACAATATGATTTTAATGAAGAAAAAAATGTAAGAAATTTAATAAAATATTATTCAAAAAAAGTATCAAATTATATGCAGTAATTTAAATTATTTAAAATTGTTAATTCTCTATTATAATATAATATAATAAATTAAAAAAAAAAAAAAAAAAAAAAAAAGTTAAAAAGTAAAATAAAAGAAAATATGAAGAAAAAATTCTTAAAATATTATCCATTAGTTAATATGCTTTTCAATACAACATTCTTTATACAAAGAATCTGTTATCTATATGATAAAACTGATTATTTTAACCCATGGCTTCAATTAATAGGATTAAAAATACAAAGAATGAATATGGAAGATTATGTGTGTATAATTTCTAAGTAATATATAAATATAATATATAAATAAAATATATAAATAATAATTAAGTTTAATAAAACATTATAGAAAAAGAATCATGAAAATAAAGAAAAAATAATGGAAATTATAAGAAATATTCTTCAAAACTCTGATGTAAAGTTCACTAGAAAATTTTTAGAAATAATGAAAACTGTATCATCAAGGGGATTTGAACTTTTAAAATATGCATTACCTATTTTTGTTCTAACTTTTAAATTTATGGAATGGTGGACAAATCAAGTTAAATCGAATACAGTTGTAGACCAATCTAATATTCCAACACCACCTGAAGCTTTAGAGGTATAACACATATAGTTGCTAAATTATTATATATATAATTGTTATCAATGATTACTATATTTTTTTATTACAATAAATAAATTTTTAATTATTGTTCATATTATTAATATTAATAATCATAAAATAGCAACATCCTGATGGCTTACCAATTCCAGACGATGTAACTATTTGCCCATTATGTCATCACAAAAGAACAAATACTGCAGTAACATCAACAGGTTATGCCTTTTGTTATCCTTGTATATTTAATTATATTGAAGAAAATCAAAGATGTCCAATAACACTTGTGAAACTCACACAAGAAAATATAAGAAAAATATATTTATCATAGTTATATATCTAAAATATAAAAAATAATATATATATATATATAATACAAATATAATAAAATTGATATTGTTATTAAACAAAAATCAAATATATAAATTTAGTAATAAAATATTAAAATAATAAAAATTGTAAAAATATCATTTAATAATAATAATAATAATAATATAATTAAATTATTAAATTATTCAAATAACTGAAAGTATAAAACATAAACACAATCTTAAATTATCAACACATAGCTATTAACAAAAGTATATTTCTTTTTTAAAATAGTTTATTTTTTGTAATAAATATAAACAAAAAATATTCAATTCATAAATATTAATAATATTAAAATAAAAGTTGAAATAAATTATAACAAGAATAAATTACAATAATAAAAAATATTTTTTAATAAATAAAAATAGCTAATAAATAATCCTTATTTAAAAAAACGATGCATCATTTATATATATGTGTATATCATTATTCGTATATTATTATTAAACATGCATAATAATAATATAATAAATTAATTTATAAATTAATTATGTATTTATTTCAAAGTTCATTATACATTTAGAAATTATTTTCAAAATTCAAAAAAAAAAAAAAAAAAAGGTATAAATACTTATAATAAATAAAAAATAAAAAATAAAAAAATTTAGATAGCATATTTATATATATTAAAATATGAAAATATGAAATATATGTATTAGTTTCATATAAAAATAATATAATATCATTAAGATATTAAGCAATTAGAGTGTTGAAACAGAGAACCATTCACCATTTTCAAGATTACTTGTTTGCTTATAAAATGATAAAATAGCTTCAATAGCTTTTTCTTCTGTCTGGATTTGCATTAAAGATTTATTTAATTTCTTTTGCTGTGCTTTTTGAGTTTTAAGTTGTTCTTGTTGAATATTTAAAAAGGATCTATTAGACCAAGCATTATTTTTAGTAGCAGATTTTTTCGATGAACCATTTATAGTTTCATTATTATGTTGTAATGCTAATATAGACGGTCCTTTATTTTTGTTAATCATTCCAGCACCACCCCATGCTACCTTCTCAGTTGGCTCACTAGTTTCAGCCGCTAATAATTTTGATGCTTTTATACGTTCTTTTTGAGATAATTTTTGGAAACCTTTAAATGAATTAGATGGTTTGTTGATACTAGAAGTTGATGAATTATTTTCCTGTTTTATTATATATACATGATTAAAAAAAAAAAAAAAAAAAAAAAAAAAAAAAAAAAAATAAGAATAAAACTATATTTAACCGTAACCATAAAAAAAAAAATAAAAAAAAATAAAATAAAATTTACCTTTTCTTGTTCTAGCTTCATTATTTCTTTAAATGATAAAACGTTATTATTGCTAATTATATAGAAAATAGATTAATATATATAAATAAAATTCATTATATATAAGATTTTTATATCAAATATAATATTAAATAAAATTTACTTTTCACTTTTTTCAATCAACTTTTTATTATTGCTGTTATTATTATCATTATTATTTTTATTTGGAACTGTATTAGCCCAACCTTTAGATGCCAAACCACTAACAGTAGTACTTGATTGACTATTTGCATTAGAAGTTAAAGATGATGTATTCCAAGTTGTTGTATTCTTTGGACTTGCACTAACAACATTTGAAATAGTTTTTTTAGTATCCAAATTAGTAGGAGAAGTAATTTCCCATGCATTTTTCCTTGTAGATTCAGGTGAAAATATATCTAATTTAGAATATTTTACCTTTTTAGATTTTGATGATTTATTATTATTAATTGAACTATTTGAATCATTTACATTTTTATTTTCGGTTTGAAGATTCAAAGATGATGAGGAGGAAGCAAAATTATTGGAATTCGACGCTATTTCATCTTGTATTTCAGCAATAAATGATAAATCATATAAATCTTTATTCTCTTTTATCTTGGAATAGTTGTTACTATTTTTATTATTACCATTGCTACTATCGCTATCTTTTCCTTTAGCATTCTTTTTTTTCTTTTTTCCGTTAGTATTATTTGAAGAATTATTATTATTTTTTCGAGCTTCCTGTTCTGCCATCGCTAATTGATATATTAAAATTTGTTCCTGAATATCTTCTTGTGAGGGCTGCCACAATTCTTCTTCAATTTTAATTTCTTTTCCTTTCTCCTTTTCTTTATTGGTACTATTCTTTCTATTTTTCTTTTCTTGGCGTTTACTTTTTTCTCTA
Source organism: Piromyces finnis (assembly GCA_002104945.1). NCBI lineage: Eukaryota > Fungi > Neocallimastigomycota > Neocallimastigomycetes > Neocallimastigales > Neocallimastigaceae > Piromyces > Piromyces finnis. The sequence continues at coordinate 333,680 of MCFH01000055.1, read as the reverse complement.
AGTTTCTTTTGATTAGTTTCTTCTTCTGCCATAGTTTTAATACGCTTATAATACGAGTTTTCACCTCTTGTAAATTTGAATTTTTTATTTTGCAATTGTTGTAGAGATTCTTGTATTTCATATAAAACATCATGATCAAGAATATCTATTTTTCCATTTTCAATTAATGTAATAAGATTTGAGCATATGAATTGAATACATGAAGCTTTTAACTTGAAAGCATTGTATTTTTCAGAAATTTGAAGAATATTAACAACATTATTTATATCCAATACAGAGCCAAGTATTCTACTACATATATCAATAAATTCATCAAGCATCAATTCATCCGCTAAAATTATTATTTCAACAATTAAATCAATATAATTATCCAATTTATTACATGGGATTTTATATTTTTCTTCAACATGCTTTTGGAATTTATTCTCAAATTGTTCAACGCCAAAATCACCATATATATAACGTAATATAAATGACATATATTCCATTTTCACATGAGAAAAGTCAATAATAATTTTATTATCAAAATCTTTATCACGATGGATCCATATTGAATCCATAGCTAGAATAACTTCAAAAAATTTACTACGTTTTGATAATATAGAACGATGAACTGGAAGACTGACATTACAATCCAATTTTAATATAACATCTGATAATTTTAACAAGCCTGTATCATGCCACATACGTTCAAGTTGTTTGGAATAATCAAATTGAACAACATTATTAATTTGAGTTAACTCTTCTGACATATATATATTAGTCGTCGGTTTATATGTTGTTGTCGGTAATTTATTATGAGAATCATAGCATTCAAAAAGTTTTGCAAGTGTAATAAAGTCTTCATAAAGCTTTCTACTATTTTTATTAATATACCTTTGTTTCATAATCATATTATCAAAGACGTCAGAATATATAAATTTCAATAAAACACTAAGAGACTGAGAATGAATATCTTTTAAGCTAAAAATAAAAAGATTATTTCGATATATATTATCCAAGGAATTATTTTTAGATGACATTAATTTAGTAACAAATAATGTAATAATATCATCAATAATTTCTTCATGTAATACTTCAGTTTTAATACTTTTATCATTATTATCTAATTCTTTAATGATATAATTACTGTTAGCATTAACAATCCTGGATGCATTATTCTTATATTGTTGCAAAACAAATAATTCATAAAAATAGTTTGATCTAGCAGCTAATATAGCACTATTTGCATAATGATAAATGTTGTCTGAAGTTTCAAAAATAACATCATATATACCATCGTATATTAATTTTTTATCAATAAAATTAGCTGTTGTTTGATATAAATCAGATATATCTTCACTTAGAGTTCCCTTAATTATTGGTATCAACTTCGGACGATAATCTGATCTAATTGCACCATACGCACCTGATGAATTAGCAAATACATCTACAATATGTTGCAAAGCAGGAATTTTTTTAAATTTATAAAATTTACTATTTGATTTTAAAGCAATATCTTTAAAGTCGCTTTTATTTTTTAGAACACCAAAATATGCATCTCCAAATTTAGTAGAATATAAGATATTGCCATCAATACCAATAGCAATTTTTAAAGGCTTCATATAATTTCTTTCTGTAGAATATACTAAATAAGCATCAGATACACTTACAAGATCAGTTTCTTTAGAATTCAAAATATATGCAATTTCACCAGGAATTGCAGCTCTTCCTATATTTACTGCAATATTACTTATTGATGATTTTTGCTTTAATTTCTCTCCTGGAATTTTCTTTTCATCATTATTGCTTTTACTCTTTGGTATATCAACCTTCCATGTATAAATATCACCAGATTCTGATAAAGCTATAAAATTATTATTTTGATTTGATTCGATTGCTGTTATTTTTGTTTTTTGAACATTTTTCTTCTTCAAATATGACTTTCTATTTGATACCTCAAAATTTTGAGCTGTTAATTGATATAAAGGTTTTGGTGGAATAACAAAATTTAATTTTTGAGTAGTATAATTTACTAAAATAATAACACTATATGAAGATAATAAGCATGCTGACGCCGTTACACATGTCTTTATATCAATAATATCTTGCTGAATAATTAATGATACTCTTTTTGGTGTTTTTATTGTATCATATTTAGCTGGATGTCCTAATTGACCTTTAGTTAATATTGACATAAATCAATTAGTAATTAATATTATATTTTTTATATATAATAATTGTATATTGTATATAAATAATTTATTAGATACCTAAATTTAAACCCCATGAATAAAGAGTTCCATTTCTTGCTAATGCAAGATTATGGTATTTACATGATGATGCCTTAATAATTGGAATATTTTTTAAACTTTGAACTTCCTTAGGCATTGTTTCCATTACAGAATTTTCAGTTTCATAACCTTTAATATATATTTATAATATTTTATAATTTATAATTATTCAATATAGTTTTAATTTTTAATTTTAATATTTTGATTTTAGATAAACAATCATATAGCTACCGCTATCATACCTAATTGACCAAAAGTATTATCTCCACAAGTAAATAATTCACCATTACTTCCTATAAATAAAGTATGATTGTAACCTACCGAGAAATTTTGAATTTGACAATTATCAATTCTTAATGTTTTTAAGTTAAATTGAGTAGCTTCATTTCCAAAACCAAGTCTTCCTATTTTTCCATGACCTTCAAATTATAATTTTATTATTTAATAAATATATAAAATATATAAAATTAATATAATAAAATAATGATAATAATAATAATAATAATAATAATAATATTTAAACAATAAAAAAGCGATGAGATATTCGTTTTTGTAATATTTTACCACACAATTGTACTTCATTTCCTACTTTAACAACAGTATGAAATTTTGACATTGTAGTTTTATGAATTAATGGTGTAAATAATTGTATTGAATGTATTCCTTTATCATTATTTCTTAATGGTAAATCAAGACGAACACTTTCAGGTGAGGTTCTGTTATCAGTATTATTATGACCCAATACATAATTTGAATTTGAACCCCAAGTCCATAAACTCATTGAAGGTTGACATTTTAAAGAATCGGTATTTTCTTTATTTATGTCAGAATCATCTGAAAAACTATAATCATTATCAGAATTATTGTCATCTGAATTATTACTTAAATGATTTTTTTTGTCTTCTAAATCAGTATCTATATCAGAATTAATTATTTCAGTATTTAAAACATCAAAGCTTGAGCCATTTTTAACAATATTTATTTTTTCATTTTCTATTTTAACTTTTTGGAGTGCCTTAAAAGAAGAATTTAATAAATCAAAGCATGTCATTCCTTCTTTATCTTTTAAAGCTAAATTGCAATCAGCTCTACGTAATTTTAGAATGTCAATTGTAAATTGTAATTTTCCATGATAAAGACAATAATGAAGTGCCGTATAACCACCTTCATAAAAATATTAATTTATTATATATTTTCATATAATAAATAAAATTATGTTAAATATTATAATAATGATGATGATAATAATAATACATCTTTAATAATATATATATATATAAATATATATTTACTCTCTAAGTCTTGAAGATTTACATTAACCAATGGACATTGAATTAATGCTAATAAACTATCTCTATGATCAAGAGAACATGCCAATAATAATGGTGTTTGTCCAGTAAAAGATGAATAATAATTAATATCCTTTGAATTAGGTTGTTTCTTCAACAATGAACGCAATTGATCGATATCATGTTGTAAAACGCATTTATATATAATATCAGACATTTCTAAAAATCAAAATTTTCCTACTCTTAAATATTTTATTAAAAAAATATATATATATTTTATTTGCTTTTTTTAAAGTATTACGCTATCAAATTTAATTCGATTGCATTTTTGAATAAAAATAAGATAAATTAAAAAATAATGAAATGTTTTAATACAAAGAAATGGAATATTGTATATAAAGTAAGAAAATAAACGAATTTATATATAATTATATAATTAATTAATTATTTTAATTAATAATATCTCTATATAAAAAATAAATGGAACCTTATCCACTTTTTTTTCCTAATCCTTTTGAAATAATTTTATTAATTTAAAGTTTTTATATTTAAAATTTTGATATTTAATAACACATTTAAATAACAGATATTAAAATTGTATTTCTTTATTTTTATATATTTTGAAAGTTTCCTTGTATATAAAATATATAAAATAATAAAATATATATTATTTTAAAAATAAATACATTTCAAATTTATTCAATAATTAAACCTGTATTAATTATATATATGTATACGGAGAAATAAAGTAAATACTATATTATATATATTTGAAATAAAGATATTTCTAACTTATTCGTTAATTAATATAACATTTCTAAAAATTAAAATAATGCAAGCATTATAAAATTAAAAATGGAAGAAGAAAATAATATTCAAAATCAGATAGCAACAGAAACTATTATAATTGAGCAATCAACATCAACTAATAATCAAATTACAGGAACATTAATATTACATGGAGAAAATGAAAATGAAAGACATGTTCGTTGGACAAATGAAACTATAGATAATGAAAATATGGGAAAGAAAAAATCAAAAAGTATATATTTTTATAGTTTATATATATATAATATAACTTTTTATTAAAAATAAAATATACATATAATATAAAATAATATTACTATTTTAAATAAGAAATAAAATAAAATATATATATATTTATTAACCTCTTATTTGATAAAAATAATATATAGTTTGCTGTATCTATTTTAAACCAAGAAACTTTGATGATTCTTCCTCAGAATCAAGTTCGAGTTCTGATGATGATAATAAACCAAATGCATATGAAAGACAACCAAAATACAAAAAAAAGGGTAAATGTTGTCACAATAAATAATCATTAGAAACTAAGTATTCAAAAATATTTAAATATGCTCTCGTATTATATTATTATTTATGTTTAATTTTCAGTTAAATTTAAATATCAAAAAAAATAATATTATTATTATTATATATAAAATATACACTTATTTTCCTTTTTACAAAAATTCAACATTTATTTTTCATGTAATTTTTTTTTCCTTTTTTTTTTTTTTTAGTTTAATTTATAGTTATGAAAAATATTTATTAATGATTATGAAGAAAAAAAAAATAAATAGTTATATTAAATTATTAATATTTATGATTTACATATTAAAAAAATATTTGAAATATATCTATAAATGAATATTTATTTACTTAATTATATATATATATAAATATTATAAACTATTTTATATAATGAAAATTAAATATTGTAGTGATTTATATATTATATTGCTATTGCTGATATTTTTTCTTTTAATTTTTCTAAACTTTCATTATTATTTTGAATAAAGTCAATAGATGTATCAGTTGATTCAATTTTATTTTCAATTTTATTTTCTTCATGTTGAGATTTTATAATATTCAATGTATTATTCTTTTTAGCGATTTCTTCTTTAAGTAATTTATCAAGTTCTTCTTCAAATTCTTCATCACTATTATTAATTACTGATTGATTTTGTTTAATAGAAGACTCAATTTCATCAAAGTCCATTAAAGTATTTTCAATATAAGTAAAAACATCATCAATTCTATCAACAGATAAATTCTTCTCTTCAATAAATTGCTTTAATGTATCTGAACCCAGTTTCATAGCATTCAAAATCTTTTATAAAAATATATATGATTATTTAGCTACAAAAGTTTAATGGCTTTATATAATATATTATCATATTGTCAATTTTAATAATACTTACGTCATTATTGCTTTCACAAGATTGAATCTTTAATAAAATATCTTGTAAGGTGTTATAAGAAGACATTTTCTTTTCAATGAATAATTGTATTATTTTCTTTTCCTTTAATAAATATAAAGCCTGAACTTTTTGTTTATTTACAATACATTTCATAACCCTAGCCTGGATGCTAATTCAAAAGAATAATTATATAATAAATTTAAGTATAATATAAATGTTTATCAACTTATGTATATTTATATTTACCTATCTTTTTTATCTTCATCTTGTTTAACTTGATTTGAAATCATTTCAATTTGATTTTTTAATTTTAAAATATTTATATCACTACTACTGAATTCAATATTTTTATTTTTAGAATTCTTTTCTTTAAATTTTAACATCTGAATTTATTATATAATATATATATTAACAATAACAATAAACAATTAATCACATATTTATATTAGAAAAATATATTAGAAAATAGTAATAATAAAAATAAAAATATTCATACTTACAGTTATATCATCTTGAATCATTAAACTTATGTTATTATCCCTTTGTAATTGATTTAATATTATTTCAATATCAAATTCTGATAATGTTAAAATTTTGTCATTTAAATTAATTGTTTTGTATTTATTTATAAAATTATTTTTAGTTATTAAATTATCAATTTTATAAAAATTTAAATTATAATGTGAATTTAAAATTTCTTCACATATTTGCTATTAAAATTAATAATAATAATAACAACAAATAATTAATATTATATAAAATTAATAATAGATATTAAAATTAACATTCTTCCTAATACCTTTAAAATTGTAATGTTAAGATAAATAACATCTTTTAATTCAGAATTACTACTATCATTAACTCCAAGTATTTTTGAAAATCCCCAAGTAATCGGACTAAATATCAACTTAATAAGTTTCCAATCAGTAAGACTATTATAATTATTTAATTCCATTATTTCACCATTTTTTTGTAATTCATTCTAATAAAAAAAAAATATAAATAGTCATTTACAATTTAACATTAAAATATATAATAAAAATAATAACACTAAAAATATATAATTAAAAAATATATAATATATCACTTAACGATAACAGAACCAATACATGAAGGGGTTAAACCATTACGAACAAAAATTTGATCTAAATTTTTTCCTGGAAAAGTTAATAAATTGTCATTTTGATTTAATAATTTTTCTTGTTGCAGCAAAAAAATTAAATTTTTCCAAAAAAATACTTTATCATTATTAGAATCAATAAACAATTTATCATAATTTTCATCTTTAACTTCACGAAAAGCAGTAAATAGAGTCTGCATACGCTCTTCTTCAAACCATTCAGGAATATTTTCATTTAAAAAATTTTGAATCCTCTTATTATTCATTTCGTAATTTTTATTTTTATTATTAAAATTTTACAAATAAAAATATAAAATAAATAAATATACTCAATTTTGAATTAAAGATTTTAAATATTTTATAAAAAGAGATTAAAGATTATTACACAATATAATTAATATATTTAAAAAATATATTAATATTATATTTAAAAATAATTAATAAATATTTATTTATCCTTTTTTTAAAAATTAAGTTAAAAATTTCATTCATTAGTTTGTGTAACTTATTCCACATTATATACTTTATTTTTGAAAGGTTAGGTAATAATATTTTGATGGTTAGATTATATTTTAATAATTTTTTTTTTTTCTCATATTTCTCATTTTTACTCAATTATTACAATTATTATAATAAAATAATTATTCATTTGGTTTATTTTAAAATATATTATGAAATTAACATTAAATAATAATTAATACAATTTAAACTCTATAAATGATAAAATTTACAAAATATTTATTGTAATATAATAAAAATGATTACAAATAATTGAATAAATTTATAAAATACTTGATTAGTATTATTATTATTTATTTATGGAAGGTTTAAATATATCTTTTGAATTAATTTGATTTATATTTTAATATTACATTGCATTAGATAATAAATGTTAATAAATAAAAATAACAAATATATAAAAATAAAAATAAATAAAATAAAACCTTAACGGTTTTATTATTTGTTGAATTTTTAACCATCCGATTTTTTTGTATGGAATATATATATTTAGTACGTAAAGTGTTTTATTGAACCTATAAAAAAGCTGTAAAAACCTTTATGTATGAAATATAAGACTTCGTAAATAACATTAATAAAATCAAAAAAACAAAAAAAAATTAATAGTTACAACCATTTTAAAGCTTTATTATTATTATTATTTTAATTAAAATTATAATACATATGTATTTAAAAGTAAATTTAATTAAACACAAATGAATAAAAAAAAAAAAAAGTAAAATATATTCTAGTAATTTTAATTAAAGTAAGAAGGCTACTATAACACACTTCAGTATAATAATTGTATATGATTTCCAATGAAACTAAGTCTCAAAGATTAAATTTAATTATTTAATTATTAGTTAAAAATATAATTTCTATTAGTTGCACAGACTACTGTTTATTTAGAATAAACCAAAAAATTTAAATATGTAAAAATTCAATTATTATAATTAAAAATTATATTTAAGAATAATTTCTTAATAAAATAAATAAATATAAATATATATATATATATATATATATATAATATCTATATAATACAGATAATATTACAACACAAACAAATTATTTAACATTAGAATTAACACACAATTCTTAATAATTATTACTTATTTTATATTATATATATTTTTTATTGATTTACTTGCATATTTATTTATTTATTTTTTTTTATTTTTTTTTGTTGTTGTTTCTTTAAAATACAATTTGAATATATATATATAAATACAACAATAATGATTATGTTGTTTTATATGTATATATGCTTTTATGATTGCTTTATTAATATTATTTTTATTATAAATTAAAAAATCAATATTTTTCTTTTCTTTTTTTTTCTTCTTCTTTCTTTTTGAACTAAATTCAATGAAAATTGTTTATATTTCTATAAATATTATGTCTTTTTTTTTTTTTTTTTTAATTATAGAATTTAAACACGAATGAACATTGGTTTTCCTGGAACAGCCATAGAAGCTTTTCTAACTTCGTCTTGAGTGGAGTTTTCTTCAGTAACTTCACCATTATTAACAATGGTAATATTTTCAAGGTTAAGAGAACGAAGAATAAGCTTTTTATTTTCTTCTAAAACTTCCATTTCTTCAAAGTCAAGTCTACGATCAAAGGCATGAGAACCGTTGTTGATGACGTTTTTCTTTAAAGCAGCAATGAATGGCATAACCTTTTTGTTTTTTAATAATCCCTTTTTAGCTAAAGCTTCCTTTTCGTTCTTAGTGAAAGACTTTGATTCTTCATCCCAACATTCCTTGAGAATGGCAACACTTTCTTCTTGCCAGTCTGGGTACTTAAGAGCAACAAATAATTTAGCATTCTTAGAAGTTAAGTTAACAGCTGGTCCCTTCTTCTTTTTCTTTTGAGCATTTTGTTCATCAACACGAATATCACGAATTAAATCACGGATGTAAGCTGAAGCATGTAAAACTCCTTCATCAACTGGCTTAGTAATTTCTGGATATTTAGCGGTAGTAATAGTACCTTCCTTCTTAAGAAGAACTCTCCAAATGTATTCAGCAAAGTGAGTAGCAATTGGTTCTAATAAAAGAGCTTGAACTTCAATAAAGCGCATAAGGAGATCCTTGTGCATATTTTCATCAGCACAAGCATCACGGTAACGGTCACGAGAACTTTGTAATTCGAAGAAACTGTACTTTAAGGCATCACGATAGTACATATTAGAGTAAGCTGAATCGGCTGCGAGGATGAATTTATTGATTTCGTTTTCGAATACATGATCATTGAAGTTGTATTCACCTTCACGGAATTTACCTTCTTCAATACCCTTAATAACTTCTTCCATCCATTCTTTTTGAGTGTAAAGACGAAGAATGGCGGCATTGGCATTATCTTCAACGAAGTTAGCATCATCCATAGTGTCACCAGCATCAGCAAGGGCAATACGAGTAGCATCAGCACCGAATTTTTGAATAGCTTGACTAAGAGTAATGAAGTTACCAGTACTCTTAGACATCTTTTCAGAGTTAAGAAGTAAGTGACCATTAGAACGGACACCCTTTGGCCAGTATTTTTCTGGGAATAAAGCAACGTGGTTGTAAATGAAGAAAGTTAAGTGATTGGTAACCAAATCCTTACCGGAACAACGTAAATCTAATGGATAGAAGTATTGGAATTCACGACGAATAGAATCTAATTTTTCCTTTGGGATAGAAGTTTCTGGGAATGGAGCATCATCCATAAATATGTAATCCCAAACTGATTCAGTAAGTTCTTCAGCCTTAATTCCAGCAAGACCAACCTTAGAGCCATCAAGAGCTCCATGTTGAAGCATATGAGCAACAGTGTAATAAGCCATGTAAATGGTAGAATCACTTAAACTTTCAATTAAATATTGTGGATCCCATGGTAAACGAGAACCTAAACCAAAGCTTCTTGAACAAGCCCATTGGTTGAGCCAGTCAAGAGTCTTTTGGAAAGCATTTCTAGTTTCTTCACTGAAAGTATTCATTTGAGCTAAACACTTTTCAGCTTGAGACTTCCAGGTTGCTTCTCCATAATCTAAGAACCATTGGTCCATTAAACTAACAATACATTCATCACCACTACGACTGATGACGAGACCTTCTGGTTCACAGTAGGTAATAGCTAAACCTTCTTCAACCATTTCCTTTTTAATAATATTTTTAGCTTCTTGAACTGATTTACCAGCGTATTTACCAACAATTAAAGAACCAGAGTAGAAACCTTCTTTGTAAACTTGTTCCTTAGCTGTTTCTAATTGTTGTTTATCTTTTTGACTTCTAATCTTTAAGTTTTCACAAGCAGTTTTAGCGGCTAAATCACCAAAGTTTGGAGTTTTAATAATTGGAATTGGTTCAAAACCTTCAACCCACTTAAGATCAATTTTGTAGTATTCATGCTTTTTCTTTAAGTCTTGTAAAGTAATGTAATCAGCTGGAGCATCTGATGGAACAGAAGTAACAACACCAGTACCCTATAAATCATTTCATTTTTAATAATAGTAATTTTTTTTTTAAAATATTATAATATTATTAGAATTTATTTTATAAACTTAAAAAAAAATTAATATAGTATTCAATAATTTTTATTACCTTCTTTGGAGAGACACCTTCCATAGGTAAAGTGTAAACTTTTTCATAAGAGGTTAATGGAGCCTTTAATGGGATACCAACTAAGTCACTACCCTTTAAGTCTAATAACTTAATAATTTCACCTCTCTTTTCGAATAAACCTTGGTAAGCCATGTTTTTAGCAGCACGTTCAGTACAAATCCAGCATTCCTTATCGTTAACTTGGTAAACACCGTATTCAATATCAACACCAACGAAACAGTTAGTTTGACCATACATAGTTTCTGGTCTTAAAGTAGCAGCAACCATATAAAGCTTACGGCCACCGAATTTATTAATGTTCTTAGAAAGAAGATCACCAACTGGAACACCATCATAAGTATCCTTTTCACTAGCTGGCTTTGTAATTTCATCTTGAATAATTTCAAGCTTAATACCAGTGTATTCTTGAACACCAACACCTTCACCAGTACTACGATCATGATCCATACAAGCTTGGCCATCCTTTATAGAGTAAATAGTGTATCTTTCACCGAACTTAATCTTTGGCTTTTCGTGGTTCTTAAGTCTATTGAATTGCCATCTGACAAAGGAATCGTAGTATGGGTTAACATCAGTTGTGATGAAGGAACGACGCCAGTCAACCTTAACACCAAAGTCTTTAAGATCATCCTATTTTTTTTAAGGATATAATTTAATTTTCTCTTCAATAAGATTTTACTTTTATTGAAAATATAATTTTATTATTTAAAAACTTACAATAGCGCGTGGTGGGAAGTAGTATAACCAATAAACTGGATCAGCGAACTTGTGAATTTCTTCAATTGGAATACCTAAGGATAACATAGTTTGGAATTGATATTTGTAACTACCAGACTTAGCAGCAACTTTACTATGCTATTAATACATATATATATATATAAAATAGATGTAATACACAAACTTTAATGTAAATTCCATGGATTTAAATTTTTACTATTTTAATTTCATACCTTTGGCTTGTTACCAGATTCTTCTTTAGCTTGTTCTTCAGCTTCTTCTTTTTGTTGTTCTTTTTATTATTTTTTTTATCATTATTTATAATATATTTTTTGATTAACATTTAAATGTAAAATATAAAAATATAAAAACATATTAAATAATTATGTAACATTTACCGTAGAACTTTTCGAAGTTTTGACCGAATAATTCGATTTCATTTTTAAGTTTATCAGCACAAGCCTTTATTAATAAAATTTTATATTATATTAATTATTTGTAATAATTATATCTTTCAAAATTTTCAAATTTTGATTTTCTTAAAAATAAATATTAAATATTAAATAGAAAATGTTTAATAAATATTATTACCTTAATTGGCATACCAGTACAGTGGAAACCAAATGGGAAAAGAGTACGTTTACCCTTTAATCTTTCATAACCAATGGCAAATTCAACCTTAGATAAAGAGAAAGAATGACCTAAGTGAAGACGACCATTCATATATGGGAATGGGAAAGTTGCCATAAACTTTGGTTGCTTTTCTTCACCTTCTTTTGGAGCATTGGCTTCGAAAATCTTGTTTTCATACCAATATTTTTGCATTTCAACTTCGATATCACGAAGTGTATCTCTTTTAGCTGTCTAAATTTCATTTAATTTATATAAACATTTACTATTAATATATTTATATTCAACTAATTATATTTTTATTTTTATTTTTAGTAAATAAAAATAAATCCAAATTTATCTTATTATTATTGAATCATTGCATAACAGTAAAATAAAATAAAATAAAATAAAATATAAATTCATTTTTAAAAATTAAATTCATTATTATTTTTTTTATAAAAGCCTTTTATTATTATTTTTTATTTTTCTCTTACTCCTTTTGGTTCTCTTTTTTCAGTTGCCATTTTTTTTTTATACTTTTATTATTAATAAAGTAGAAAAAAAAAGATTATGTGTTGATTTAATAATAACAGTATTGTAGTGTAGTATCAAAAAAAAAAAAAAACATTTTATTAAATTTAAATCTTCAATAATAGACATAAATGATTGGATGTAATTTATATTTAAATATATTATATTATATTATATAATATATAATTATAAAAAAAAAAATACATTTTGAATAACTAAATATGTATATAAATCATAAATTAATATTAAGAATAAAAATTAAATACAAAATTTTAATTATTATTAATTAAATAATAGAATTATTTGTTATAATATCAATTTTTAATAATATAAAATTTAATATATAAATATGATAAAAGAATAGAGAATTTATTATAGATAATACATTATATTCAGATCAATATTAAACTAATATGGCTTTTTGGAGAGTAAGTATTATAATATTATTTATTTATTATTATCATCTTATTTATTTATAGAAATAAAAATCATTTGTAATTAAAATTATATATAATTATAATAGCCAGGAACAGTTGCTCCTGGAAGCAATGTTACAACAGATAATGATGACGAAACCATTATTATATATAATCCATATGATAATAAAATTTCAATAAATCAACAAAAGATAAATCTTCCAGTATATAGAAACAGTATTGTTTAAATATAATTTTTATTTAGCTATAATTACAAGATATAATTTTATGTATTAATAATCATAATATATTTTAAATTAGAAATTCATATCTTATATTTAGTAGAGAAATATCAGGTTGTTATAGTAGTTGGTCAAACTGGTTCAGGAAAAACAACTCGTAAGAATATAATTAATAGTGTTTAATTCGCTGTATTTTAATTCTAAAAATTAAATTTATTTTTTTTAATAAAATTTAAATTTAGAAATTCCTCAATACTTATATGAGGCAGGATGGACTTCAAATGGAAAAATGATTGCATGTATACAAGTAAATTAAATATAAATATAAAATATTTATATATAATATATGTAATGTAAAGTGTATAATTTAATTTTAATTTAATTTGATTTTTAATTTGCGTATTAAATGTAGCCAAGAAGAGTTGCAGCTACAACTATGGCAACTAGAGTTGCAAAAGAAATGGGTGTAAATTTAGGTCTTGAGGTTAGTATATAATTTATTTACTAATTATAATTATTAATATGTAATAATTTTAATAATTTTTTTTTTTTTTATTATAGGTGGGTTATTCTGTTCGATTTGATGAAAAATATGATGAAAATTTAACAAAAATAAAATATATGACTGATGGAATGCTATTTAGAGAAATGATGATTGATCCATTGCTACGCAATTATAGTGTCATAATGGTGGATGAAGCTCATGAAAGAAGTATTTATACTGATTTAATCATTGGATTAATAAAGAAGTATGTTAAATGTATAATTGTATTTTTTTTAAAATTGTAATTCTCTTAAGATATATTAATTAAAATATATTAATTATTTAAACTTAATTATATAAATTTAATAAGAATAATCAAGAAAAGAGAAGATTTAAAAATAATAATTGCATCTGCTACACTTGATGTTGAATCGTTTTATAATTTTTATAATAATAATAGAACAAATGACAATTCAAAAGATAATGTAGCGGTTATCTCTGTGGAAGGAAGAAATTATCCAATTGATATTATGTACTTAAAGGAACCATGTGATAATTATATAAATAAATCAATAGAGACAGCATTAAAAATACATATGAATGTTAGTGAATTATAAATAATTAAATAATTATAATAAACAAACACAAATATTATAGATGTTGGTTTTAAAGTTTATAAATATAAATTATATTAATATAAAAAGGAAGAACAAGGGGATATTTTAATATTCTTAACAGGAAAAGATGAAGTTAATGAAGTTGTTCAAGAATTAACAGAAAAATCATATAACTTGTAAGAATTAAAATTTTATTTAATAATATAAAAAAATCTTATTAATTTGATAATATTAATAAAATAATTATTTTTCTAAAAAAAGAAATAAAAAAATGAAATTATTAGCTTTACCAATATATAGCGGATTAGATACTGAAGATCAAATGAAAGTATTTGAAAAACCACCTTTAAATACCCGTAAAGTTATTGTAGCAACAAATATAGCGGAAGCATCAATTACTATTGATGGTATTAAATATGTTATAGATTGTGGCTTCGTTAAGGTTTTTTATATATATTATTTAAAAAATTTTAATTTAAAATATAATATATTTATGTACATTTTATTTAAAAAGCTAAAGGCATTTAATCCAACAACTGGTATGGAAAACTTGATGGTTATGCCTTGTTCAAAAGCTTCAATACAGCAGCGTTCTGGTCGTGCTGGAAGAACAAGTTCAGGAAAGGTATATAGATTATTTACAGAAGAAGCATTTAAAACATTAGCTGATAATACAGTTTCAGAAATACAAAGGTAAGATTTTTATTAATATTTATAATTATGAAGATAAATTTTAATTAATTATTATTTATTTATATCTATAACCATTAATAATACTAGGAGTAATCTAGCCACAATTGTTTTACAATTAAAAGCATTAGGAATAGAGAATATATTAAGATTTAACTTTTTAACATCACCTCCAGCGCAATTAGTTGTTAATGCACTAGAATTATTATATTCATTAAATGCATTAGATGATTATGGAAGGCTAACTGATCCATTTGGTATGAGATTAGCTGAATTCCCGGTAGAACCAATGCTAGGAACTATGGTATTTATATAATACTAATTAAAACTATTTTCTATAATTAAAATAACAACAACAACAACAATAATAATAATAATAATAATAATAATAATAATAATAATAATAATAATAATAATAATAATAATAATAATAATAATAATAATAATAATAATAATAATAATAATAATAATAATAATAATAATAATAATAATAATAATAATAATAATAGTAATAATAATAATAATAATAATAATAATAATAATAATAATAATAATAATAATAATAATTAGTTATTAAATTCCCAAAAGTTTGAGTGTGGAAAAGAAATCTTAACAATTGCTGCCATGATATCCGTTGAGGTTTGAGAAATAAATATTAGAATGAATATAGTTAAAGGAGTATTCAACTTATTTTATAATTTTTAATATATAAGAATATTTTTATTTGTCCGAATAGTGCAAAACACGAGGCAGATGAAGAAAAAAGAAAATTTTCAGTAGAGGAAGGTGATCATATAACATATATTAATGGTATGTTAATGTTTCATAATTATATATATTGCCTATATAATACTTATTTACTCAATGTATTAAATTAAATTATATTATTAAAGTATATCACGCCTTTTTAGAAAACAAAAAGAGCTCAAAGTGGTGTTATAAGCATTTTTTAAATTATCATAGTTTATTACAAGCCGTATCTGTAAGAAATCAATTAGTAAAATATTTCCATCGTTTTAATTTACCAATAAAAAGTTGTGAAGGTGATATTGATAGATTAAGAAAATGTATTGTTTCTGGATTTTTTTCACAAGCTGCAAAATTACAAATAGATGGATCTTATAGAACAGTTAGAAATGATGTTGTAAATATAATATAATATATTTATAAACAATGTAAATATATTAAATAATATACTTAATTATTTTTTTTATTAATTTAAATTTTCATTAAGGAACTTCATATTCATCCTACATCTGTATTATTCAAAAGATCACCGAAATGGGTAATTTTTAATCAAGGTAAATTTTAAAATGGAATATATGCACTTTAAAAATTTGGATGTATTTTAATTTTTTTTTTTTTTTTTCTATATATATTATATTTGTATTATTTATTTTTATTTAGTTGTTCAAACAACAAAATATTATATGAGAAGTGTTTCTGTTATTGAACCAGAATGGCTTTCCGAATTAGCGTAAATATAGACAATACTATTAATATATTATTAATGAAAATATAAATAGAAAAATAATTTACATCTTTTTTTTTTTTTTTTTTTTTTATTTTATTTTATTATTAGACCACATTTCTATAAGATTAAGGAAACAAAGAAATAAATGAATAAATTTTGATTTAAATATAATTTGCTAAATAATTTTTGTAATGACATTTGAATGTAAATAAATGCTTAAAAATAGAAATTAAAAACCATTTTTACAAATTAAATAAATTCAAATACTTATAAATATAATAGAATAAATAAAAGGTCATTTTTATTATAATTAAACTATTTATTATAAAATACTTATATTTACATATATTTAAATGTATATATATATATTTTATTATTAATATTTTTTTTATTATTTTTTATTTTTAAAAATATAATGAATACAGTTATCTATAATTTAAATTAGTATTATTGTTATTATTTTTTTTTATAAATACTTATTAGCGATTTATTTCATTTTAATAATAGATTTTTTATGCAACAATATAAGTATTGTTTTTTTTTTTTTTTTTTTTTTTGGGAAGTTGAAGTTCATTATTATTTTTAATCAACTGCTTTATTTATTGTTATTAGTTTAATGCTATTGAAAAGAAATAAGAAATTACTCAATTTACTTTTGGTAGTTTTCCCATCCGACCTTTTCTAATTTATCAACTTTAACTAAAACTTCTTCATTCATATTAGTTTGGTATTTAACCATTTTATCTAAGTATTTTGGAATAGAAGAACCAAGAATACGAACAGCTAATAAAGCAGCATTGGTGGAGTTATTGATAGCAACAGTAGCAACTGGGACACCACGCTATATAATTTATATAGAGTATAAATAAAATAATTTTTTAAGAAGTTATCATCATTAGTTAAATTTTATTTTTATTAATAAAAAAAAAAATAGCTTTCTAATCATAAAACTATTAAAAATAAATGTTATTATACTTACTGGCATTTGAACAATAGAGTATAAAGAATCAACACCATCAAGAACTCTTAAGGCAACTGGACAACCAATAACTGGAAGTGGAGTAATAGCAGCAACCATACCTGGAAGGTGAGCAGCACCACCAGCGGCAGCAATAATTAACTTAATACCTCTCTTATGAGCATTCTTTGCATATTCAACCATTCTTTCTGGGGTACGGTGAGCAGAAACAATAGAAAGTTCAAATGGAACATCAAAGTCCTTTAAGATTTGAGCACATGGCTTCATAGTTGGTAAATCGGAATCACTACCCATAATAATAGCAACCATTGGTGAAATGCTGAAGTTATATTTCTTACCATTTGGCATATGTTCTAAAAGTTTTTCAACCTTTTCAACAACTTCTGGCATGGTATCGGCGGTTACAGTGATGTGACCCATCTTTCTACCTTTACGGCATTCACGTTTACCGTATAAATGAACAGTAGCACCAGGAATAGTCATAGAAGCTTGGCAAGGACGAAGAGTATCAGCTAAACCTTCTTCACCATTTCCAGTACCGAGAATGTTAACCATAGCAGCGGCACCGACTCTCATCTTAGTAGAACCTAATGGCATATCTAAAATAGCACGAATATGTTGTTCAAATTGTGAAGTTTCACAAGATTCAATAGTGTAATGACCAGAATTATGTGGACGTGGAGCAATTTCGTTAACGAGAATTTCACCTTTTTTTATTTTAAAATAATTATTAATATATAATAATATATAAAAAAAAAATTAATTCATAATTTCTAATAAACAGATGTTTTATTTTATTTTAGTTTTTATAATATAAATATTTAAATAATAAGTTATATATATATATATAATTTATATTACCATTTTCAAGATAGAACATTTCAACACCAAAAATACCAGCGCCATATAAGCAAGCAATAGCCTTTTCAGCAATAGCCTTTGCATTCTTTTGAATTAAACCATCAATTTGGGCTGGAGCGAATACGATATGACAAATATTGTCTTTTTGAATAGTTTCAACAGCTTCGTAAGAAACAGTGTTACCAGATTTACTACGAGCAACCATAACAGCTAATTCCTTAGCATATGGAACCCACTTTTCAACATATAAAGCATCATTTGCACCTGATGGGTTTAAGGCCTTAATAGCATCATCAATTTCATTTTCGTTATTAATAACAGCATTACCTCTACCATCATAAGCTAACTTTCTGGATTTTAACATAATTGGGAAACCAAAGCCTTGATTGTTGGCAATATCTAAAATTGATTGCTTATCAGTAACACTAGCATATTCTGGAAGTGGAATATTGAATTGTTTAAGGTGTTCCTTTTGAAGGAATTTATCTTGAATGATTCTAACGGTTTGTGGAGTTGGTTGAATATCGATATTTGGATTTTCCTTAGCAATACGTTCAAGAGCATCACAGTTAACATGTTCGATTTCCATAGTTAAAACATCACATTTCTTGGCTAATTCTTGAATCTTAGCTTCATCTTTGAAATCACCATCAACGTGGTCGGAAACTTGAACTTGAGTAGCTGGGGCATCATTAGCATCAAGAATGCAAACCTTTAAATTTAAATTGTTGGCTGGTTCCATCATCATACGACCTAATTGACCGCCACCAAGAACTCCTATTTATATTTAAAATAATTAATATATAAGTTCATATTTTTTTTTATTCCTTGATTAAGTATTCATATTGATATGTTGATATTTAATTTTCATTTATTTTATTCTTTTTTAGAAAATTAAATAAAAATATAAAATAAATTATTCATACCAATAACCTTCTTATCCATGTTTATTTATTATTATTTAAAAAATTGAAAAAAAGAAAAAATATAAATTTATCAATTTATTTTTAAAATAATAATTTAGTAATGATACTCTTTTTTTTTTTTTAAAGTAAAGAATAATGATATTTTTTTTTTGTATTTAATTTAATTATAATTTTTAAACAAAATGTATCTTGATTTGATTATTGATTGGATAATAATATACATTAAATAATAATACATATTATTCAAAAATTGTGAAAATAAAATACATTCCAAAATAATATTTTATGTATTTTTTATGTATTTGTATTTTATAAAATTATAAATTAATATTGTACTACATTTTTATTCTTTGGTTATTTTTTAATAAAAAGATTTTAAGAAAGTTACAATATTTATATTATAAAATAAATATAAATAAATAAAAGATTATAAAAACCCAAATAGTTTTATAAATAAATTTAAGTGTAAACTAAATTTATCTGACAGATTAAGAGTCTCAATTGCTCTTATATTTAAGTAAGTTTTTTTTTAATATGTCAAAAAGAAAATCTAACGGAGATACTGGATCAATTCCTATATTCGATCCTACCGTTATGCTAGGAAAGGTCACTTATGAATTGAACAATAAAAATTTCATAACGTGGCAAATGTTTATGAGGAATATTTTAAATTATTATGGTCTTGAAGATTGGGTTGATGAAAACAAAACCCCAAAGATCAAAAGTGACGAAGGAATGGATATCGACGGAGAAGAATATCTAAAGGCACCTTTTGAAATCAATACCTACTATGATAAGAACGTAACCGAAGATGACTTAAAAACAGATAGGAATATCCAATTTTTAATTAGGTATACTTTAGGCCCAAACTGCCAACAAGATATCCAAGATAGGTCTTTAACAAGCTACGAAATGTGGAAACTATTAGAAGACATTTATTTAGGGGATAAAATAGAAAGAAAGAATAGGCTTATTAAGGAAACAAACTCCTTAAAATACGACCCGAAAGAAAGTTTCTCAAGATTTGTAAATAAGTTAAATTCCAACTTTAATAAGTTAGAACAACTAAATGTGAAAATAGATGATGAAGAAAAAATTGGTTTACTGTATCAAGCCTTACCAGAAAAATATAGGAAAGTCACAGTCCTTAAGCATGAAGACTGGGAAGAATGCAAAAAGGACACAGCAAGAATGATAGATAAGATGAACAAATTTGATCCGAAAGAGAAATCTGAAACCTTCGGAATTAGACATATCTTTAGTGTTGAAGGTAGTTACAAAGGTGATAAAAGAAAGGAAAGTACTAAATACTACCGCAACAAACAAAGTAATAATCATAATAAAAATACAAATAAAGGAAAAGAAAAGTCCAATGAAGAAAGAAATTGGAATAACAAAAATAAACAAAACATTACATGTTATTTTTGTCATCAAAAAGGACATACTGTAAAACAATGTCGTATTCAAAAAGAACTTTCAGAAGAAGTTACAAGAAGGCTAAGAAAAGAGAAAAATAAAGGCAAGGAAGCATTTTTAGCAACAGGTGAAATAGTAAATAAACAAACCACTGAAGACTTTGAACCAGAAGTTGGATATCAAGATTTGTTTACAGTTGATTACAATGCATTATTTGACAATAACAATGATGAATGTAATAATAAATCATGCAATTACGTATCTTGTGAAAATGTACCTACAAGTTTTACTACATGGACTTTAGATTCTGGTGCTTCTAATCATATTACCAAAGATATAGGAATTCTCAAAAATGTTTTTGAACATGTAGAACCAATCAATTATGCAAATGGAGCGACTACAAAGTCAACACATATGGGTGAAGTAAATGGATCTATTAATGAAGAACCAATAAAATTAGAAGATGTAATGTACATCCCAGATGTAAAACGAAATTTAATTTCTGTTGCCAAGTTAGTTAAAAGTGGCTACCAAATAATCTTTGATGAGAAGAACAATAATGTATTTGCATATATAAAAGATAAGAAAACAGATAATGTATACGAAGTTAAAGCAAATGAATATGATGTATTCAATTTGTACATCAAAGAAGGTAATGTAGTTAATAATTACTCAATGTGCGATAATGTACGAAACAATGGTGAATACTGGCATAGAAGAATAGGGCATCTGAATTTCAACAATAATGATGAAAAGAACAATATTCACAATTGTACAATATGCATGAGAAGCAAAATGAAAGAAATCCCTCATAAAAGGTCAGATAGTAGAGCATCAAGTGTTTTGGAACTAGTACACATCGATTTGGTAGGTCCAATCACACCATCAATTCATGACAACGTATACTTTTTAAGTATCTTAGATGATTACAGTCGATATGGATGGGTAATATTTGTCAAGAATAAAAGTGATGTTTTCAAAGAATTTGGAAATTGGCTGAATAAAACTACTAATGAATTATCATCCAAAGTAAAATATCTTAGAAGCGATAATGGAACTGAATTCACTTCTAATAACTTCAAGGAGTTATGTAACGAATATGGAATAACTCAACAATTCACCGTCCCTGGAAATCCGGAGCAGAATGGAAGAGCAGAAAGATTCAATGGAAAGTTAATAAAAACTGCTACTGCAATGTTAATGGACGCAAGGTTATGTCGTCGCTTTTGGGAAGATGCTGTGAAAACAGCGAACTATGTTCATAATCGAGTTCCGCACAGTGGAATTAATGGTGAAATACCATTTGAATTAATGTACAACAGAAAAGTTGATTATAAAAATTTAAGAGTATTTGGATGTAAAGTGTATTATTTAGATGACAGTAACATTCCAAAATTTCAAGACAAAACTAAGGAGGGAATCTTTATCGGATATGATGAATCTTCAGTAGGATACAGAATATTCGACATAAAATCAAGGAAAATTAAAGTGAAAAGAGTCGTAGGTTTTTTAGAAGAAGAACCTGGTGACTACAATTATAATTTAGAAAAAGAAAATAATAATGAAACATATAGTCAAGATACAGAAACTTTTCAAGTAAGGAACTTTAATTATATGTATGATAAAGAAAATGAAAACAATAACAATAAAGACAAAAAAGAAAAGGACATTTCAAATGAAAATGATAAATTAATGAATGAAAACCTAGAAACACTCAATGATAAAACTAGTAATAAAGAAGACTTAAAAGAAGTAAATTATGAAGAAAAATTTAGAAATATAGAAGAAAAGCTGGATAAGCTCACGTCACTATTAAATAAAGAAAAAAATAATAGTTCTGAAAGTTTTATGCAAGTCTGCGAGGACACTAATGATAGTAATATGAGTATAGAAGACTCAGAAGAAGAAGACTTAAATCTCTTAGACTATATTAAACTAAAAGAAAAGAAAAAAGAACGTTTGAACAAAAATAATTACCAGAAAATTGAAGAAATGGAAGAAAATAAAGAAATTAAAATAAGTACTTCAATGGAATCTGTAAGTGAAACCAATAAAGAAAAAGAAAACAATAATGACATTTCAGGAAGTAACGACGGCAATATAAATAACTTTACCTTGGAAGAAAATAATTTAAAATATAATAATTTAAAATATAATAGTGCTGACGAAACTGAAATTTGTGAAATTAAAGAAGTGAATATAAAGAGAAATGACGACAAGAAAAATAAAAATATAAACAGTAAAGACAATTCAAATATATCAAAGGATAATAAAAGGAATAATAAATACCTGAATGCAAAAGGAAATGTTTATTTTATAGAAGAAAATTCAGACATTGTAAATAAAAATGAATTAATTGAAGAAGTATTAAAAACACCATCAGAAATGGAGATAAATGATTTAACTGGAGAAATTGACAATAATGATTTTTTAAATATCCTGAGTCCTGACATTGATTTAGGAACAAGAAAGAAAATTGATTTTGAAAATATTGAGAGTGTCAAAAATAATATAAATAAAAATAATAGAAAAGAAATAGAAAATAATTATTCAAATGTAAAAGTAAATTATAAGAATGAAGAATATTATAAGAAAAATTACATACCTATTAATGAGAATGAAATAAGAAGAAATTTGAATAAAGAAAATATCAATATTCCTGAAGAAAAGTCCAAATTTAAAAATATTTCTGATGAAAAAGAAAGTAATTTAAATAATCAAAATAAAAAGGAATATAATTTGAGAAATTTAAAAAATAAAAATGAAATTAAAGATCCAATCAATAAAGATAAATCTAAGAAAAAATTTTTTGATAAGAAAAAGTTATTATCAAAACAAAATTTTTTGAATAAGAGAAATCTAAATAGAAAATTAAAATCCAATAAAAATTTTAAATTAAATGAAAATCATCCACCAAAGGAAGAAAAATTCCCAAGAAAGCGGAAACTTGTTCCAAGTGAAGATGTCATAGAAGAAAAATTTAGTAAGCCACATGAACATGAACCAGAAAAGAAGAAAATTAAGGAAGTGGCGCTAACTATAGCACAAATCAAGGAGCCAAATTCCTATAATGATATATTTAAAAGAAAAGATAAGGATAAGTGGATAAAAGCAATAGAAGCCGAATTGCTAAATATGAAAGAAAGAAAAGTGTTCAAAAGAATAGATGAAGTTCCAGAAGACGCCAATATTATTGATTCAAGATGGGTATTTAAGATAAAAAGGAATAGCACTGGTGAGATAGAAAAATACAAAGCTAGACTTGTAGCCAGAGGTTTTACACAAGAATATGGAGAAGACTACAATGAGACCTTTTCTCCTACTCTAAAACAAGACTCATTAAGAATCCTAATAGGAATAGCTGCAATTAATAACTATAAAATCCATCAATTAGATGTTAAGGCCGCATATTTGTATGCAGATTTAAAGGAAGATATATATATGAAAGCACCTGAAGGAGATAAAATGTATAAAAAAGGATTATGGAAATTAAATAAAGCATTATATGGCTTAAAACAAGCAGCAAGAGAATGGAATAACAACATCAGCAATACTCTCATTGAACTAGGATTTCAGAAATTAGTTAGCGAACCATGCATATTTATAAAGACCAAAAACAATAAATTAGTATGTTTAGTTGGAATATATGTTGATGACATCCTAATAACTGGTAAAAAGGAAGAAATAGATAAAACTATTAAATTAATTAAAGAGAAATATGTTATCACGGATGTTGGTGATGCAAATTTCATCATAGGAATCAAAGTAGAAACGTTAAAAGATGGGTATTTGTTACATCAAGAAAGGTATTTAAAGGATATATTACACAAATTTGGTTTAGAAAACTGCAGAGGATCAAAGACAACTACACCAATCAAGAATGATGAACAACTCAATCAGCCTTTTGACCCTACTACTTATAGAGCTGCAATAGGAAGTCTTTTATATTTAGCCATAGGTACTCGTCCAGATATCTTATTTTCAGTAACCAAAGCATCTAGGTTCTCACAAAATCCTACTATCCAAAATTGGAAGAATGTATTACAAATATTCAAATATCTGAAAGAAAATCCTCATTATGGAATCCGTTTTGAAAGAAACTTAAATTTGAAGATTTTTGTAGATTCAGACTATGGGGGAGATGAAGAAACAAGAAAATCTACCACTGGATTTGTATTTTTATTGGGAAATGGACCAACAAGCTGGTACTCAAAACTGCAAAAATGTGTATCAACTTCAACCGCCGAAGCAGAATATTATGGACTTTGTGAATGCTCAAAGCAAGCTCTGTGGTATAGAAATATTTTTAGTGAATTAAAAATAAAGGAAGAATGCTTAAAAATCAATATTGATAATCAAGCAACTATTTACAACGCAAATAATGAAACGATTAATCCAAAGTCAAAACATATTGATATTAAGTACCATAAAGTAAGAGAATTAATTAAAGAAAATAAAATCAGTCTAGAATATATAAAATCAGAAGAAAATTTAGCAGATGGTTTTACTAAATACTTGAATAAAAATAAAATGAAAATATTTAGAGATAGTTTATTATATAAATACAAATAATGAATTTATAACTTTGGGGGAGTGTGAAAATAAAATACATTCCAAAATAATATTTTATGTATTTTTTATGTATTTGTATTTTATAAAATTATAAATTAATATTGTACTACATTTTTATTCTTTGGTTATTTTTTAATAAAAAGATTTTAAGAAAGTTACAATATTTATATTATAAAATAAATATAAATAAATAAAAGATTATAAAAACCCAAATAGTTTTATAAATAAATTTAAGTGTAAACTAAATTTATCTGACAAAAATAAAGTCGTATTTTATATAATCTAACCTATAATTATTTATAAATTAAAGAAATAAAATTCATAAATATTTAGTATGTTATAAAGATGTTTAACTTTGAAATGTCATTATATCATTATATATACATATATACAAGTTTTCATTAATAAAAAAGTATATATTATCAATTTTTATCGTTCTTTTATATAGTATGTCCTTTTCAATGAATAATTCTTTATATACATATACATTATTAGAAAATATTTTTATCCAAAATTTGTTTTTTTTTTTCTATAAAAATAAAAAGGTTAAAATTTTAAATTTAATTTTAATTAAATAATTAATTTGTAACTTAGCATTAATTTTTATTTTTATTATTCATGATTTTTACATTATTGAAAAAATAAATGCATTATCTTTTCTTTTTATATTTAAATTTCATAAAAATATATATATATATATAACTAAAGAATTATTTTATTGAAATATCTTTTAAAGGCGAAAATACTTAATTATTATTATTTTTTTTTATTTTAAAGTATAATTCATGCCTAAAAAGAATAATCTTACAAAAAATGATTTTGCCAAAAAGAAAACTGCACTTTCAAATGGTAAATTGCATTTATAATAATAATATTTTTAATGTTTGGTATAAAATAAATGACAATTTTTATTTTTTAATAATTGTATATAGAATTAATATTGTAAATTTAATAATAATTAATAGTAGATTTAGACAGAAAATTTAATGAAAAATCCATTTTTAATTTTTCCGCAAATTCCAATGAACATTATGAAAAGAAAAATTCTTTATCAAGCAGATATAATCGTAAATTTAAATTTTCTTTTATTTTTCTATGAATTTTTGAAAGAATTCAAATTCAAATTCAAATATAAATTAAAATTAAAACATTGCTTTTTATTAAATTAGATTTATTAAGAAAAAGAAGAAGAGGAAATCAAAACGAAATCATTCCAGTAGATAGAGTAAGCTAATAATTTTTATTTGTTTGAATTATAATACATATTTATTTATTTAAAGCATTTATTAATTTATAATTATTATAAAATTAAATAATTAAATTATTTTGTTATATTTATTAAATATATATAGAATAGACAATTTGATTTTAATTTTTCAAATTATTATGAAAATGCTCAATTTAAAGAAAAAGAAAAATGGTGGACAAATCCTGATTTGCCACAACTTATTCATGGGTAATTTTGGATTTTACAAAAATAAAATAAGAAAGTTAATTTTAATTTACCATTTAATATGTATATATAAATTTTTATTTTTATAGGTATTTTCTTTTATTTTTCAGTGTATTGATTTTCAGTATATTAGGCTTTGCTATATTACAATTAGTTTTAACTATAAGAAGAGATTTAAAAAATAAAGCTGCAAGACATTCTTCAGGTAATTTAGTATATATCCTATAAATATATTATATTCAGCTAATATTTTTTTTTTTTTTTTTTTTTTCACTTTATCATTATTATTTATTTATTTATTTTGTTATTAAATAATAATTAATTAGAAATCTTGCAACAAATTTTGGAATGCTCAAATCAATATCAAATAAATCATTGTGATCCAAAGGAACGTGTACCAGCGATGCAAAAAATTTGTAGTGAATGGGAATTATGCATGAATAGAAGACCGGATGATATTATAATGTATTTTATTTATTAAATATAGTTTATTTTTTAATTTTATTTAACATTATTTTAATTATTAAACTTCTTTGCTATTTATAGGTCTGAAGTTGTAGGAGAAACAATAGCAGAAACGTTAAATCAATTTATTAAACCATTAGAGGTTAAAACAGTGGTAAGTTTCGTATAAATATTAATCATTTATCATTCAATATATATATTTACAATTTAATGATATTTTATTAGGTAATTTTTGTTATTTTAATTGTTGGAGTATTAGTTGCTTCCAATGTTTGCTTTTTAGTATTTAAACATTTTAATCGTGGAAAAAAAAATTATAATTCAAGACATAAACAGAAATTTATACCTTCAATTCAGATGACTTCAGATGAATATATAAAATATAAGTTTTTAACAGATTCATAAATATATAAATTATTAATTTATATATATTACTGTTATTTTAGTAATATTTTTTGTTTATTTATCTTTTTTTTCCTCCTTCTCTTTAGTATTCATTATAATATATTTTCCTGTTTACATATAGATATTCAAAACACTATTTATTTAGCTTCAGATTAGAGTTTTAATTTTTATATATTTATTTATTTATTTAAATATTAGTATTAAAAATATATAAAAATAATATAATAAAATAATATAAGTTATATGAACAGAGAAAAAAGATGTAAATGAAGCAGTTATGAATAATAAATAAGTTATTTAATTTAAAAATTATTAAAATAGAAACATTTTTAGAATAAATTATAATTTCTATTTTTTTTAATTCTTTTAGTTTAAATAGTTAAATATGCTTTTTATGTTACACAACATAAGTATTATAAAGAATGAAAAATATCTCTAATTATTAAATATTATTAAATATAAAATGAATATATATATTCATATTTAAATATTTTTATCAAAATATGAATAATAAATGTAATATTTCATGCTTTAATGAAAGTATTTTTATAAATTATCTTTTTAATTATATGAGGATAAGGAGAATAAAGTTTATGTTAATTAAATTTAAAAATTATTTATTTTTAAATAATCAAATTGTATATTGTAAAAATGATTTTATTTTTTGTTAATTTATATTATATATATACATTAATAAATAAAAAATAAAAAAATAAAAAAAAAAAATTATAAGCAACGTACTTATATATTATAATAAATAAATTAGTTTTCTATTAATATTTCTTTTTAAATAAAACTTTATGAGATATTTTTTTTTATTTAATTTTTTTTTCTGAAAAGTTTCACATTTAAATTTTAATGCATTTAAAATTAAGATTTAATTTAATTTTCATTTTTTATTCTTTTTTTTTTTTTAATATTAATTAATATACAATTTGACAAAACTTTAAAATTAAATTATAATTAGTTCTATTTTTTATTTTATTTTTTTTTTTTGAAAAAATTAATTTTTATTTGTTACAATTTTTAAATAATTTAATTGCAATAACATAATTTAATATGAGCAAAAAAGATACGAGTTCAAAGAAAATTATTCCATTAAGTCCAAATGAAGAAAAAGCATATATTGAGAATGAAGAAAGAAAAAAGCGAATATTAAGATTACAACAAGTCCGAAAGCAAGGAAAGATAATATCTGAGAATAGAACAATGAACTATAATTCAGGTGTTGAAGGTGAATTAAAAAATTTAATAAAGTTGATAAAGGTATGTTGATATAATATAATATAATTGTGTTATAAAATAAAGTGAGTTTATTATTACTATTAAAATTAAATATTTAAAATAATAATGTAATTAACTTTAAAACTAAAAATAAATATAGGCAGAATGGAATAAAAATCATATTAAAAAGGTTGATAATTTTTTGGAGTTAAAAAAATTAACAAAAAATTATATTGGTGCAGCTCAATCTAACGCAAAAATCCAACGAAATGAAGATGTATATATATAGTTATAGTTAAATTTGAGTTTTCATTTTTAGAAATAATTAATATACTTTTATATTATTATAATAATAAGGTGCTAAAAAAAGAGGAACTATTAATTAAATTATACAATGAGAGAGTAAAGGAAAATGAGAGATATATTGAAGCACGACAAAAAGTAAAACAATAATTATTTTATTTAGTTTTGATGTAGTAGTAATAATTATAATGTTTTGTATTATAATATTATATATAATGTTTTAATTAGCAATGTAAAGAATCTTTAGAGAAAATAAAAGACATAACAAATTATATAAAAAATCAATATAATGCTATAACAATTTCAAATAATAGAGAAAAAAAATTGGTAGATCAATTCAGAGAAAAACAAAGAAATCAAGTATTTATAGATGAGGATAAAACATTTATATCATATAAAGATAACGATAAAGATTACTCAAAAAAGAGAAATTATAATGATTCATCATACCATCGAGAATATAATGTTGTACGATGTAACCATGAAAATAATAAGTATAATGCATCTGAAATTGCATATTTGAAATTAAAGCAAGGACAATTAAATTTAAAAAATAACCAAAAAAAATTAAAAGAAAGTATACGAATTACAAAAGAAAGATATAAAAAAGCTATTGATAAAATGAATGATGAAAAAGTAAAACAGTTTTACTATTAATTATAATTATAATATAATATAAAATATAGAAAATATTATGTTAATTCAATAATGAATATAATTTTTTTTTTTTTTTTTTTGTGTTTAGCAAAACGATGTATTTATTCAAAATATGAAAACATTAGAGAATATTGATATATTAAGAAGAAAAGAAAATATAAAAAATTCAATAAGAGATTATGAAAACATCGGTAATGGAAATATTAATGTACCATGTATATCACAGACAGATAAAAAGGATTATTGCATTAATTATTATACAAGTATGCCTTATATTTATTCAATTATTTTTTGTGTGAATAACTTTTTAAATTAAATTGAATTACTTATTTAGTTTATTTCACTATCAATTAATAATAAATAGATAAGGAACTTAATAAAATACCGCAAGAAGTTGAAAGAGTTAATAAAAAAGAATGGAAAAATGTTGGTGTTCAATCTAATAGTAAATTAAGTAGACCACTTCAAAGTAGAAATAATATCAAAAAACAAAGTGAAAAAGAAATAACTTCAAATAAAGAATATAAGTATAATGATTATAGTGTATGCGATAAAAATTCAATTGTAAATCAAGAAGTTATAAGAAAAGTCCTATTTCATCAATATCCATGATTTATTCTTTTTAAAATATTTAAAATATTCATTAAAAAACTTTTTCTTTTTTTTTTTTTTTGATATTGATAAATTTGAATACAAACTAAATTATGAAATATCAAATAACTTTATATTTATATATCTGAAGTAAAGAAAAACTATTTATATGACTAAACAATTTTTAATATACCCATACAAATTTTTATTTTAAATTATTAACATAAATCAAATAGATAAAAAAACATATAATTAATAATATGAAATAAAAAATATTGAAATAACTAATTTAATTTATCAAATAATATAAAAATATTTATAATTTTCTGGTTTTATAATTTTTCTGATTTATTAGTTATATGATACACATAGAGATTGAAAGATTAAAAAATATATTTATTTATACAACCAACTATATTAACAAAAAATTTTTAAAATATTAAAAAAAAAAAGATTCGAGATTGACCTATTAAATTGAATATTATAATATAATATATCACGTGTATATTTGAATTTAATATTAATATTAATATTAATATTATTATTTTTATTTTTATTTTTTTTTTTTTTATTTTTTTTTGTTTTATCTATTTTTTTTATATTCTGTAGTTAAATTAAATTAATTGAAACATAAAATTTATTTTTTTTTTAACTACAGAATAATATATATTTATTATAATTTCTTTCTTTCTTTCTTTCTTTTTTTTTTTTTATAATTTATTTTATTGAAATATTATCAATTTCAAAAAATGGAACAGAATTCAGAAGAATATAAACAATTTAATTCTTCTTATACTCCATTTTCATCTGTTTCAGATTTAATGGACACTTTGAGGAGTAATAATTTACAAGTATTACAAAAAGGTGGATATATATAGACATTCATTATATATATATTCTTTTTATTTTAATTTTTTTTAATAAATTAATAAACAATTATTTATAATAATATATATTTTAAAAGGTTTATATAATTTTTCATTTTCATTAAAGAAAATTATTGGGAAATACAGTTCAAAATCCAATGTTGATGTAAATGATGAAGAAAATTTATTTAGAGAATATATAAGAAAATCTCCAGAGTGTGAAGAATTATTTAATTTATGGAAATTTCAACAAAATGTATATTTTTTTATGCTTAAATAATTTTCTAAAATAATTAAAACTTTATGATTTATTTAATTAATAATATATATATGTATATATATGCTTTTAGAATAAAATTGTTGTTTTAGAAACTATTATATTAGAATTATTAACTAAAGTTATTCAAGTTACAAAATTGATTGGTTTTAGAACTAATGGAATTGCAATAAATAGAATTATATCCTTTTTAACAAACAATTTATTTACCTTTTAAATATATAATTATATAATTATTATCTTTAATTTTTTATGAATTAATTACATTATTAGAAATTATTTAAAAACAATATATAGAACTCTTTCTTCAGGAAATATTTATCCAATTCAATCAACCTTAAGATTATTAATAGCCGTTGCATCTCATTCTTCTGCTACAACCAAGGAATTACAAGAAACTTTCGATTTTTCATTAAAAAGTTTAAACAAATTATTAAATATAAGAAGAAAGAAACAATTTGCTGAAAAAGTTGATAAAGATGGTTAATATTATATAAAAATATAATA
This sequence comes from Piromyces finnis, assembly GCA_002104945.1. NCBI lineage: Eukaryota > Fungi > Neocallimastigomycota > Neocallimastigomycetes > Neocallimastigales > Neocallimastigaceae > Piromyces > Piromyces finnis. The sequence goes on along the minus strand of MCFH01000055.1, from coordinate 301,385 downwards.
ATCTAATAACTTATAATATATTTATTGTTAAATAATATTAAAACTAATTAAAACAATTATGCTTAAAATATATAGATGTTCGTTCATTATATATAAAATTTATTCTTTCATTTATTATTTATGGAGATGTTATTGTTAAAAAGAATATTTTAGAATTAAAAAACTTTTTAAATTTAATTTTTAAAGATATGGATAAAGATTCTTATCAGGTAATATTTAATATATAATATCGATAATAAGTTGTATTATACCATTTTTAATATAATTAATATGGCCTTTATTTTGAATAAATAATTGATTTTTTATTATTAATAGTTGGTATGTTATGTATTTAATAGCTTAAGAAAATATGTTATTGATGATGAAGAGTTACCAAGAACCGTTAAAATTAATTTCTTTAATTCATTTATTTTAGAAGAGGTAATGTTGTTAATTAATAAATGTATAAATTATAATTGATTTTTGAATTTTTATAAAATTGTTAATTTATGACAAATATATATTTTGGAAAAAATAATAATATTGTAGATATTAAAAGCATACAAATCTGAATTCAAAGAATATATAAATGACGAAGAAGAAAAGACAGCAAGAACTGTTCCTGATGTTGTTCATGAATTTTTATTATATATATGTTGTAATCCTGGTGTTGGTGTATGCTTCCAAGATGCTGGTTGGTATACAGCAACAGCAAAATCCTCAATAAGCAAAAATAAAAATATTAAAATTTACAATAAAATTTTGTCTAAATTTATTACTGTAATTAATCCAACTGATGATTTAAAGCAACAAGAATTATTATTAAACATTTTAAAAGCATGTCCAGAATTGATTCCAATGTAAGTTATTTTTGATAAATTACTGAATTTATGCATTTATTATTTATAATGATTAATAATATTGACCTTTTTTTATGTTATTTATTATTAATTTTAAAAGATTTTGGCAATCAGTTGGTTCTCATATGTCATTTGAACCTCGTCTTTCATCTAAATGGTTAAGTAATATTATTTTAGCACAAAAAATTATTTCATTGCCTATTCCAAAAAATTTGATCAATATAATTAATCTTCAAGAACCTCCACCAATTAATAATGTTATCAGCAATATATTTCCTTCACCTATTAATCGTGCATTATTAAGTAGAGGCTTACAACATTCTAGCTTTTTGATTAAATATATGAGTTTAATGATATTAAGTTTTTCATTTATGAAACTTCAAAATGTAATTGAATATATAGATAATATTAAATATTTATACGAGCAGAAATATGTTAATCAGGGTGTAATAGAGAACAACTCAGATATAAAAAGAAATAATAAAAATTCAGCTACATCCAATGTTGTAATTTCAAGTATAAATGCATCATTAATTGTTAGTAAATGGAAAGAATATTCTCATTTATTATTGAATGAGATTAAGAAGAATATTCCTGATATTCAAATTATTTTATCTCTTCACCATCAAATTAGTGATAATACAAAATTAAACAATAAAAATACTGACGAGTCTGTAGCTGGTGATGATATGAAGTCCAAAAAAGATTTAATTTTGGGGCTAATTTTATCAATTATTAAATTTTATCATAGTTATATGAATGAAGCTTTATTGGAATCTCGTTTTGATTTTGGGAAATTAATTACGACAGATGTTTCCTTAATGTCACCAGAAATACAATATAATTTATTGAAATTAATAGGTGAAATTAGTGATCTCAAATGGTGGAATAAGAACGAAAATAATAAAACACATTTGAATACTTTATTAAATTTATATTTAAATACACCATATACTGAAATTCAATCATTGACTTTAAATACATTAATTAAGTTATTGTCTCGTTCTTCAATTTTCAAATCTTGCAGTAGAGAAATTTCTATATGGTTTGATACTATGAAGCGTACATTTATTGTACCATCAAAATATAGACAACTAATAGTTGACTTTTTTAATGATGTTATTTGTTCAATTGCACAAGATCCATATAAAACTGTAGATGAAATGTTAGAAATTGAGAATCAATGTAAAAAGGAAAATAAATATATCGAAAAATATAATGAAGTTGATTTATTATTAAATTCAAAAGAACATGATCAATCAAAATTGATCTATAGTTTAATTATTTATCCATCATTAAAAAGTTTGATGAAATATGAAGGAGAAAATAAAGTAATTATCTCTCGTTACTTATGTTATGTGCTTATTAGTATTTGTGATATCACTCAAAAAGTCCCAGATTATTTATTGTTAACAATTAAAGAAATTACAAATGAATATAACATTTCATTAACATCATTAAATGAATTATATTGGAAGGATAATTGGAATGAGATCGACTGGATTTCTTCAGCATATCAATATTTCTTAAAAATATCAAACAATAATGATGATTCATTAATGGAAATTGATAATAAGATTAATGAGAAGGAGATTAAAAAAGTGCAGTCAAAATTTGATAATTTAACAAAAAAAGATGGAAGCTTAACATTACAGACCTTAGTCAAATTTTTAAATCAGTTATCTCCAGCTCAATTTATTTATATACTACCAAAATTATTGAATATTTTAGAAGAAGATAAATTTTTAAATAGAATCTCTGAGTATATAAGATTACGCTTTCCATATTGTGGTTCAATTTTTGATTATATTAATGAGGACTTTTTAAGTTTAATTGATAATGATAAATGGTCAAGACTTTTACGTCGTATTCCATTTAGATGTTTATTTACAAATTTTGCTTTAATTAAGAATTATCCACAAACTAATTTACTCTATAGTTTTGTTATTTATTCTTTAAATAAAATAGATAATAAGAAATTTAATGATCTTTACAATGAAGTATCATTATTTTTAAATGCTAAGAGTATTAATGATATTTCATATGAAATTATTAATTTATTCTTTAATATTTATTCTCTATTAATAAAAGAAAATCAAGAAATATTAGAAAGTGTTTTAGCTAATCCTGTAATTAATGATAATTTCCTTAATGATAATATAATAACAGATCGTTTGCTTTATATCATGGAGGAAAATATTAAATGTAAAAAAGCAAGTAAAGTATGGCTTAGTTATTATGTTAAGGCAAGAAATTATGTTGTAGATAATATTTCAAATAGTACTGGAAAGAATAATTCAATTTCTTATACTACATTAACCCTTTTCCACATATTTAAGGAATTAATGAGCATTTCAGATACTAATTTAATATTAGAGAGCCTTTTCAAAAATATTAATGTTAACGATAATGCTTCTATTAAGTTATTGGAAATTGTATTAACAAATTCATCAAGTATTACTGAAAATAACAAATCAATTGATACATTTTTAATTGAGAAACTATTTAAATTATTTGAAAGCAATGCTTCAAATCAACTTGATAATATTATTTATAAAATTATATTAAATTCAAAGGATTATAATTTCATTGTTCGTTCTGATAATGATAATCAAGATAAATTAATTCTTTATGAGAATATTCAAATTTTAATTAAAAAGCCATTTATTGATTTTATCTTAAAGAATATGAATAATGTAAGAGCTAACATATTAAGTATATTAATTAAAAATGATCCACGTGTTTGTTCATGGGTATTCTCATCAAATTATTGGAAAAATACTACAATTAATGAGGAGAATATTAAGATTGTTTCATCATTTATACAAACAGAAGAAAAGATAGAACAAAAATATATTAACATTATTAATGAAAAATTTAAAAATATATTACTGGAAAGATTAATTAAAAGAATTACAAGTGATTATGAAGATAATGATAAATTATCAATGGAAAAAAAGCAACAAATACAAGAAGAAATAATTTTATTATCAAACATTATAAAATTCAGTACTATTGATTCAAAGTCAAAAGAATATTATGATATAATATTTTCAACTATAAAAAAACAAGCTGCTAAATTAAAATCAATGAATATATATTTAATTAACATTCATAGTCTTCATATTAATTGCTATAAAAGTATTAGTAACCTTTATCTTAAAAACGAAAATGATAAAATCAATTATCATGGTGATATTATAACATTATTATTACAATGTATATTAAGTATTAATAAAGAAGATGAATTAAATAATGATAGTGTTCTTGAAGTAACCCTCTTTGAACAATTAAATTCTATTATTGATGAAATAATATTAGAAAATGAAAAGATTGATATTATCAATTCAATAATTCAAAGTATATTTAATATAAACCAATTAATTTTAGATGACTACATAAAGTATATTTTAGCTGAAAAATTTGATTGTTTTGAAATCATGGATTCATTATATAAATTAATTAGTACTTTATACTTACAGGTAATATAATAATTTTTTGTTATAAGTTTTTTAATTGTTATTTATTGTTATTACATATTTTTTTATTTTCATTTAAACTAACATATTTATGCTTATAAATATTTTATTTTTTATAACAATATATATAATAATCAACTAATATTTAATAATAAAGTGGAAAGAAATGCAATCAATATTGATATCTCCAGATTTAATTTTAGATAATATATTTTCACATGAAAAGTATGTAGAAAATATTGTTAAAGGCTTTTCTAATGGTAATAAAATGACTGATCAGGAAAATTTTGCAAAATCACCTATTCCAAAGTTTGCAAAAGTTAAAGAAGTTGTTATTAAATTGATTGAATTTTTAATTAAATGCGATCCAGTAAAATGCTGTAAGCCATCATATTTATCTCAGATTATGGCAGCATATAATGCAACAATATCATCAACAGATAAAAGAATATTTAATATTCTTAATATTTTTGAAACTGACGCAGGTGTAAGTGTTGCAGATGCTTCAATTTTATGGTCATATTCAAGTTTAGATATTAGAGAGAGAAATCAAGAAAGAAATCATTTAAATAGCGGTATAATGGTAGTTGAAATTATGAATTTAATTGATTCTAATTGGATGGGATATACAATTAAATGGTATGGAATGAATGATTCTGAATCAGAAAAGGAATCTATGGAAAAACTTAATAGTAAAAAGTTGACATCATTATATGATCAAGACTTTTTCCTTCCATTATTTGCACAATTATTAAGTATTGCTGGTACTAAATTCGATATACATAGATTTATTGAGTTAAATTGTTTCGGTTTAGTTGTTATGGCTTTATCTAGTACTAATGAAAATAGAAGAAAAATAGCATATTTCTTGATAGATCAACTTTATGGTATATTAGGATCAAGTAATTTAAGAGAAAAAAAGCAATTACTTTTATTATGTGATTCATTCAAAAATTCTATTATTGATCGTGACACACCTCAACGTATTCCAAATGTAGTATCATTATTTGTTGCTCAATCATTATTAATATTTACAAAGCCAGATCATTATATGTATCCTTTAGTTAATCGTTTCTTATTGCAAAGACCTTGGATTGATTTAGAAGATATACCATTATTATATAATTTACTTTATTCATCATCAGATAATTATAAGCAAGAAAGAACATGGATTCTTCGATTATTGTCAAATGGATTCCAAGATAAATCTGACTTTAAGTCGTATAGACGTCGTCATATTTCTAATTTATTAAACAGTCTCTTCCATTCTAATTTATCCGATATTTCAATTAGAAAACTTATTATTGAAATATATATAAAATTATGTACAAATTCATCTATTGTTGTTGATTTAATTATTCAAAATGGTTTACTTTCATGGGTTCAATCTTGTTTATCTGAATTCAATGTTGATTCTAAAAATGAATTATTAATAGGATATGTAAGATTAATTAATTCTATATGGAAAAGTTGGAAAGAAGCTGATACTACATGGTATAAAGGTGAAGAAGGTATGAGAAATTGGGGAAATGTATTTATTTCAATATTTTATCAATTGATACAACCTATAGCTAATCTTTTAAAGAAGATAAATTCTAAAGAAGGTAATGAATTAAAAATTAATTACCAATGGTGGCTCAATTATATATATGAAGTAATTAATTATATACATGATATAATAACTTTTTCAAAAGAAAACTTTAATATATCATTTAAGTTAAATTCATATCCAATTTTAAAATTAATCATTGCTTTTGATTTATTGAATAAACAAAACCATGATATATATATTTTAAATAATACAAGTCAAAAGGCTATTTCTAATATTGAAATAAGGAATGAAATACAAGAGGATAGTGCAGAAAAATATTATGAAAAGTTAAGTAAAAATACCAATAAGTTAAACAGTTATTATGACATTTCATTAGATCATAAACAAATAAGTAATTTGGACAATTTATATGGATTAAAAACAATTCAATTTAATAGAAATTATATTGAGTTATTACAAAAGTTATTAAGAATAATTATTAATGGAATAGATTATAATAATTTACAATATCATCAAAAATTAGATGTTTTTATTAACTGGATTATTCACTCATTAATTAAATTAAGTAATTTCAGAGAAAGAGCATATATTAATAATAAGTTAGAAATTGTTGGTATAATTGATAATAATATATCTGAATTATTCGAGTGGATGCTTAAATCAAAATTATTAACACAATATTTCAAACATGAACCAAATAGTTTATCCCTGGTTATTGATGTATTAAATAAGCAATTATTGTTTTCAAAATGTAACCAAGATAAAATAGATAATTTTAAGATTTTTGTTAGAAGACAAAGTTATACATTATATTTATTATTAGAAATTTTAAGTGATTATTTATACAGCATAAATAATAAACAAGGAACAAAAAGAAATAGTGAAGGTGAAGCAATAAATGTATTAAATAAAAGATTCTATTTAGGTAAATATAATATACTTATTAAATAATAGTAATTAAAAAATTATAGATACAGAATAATAAAATAATTAATCCATTTATTAATATTTATAATTTTTAGAATTTGAAACCAATCAAAATAGTCAAAAGTTATTGAGTGAAATTAAGTCATTATCCATTCTCAATGTAACAAATATGACAAAAAATTATGATGAAAAATTATTAGAGGACTATTATCAAGTTAATTTATTATTAAGAAATAACCTTTTTGCTATCTTATTTTATAAAAATAATTATCAAATGATAATTAATGAATATAATGAATTAAAAGATGATTATATTATATCTTTTGCAAAAAAAATTAATTTATAATTAAAACTATTTACATTCTTTTAAAAAAAATATATATTTTTTTCATTTTATTTTTATTGTTTTTAGGAAAAAATCATTATACTTTTTTTTTTTTTTTAATAGAATATTATTTATCATTATAATTAAAAATTTATTATTAATTCTAATAAAATTATAATCTTTTTTTAAAAAAAAATCATTTTTTTATAAAATAAATATGGTAATGTTTTAAAATTTTTTAAATTTTATTTTAAAAATTTTAAAAACTTAAATTTTTATAATTTATTTTTATTTTAAAATTTATTATCTTCCAACAATTATATGCTTAAAAGAAAAACATATATATATTGAAATATAATTTAATTTTTATATAGTTATTAAAATCGTTAATACTAATAATCTTATTAACCTTAGTATAGTAATAACTTATATGATTTAATAATAAATCTTGAATAATAAATTTAAAATAATTATAATGTTAATATATTAAAAGAAAAAGATAAGGTTAAAGGATGTTTAATATTATTTAATACAGTTATTTAAAATTAATTGTTAAGAAATAAATTTATTTATTTATTTTATTTTTATTATTTTTTAATTTTCTTTTCTTTTTACAAAGTTTTTTTTTTTTTTTTTTTTTTTTTTCTTCATTTGAATTAATTTTTAATTTTTTTTTTTAAATAACTATTAATTAATAATTGAACTGATAAGTGAAATATTATTAGTAAATATATATATATTTAATAAAAACTCTATGTATTTAACAAACACAAACTTAACTATTTATACAATATATATATATCATAAAAAATAAAAAAATAAAAAAATAAAAAATTCTAAACTTAAAAAAAGAGTGTCATATAATATATGGATACACAAATTTACAGCTATAGAAAAGTTCCATTTAAGGAACTTCTCTTTAGTCAAAAACTAGAGGTAAATAATCAAGCAAATTACATATTAAATGATAATATAATGAATTCTTATATTAAAAATAACATTTTTTTATTTTATAATCAAAATAAGAGTATTATTTTTCAATCCGGTTTTTGGATCAATACTAATTTAAGAATACCAGTAATTGTGGGGATTTTTTTAAATATGATTAGAGGTATAAAATATAGAAATCAATATTAGAAAATCAAAATGAAATGAATTGTTCTGACTTTATCTTTTATTTATAAAAAATAAAGATATTCAAGGGTTATATTTTGTATATTATGATTATTCTGGAGTGCCTGAATTTTTTAAAAAATTCATTTATATGTATATGAATTATACTACAATCCCAGCATATTGTAAATAATTGTTTTAGAAATATTGAAATATTAATAATTAATTTTTGTGATAGTTATTAAATAATAATAATAATAATAATAATAATAATAATAATAATAATAATAATAATAATAATAATAATAATAATAATAATAATAATAATAATAATAATAATAATAATAATAATAATAATAATAATAATAATAATAATAATAATAATAATAATAATAATAATAATAATAATAATAATAATAATAATAATAATAATAATAATAATAATAATAATAATAATAATAATAATAATAATAATAATAATAATAATAATAATAATAATAATAATAATAATAATAATAATAATAATAATAATAATAATAATAATAATAATAATAATAATAATAATAATAATAATAATAATAATAATAATAATAATAATAATCGTATATATATATAGTAAAAACATTTTATATAGTTCTTGGTATTATGGGTTTAATATATTTATTAATTGGAATAACAGCATTAATATTTTCAATTACAAAGTAAGTAATTCTAGTTAGTGTTAATTTATATATAATTAAGAAATAATAGTAAAATAACATTTTCTTATTAATTTAATAATTATAGGAAAGAGAAGAATAGCATATTTTACAAAATATTATCATATTTAACTATTTTATTTTCAAGGTAATAATATATTATTAATATTAGATATTTATTTTTAATATGAAAAATTAATTTATTCTTTATTTTTTATAAATTTTTTAGATTAGGATTTTATTATGGTAATATGACATTATGATTTTATTTTTAATATATTTAGAATAATAATTATTAAAAAAATATAATAGGAATTATCTTGACATCATTATTAATTTATGTTGATGAGACTGGATATAACTTGCAATACTTATCAGAAATTTCAATATTTAGTGTTAATTACATATTGCTGTAAAAATAAAATATATATTTATTATATACATTTGAAATCACTACTAACACACACATATATAAATAGATTTATTCAATTAGTTCTCTTTTTAGTTCTTTTTATTCCTCTTAATCTATTTGTATATATTAATAATTTTATTAAAATTGAATAATTTAAGAAAAATTAACTATTAATATTACTAAAATTATATATATTTATATATTTATATTTATATAATATTGTAATTCAATATAATGCAAGTGTAATATGATTTTTAATACCCCAACATTATATAGTGTGAAAAATTCCTTAAATACTAATTTTACTACATTGGATAGTTTTAAATTGGTTTTTACAATAATATTGGTATATTATTCTAATATGATATAAAAAATATAAAGCTTTATTTATTTTATATACTATATAATATTTAAAAGAAATTAAAAAAAAAAAAAAAAAAAAAAAAAATTAATTAATAATAATTTATAAATTAAAAATATTCTTTAGATTTTCATTCATCCATATGAAAAGTTATTCCTCAAAACCAATTTCTATTCATTACTTGGATTTGCATGTTTTAATATTGCATACTTAATTTTCCAATCAAACTATCAAGTATATTATAAAGCTATAGTAAATCATTTTGATGTAGGAATTCATTCATTACTTGCAGTTAGTAGTTTATTTACTGCTATATTTATGGTTCTTGGAGTACAAACTACTGGTTTTTACATATCTTTTGGATTTGGAATTATTGCTTTCTTTGGAGGAATTTTCTATTCAAAATATATGTTAAATAAAAAAGTAAAAAATATATACACAAATTTCAAGCAAAAAGAAGGAATGAATTCACAAACACAATCTAGCTATGAAGAAAAAGAAGGTTCAGCTAGCGAAAGTGGTAGTGGTAGTGAGGAATCCAACTCTCATAGTGAACATTCAGAACAAATTATTAATATTGAACCTGAAGAAAGACCAAATAAGAGAAACAATAAGAAGAAGAGAAATAATGAAGAAGAATCAGAATCAGAATCAGAATCAGGTTCAGGATCATATGAATCTGAATCTGATGAAAATAGTGAAGAAGAAGAAGAAGAAGACAATGAAAATGGTGATGATGAAAATAATGAATTATTTAATAAAATTGAAGATATTAGTAAGTTTAATTTTTATTATTAAATATTTTAATATAGTCTTTTAAAATTTAAAAATATATTGCTTATCATTTTACAATATTTAATGATAAAAATAAATATTAAATTATATATATATATTTATTTATTATATAAAGTTTCAAAGGTTGCTAAAAATGAAAAACTTGTTGTATTTAAAAGAGCATGCGATACAGATCTTGTTTGTAAATTTGTTAGGTATGAATATATTAATTTAATTATTCAATTTAAAATACTTAATAATTATATATATATATATATATATATATATATTTTTTTTTTTTTTTTTTTTTTTTTTTTTTTTTTTTTAAATAGGGAAAATCAAACCGCTGAAGCATATCAACTTGCAAATAAAATATATAAAGAAGCGTATGTTTATAGATGTATATTAAAATATTTCAAACAAAATTAAAAATTTAGTCTAAAATTATATTTTAATAACTATATAAATATATAAATAGATTAACAGAACATCAAGGAGAAGTTTTGGTAAATAATAATAATAATAATAATAATATTAGAAAAAAATATTTATAATAATAACTATTAAAACTTATTGTTTATAGATATATATGAAATATGCATATTTCCTTTGGTACACAGGTAAAAAGAAGAATTCAAAGCATTTTGAACCTGTATCTACTCTTAGTCAATCAGATTTGGGAAAGGACAATGAAAATGAAATTGATCATAATGAACCATTACAATATTTACAAGAAGCAATAGATTTAAAGCCACCATTTGCTGATAGATATAAGATTCAATATGTACTTAGTTTAATGAGAGAAAATAAAAATAAAAAAGCAGATCTTTCCAAAAAGTAATAAACTTTCAAAATAATATGTAGAAAATAATATTATATTTATTGAATAATATAATAATAGTTATTAATAAAATTATTATACATTAGATCTACATATGAATCATTTTTAGGAATGGAAAGAACAGCTATCCATTATCACATGCTTACATTAAATCAATTAAAAACTTTCTTCACTAGAGTTAAAACTAGTAATAATCAAGAAGCTCAATATTGTCAACATTATCTTAAAAGGCTTTTTGATCTTCAAAAAAATACAGAATACCATTATCAAAAATTACTTTCACAATTTCCTGATTCCAAAAGTTCAATACGTTTATATGCAATGTTTTTATCTGGAGTTAAAGTAATTATAATTTCAAATAATAATTTTTAATAATTAATAGTTAACCTTAAAATATATTTTTTTATATAATTTACTTTCATAAATATTAGAATCAAGCCAAACTTGCAGTAAGTATAACATTAATATATAAATAATACTTAATGAAAAAGAAACATTAAATTAAGAATACTTTATTAATACATTAAATATTAAGGCTAAACATTTAGCTTCAATCGGTGCAACATTAGATGTATGTATATTTTTAGATATAGTTATTAGAAATTTACTTTGTACTAAAGAAATATATTGAATATATAGGATAATGGAAAACCAATAAATAATAATATTCAAAAAACTAATAAATCTACTGAAGAAGAAGAAGAAGATAACGAAGAAGAAAATGATCAAAAAACAAACTCAATAATGAATAATAAAAAGTTAAAGAAAAGAGGAGGTTCTATACAATCTTTACAAAAATCAGAAAATCAATCATCTGTTAGTAGTGATAGAGAAAATAGAAAAGAAATTGTATTAAGGTATAAATTAATATAAATAAATATTATTTAAAATAAGTTAATATTAAAAAATAGAAACATAATTTTATATTAATATAATATAAAACAATACTAAAAAAACTATTTTCATATAAATACAATAATATGTATTATTAGAAATAATATGCTCCAAACATTTGTAAAGTCAATTTCCAAGTGTAGTATATTAATGAATATTCTATATTCAATAATATTTATTTTTAGTGCTTTATTGTAAGAATATTAAAAATTTACTATTAATTATTAATTATTATAGTTAAAAATCTTTATTAATTAATTTTATTATTAATATTAAAGATGTGCTGCATGTATTATTTCTATTAACAATGTATTATCAAATGTAGCTAGTTACAGAAATTCATCTAAGTCTATGTTTATTGTAACTGAATCATCACATGATGTCCGTCTTATGAGTATTTCCGGTTTAGCTGAAGATGAAGCTACATTTGAATTATATCGTACTCATTTATGCGATACTGTTGTGCCAGAAATTGATAATAAATTAATGGTATTTTTACAGAATAGTTTTAGTTCAGAAGCATCAGAAACTGCTGTAGTAGTACAGAATTCCGATAATCCAAATACTTTTACAAATGAACATTTAAATGCTTATGAAGTTGGTAAACGTTTCCAAACATGGATTATTAATTTGTGTGATATTCCTTATGACGATTGGAAGACAAAAGATAATGGAAATTCAATGTTGAATGATTATCGTGTTAGGTATTTATTATATATTCTATTTTAATTAAGAAAAAATAAATATTAAAGAATGATATATTATTGTATATTTAATAATAACATTAAATATTTAAAAAGATTCTTTGCTGGTAAATATAAAATTATATAATATATAATACATAATATTATAATGTTCTAATTTCGATATTTAATAAAACAGATAACTCTAAGGAAAATTTCTCAAAGATTATGAAAGAAGCATATTCAAATGCTCACAATAGTTACACTGAAATGAAAGAACAATTTAATATATATATTTATGTTATTATTGGTGTTATTGTTGTATGCATGTTCTTCTTCTATGTATTTGCAATTAACCCATTACGTTTTAAAACAAAGATTATTTTCATGAAAGTAATTAAAATGTTAAAATTCATTCCTAATGGTTCATTTGATGAAATTATTTCAAAATTTGATGAAGATATTGAAGTAATTAGTGAAACATATGATGTTTCTGGAATGGAAAATAGCAAAACATATAACAGAAATGGCGATGATAAAAATGAATTAAAAAAGAAAATTAAAAGAGACAGAATAAAAAGTATCTTATTATTTTGTTTAATTATTATTGTATCATTAATTAGTTGTATTCCATATTTAGTAAGTTGATTTAAACAAATATTAGTAATATAAATATATATTTAAAAATTTATAGTTCTAATTTTTTATTCATTTATTTTAAAAATAGCTTGCATCATTAAATTACATTGTTAACTTAGACTTAATTTTCTATTCAGTAATATTTTAATTATTAATATATAGTATATAAAATCAATATTTATAATATTATTTATAATATTACTAATACATTTAATTAATATCATAAATAATAACAAAATATAAATAAATAATATATATTATGAAAATATCTTTACAAATAATCAAATAGTCTCAAAGGAGCTCATTCATATACAAATTCCATATGTTATCATTTGAAGTATTTGCTCAGGATAGATTATCATATTTACCAGGTGAATCAGAAAGATTATTAGGACAAAATATAGAATTATTTGAAGTATGAAACATTAAAATTTAATGCATTTTAAATTATTTAAACTTTTATATAATAATTATTATTGATTAATTAAATAATAACAACATATATAATTAATTAATTAATATTAACTAGGATATTCAAAATAATATTAAAGCTGGTAGTTATGGAGCGAAACCACCACAACAAATACCAATATTAAATAGCTTTTTACTAAATGGAAAGTGTTATATGGGAAATTGTACTTCTGATCCATATTATGATAGCAAAATTGGTTATGTTGAGGATGTTGTTACTTTACCATTAAATGATTTAATTAAGGAAAATGTATCAAAAGTATATAGATTATTACGTGAAACAGATTTTTCATATTTGAATTCAATACCTAACTTATTTGCAGATGAAATTAATAAAGAAAAAGCAGTTTCTCTAATTGATTCTATTAATACAAATGATGTATTAAAATTCCAAAATTTAACAATGAATCATATTGTAAGTGGTTTACAAGAATTTGATACACTTCTTCTTGATTATATTGGTTTACAAACAAAGTCATCATATATTTTTGTTATTGTTCTTTTTATTGTAAGTGCAGTTATTAGTCCATATATATATTTCTCTAGTTTAAAGAAAATGGCTAAAAACAAAATGATAGAAATGGAGGAATTAGTTAATATAGTATTTGCAATTCCAACAAGTACTATTAATATTGTTCCACAATACAGAAGATTTATTGAAACCTCAGAAATAAATGATGATTAGTTTATTGTAATGTTTAAGTAGCAAATGTAATATAATTTTTATTAGATATATGCATGTAATATATAAAAGCATTTATTTTTTTATTAGTGAATTTTTTATCAAATATATTGTATTATAAATAAATTTATTATTAAAATTTTCAATGTAATTTAATTTTCACTTTATTGTATTTATACAAAATAATTTAATATTGATAAATAAACTTTTTTAATCTTTAATTTTTTGTTTATTAAAATTAAAAAAATAAAGTTTAACATGAATTAAAATACTTATATAATTAATTCTATGAATAAGAAAAATTAAAAAAAAAAAAAAATAATTTTCATTTAATACTTTAATAATTGAATTTAGAAAAAAAAATTTTTTATAAAAACATAGAACGTATAATTTATAATATAATAAAATGAAATTATTTAAATAATGGATATCATAAATGATTCACAAAATGCTATAATAATTAGAAATGAAGTAATTAACAATGATATAAAATATTATTATTATAATATACAAGTCATAGTTTTATTTTTATTGATTATATTTATCCTTTATTTTTTCTATAATGATAGAAATACTTATTCTCACTTTTTTACCATTTAACGAAAAACTCAAAATGTTCTTTATTATTGTCATTACTATTTATTATTGTTGAAGGTATTTTTTTTAGGAATACATAGGATTATATATTTACAAATATTTATCTAATCGATTAATGTATATATATATAATTAATATAGATTTACAGAATGTATATTTTATAATTGACTCAGACTTATTTGATAGACTTCCAAATATATTTAAAACTATTCTTCAATATATAAGTTTTGATATAACAAATTCAAATATATTGAACAGTAATATTAAGATAAAACGAATGTGACATTTTTGTCAATAAATATTTTATAAGACATACAAAATATAATAATATTATTATTAATAAATTTCTTATAAATATTTAATTTAGTTGCATCTTTACTGGTCTTTCTTATAGAAATTGCTTATATATGCTTAATTTGTAAATTTTATATTTAATATTTATCATTCTAATATTCAAAATGTTATTAGTAATAATTAATTTTTTGTTATAGGTATTAATTGTATATTTATTAAATGTAAAAGGTAAATATAACTATATTACTTTTTATATTGTATAATAGGGTTTTGTATTGGATATATATTTTATTAATCAATATTTTATTTTATTATTCAATATTAAATAAAGGAAGCCAATGAAATGGAGTATAAAGGTTTTTAAATATTATTTATTAAAATAATTTTTTAAATTCGATAATAATTAATTATTTTATTTTTATAATGTTTTAACTATTATTAAAAAAGATATTGAATTTTCTGAATATACCGTTTTTAACGTAATTTTAGTATTACTATATTAATAAATATATAATCATTTTAATTATATTAGATATAATAGTAATTTAATATTTTATAATTTAAAAATTAATAATATAGAATTTTTGTTCAACCAAGTATGAATCAGTTGTTATATTTTATTTATTAAGTATAATATAGTATATACTAATATTTGTAAATAATAAATAATATTTATAGTTATTCACTTATTTTTCAGAATAATGTATTTTAATGATTCAGTTTCCATTTATTTTGGTGATAAATTATTTTCTTCAACTTTTATGATAAAGTATTTATAATAATATTATTATCATTAATTATATATAAATTAGAATAAATATCCCCTATTAATATCAAAATAAATTAAAATATAGGGCTCTTTTGATTGTAGGAGTATTTATTTTATTTATTGCTATTGAATTGATTGTAAGAAAGAAATAATTATTTCTCTATTATATAATAATTATTATAAATATAGTTAAATAATAGTATATTAATAATTAATTACTACAGGGAATATTATGTTTTACAAATATATCACCGCAATACAAAAAAAATTTTTTAATGAACTCTAATGAAACCCCAAGAATAATGAATATGTTAATAAAATTTTTATTGGTAAAATAATTTAAGATATATTATGAAATAACTTTTGAATTACAAATAAGTATAATTAATAAATTAAATTTTAATTAGACATTAATTTTTACATTAGGAAGTTATATACATCTTATAAAAGAATATCTACCTATTATAGTTTTAATATTTATGATTCTTTTTTATAAAATAAACAATATCTATATTCCATATTATAATTCATTAATTAATATGATTCATAATTCAACTATATTTTTTTTTATGGGGTTCAGCTTTATTAATGCTATTGGAATTATATTGACAATTAAAACTGAAGTTAAATTAATATTAAGTATGATTATGGGTTGTATATGCTGTATAAGCAGTATATATATATGGAGAAAGACTAAATTAAATAGGGAAAAAAGTATATATAATAAAATGACAAAAAAGAAAAAGATGAAATTGAGGAAATATGAAAAAGAAAAAGAAAATAAAAATTGTATTGAGGAAGTTAAAAAAAGTAATAGTATATCTTCTATAAGAAAAAGAAAATCATATAATCATAATGAAGAAGAAGAAGAGTCAATATCTTCAGAAAATTCTGAAAGCAATAGTGATGAACATACTACAACATCTGGAAGTAATGAAATATGTACTGAAACATCCTCAGTAAATACTTTAAGTGAAAAAAGTGATGATATTAGTGGCATAATATCATTTGATAGAAAATTCACAACTGAAGAATTATATGATTCTATAGAAAAAATTGGTAATTTAATATTAATTGTGTATATATTAAGATTATGATAATGTATTCGCCAATTAATGTTAATTTTATAATGGAAAATAACAAAGTTAGTGAAATTGCTTTATGTGAACCAATTATTGTGTATTCTATGCCTTGTGAATGTGAATTAATAAGTAGATTTATAAGGAATAATAATTCAATTGAAGCTTTAAATGCATTAGATGATATTTTCAATGAAGGGTATAAATATAAAAGATTATTAAATTCTATAATAATAATATTAATATTTAATATAATTAATAATAAGTATTAATAATTACTATATGAATTATATATATTAATTATGAATATATTATAATACAGAATTAGTCAATACCCTAAAAATACAATGGTAATTATATATTAACATTAACATACATATAATAAAATAATTCCAATACTTAAAAGATCACAATTATTATAATATATTAGTTGAGATTATCATATTGTATATTATTCTGGTATTTACAAGGACGTATAAATCAAGTTGATGATGAATGGGGTATATATAATAGTGATGATGAAATTTTTAAAAAAGAAACAGAAAAGGAAATTAAATATATTGAAAGAATTGATGAAGCTATTCAACAAGTTAATGAATTAAAACCTGGATTCTTTTCAAGATATAGAATATCATATATCAAGAATGTTATAGAAGAAGATAAAGAAAAGCAACATGATTATGAAATTAGGTATGCTAGTATGCATTTATATAATTATATTTTATAGAAATTAAAAAACTAATTTTTACATATTTAAATTATATAGGAAAAAATTTGAACAATTTAAAAAAATAAAAGAACAATCATCAAAATATCATATTTCAACATTGTGCTATTTAAGAGATTATATTGAATTTAATTATGGAAATGACTTTAATGATACCTATTACAGTAATTATTTAATAAATATACACAATTTAAAACAATTGACGGAACAGTCATATTTAACATTTATGCAACTTTATCCTAATCAAGATGTTAGTGTTAATAAAATTTTATATAAATAAACAGCAATAATTATACTGTTATTCTTTAACTAAAATATATATACTTTTTAGAGTTTAAACAAATCATATAATTTATACCTTGCTGATATTATGGTATTTTCAATTAATATTTATATATATTAAAGATTTATTTTTTTATAATTTGATTATTAAATTTATTTAATTAATAATTTATAAAACAAGGGAGACCCATATGTATGTATAATAAAATAGAATTTAATAGTATATTAATATTATAATATATAAACTAAAAACCACAAATAAACATAATATTTAAATTAATAAAATAATTAAGGAAATAGTAAAATCTGAAATGGTATGCATATTGTAGTTATTATATTATCATTATTATTTATTTATTTTATTATTCACATACTATATAATTATATAAAAAGAGTCTAAATAAAAGTCATAGTGATGAAACAGAGGAAAAAGAATCAATTATAGAAGATGATTGTGAAAGATCTATTCTGAAACAAATAGAGAATAAAGCATCTCAATCACAAATAATTAAAAAAGATGAAACAAAAGATAAACAAGCATTTAATAATAATGAAAACAATAAAACAATAAATAATAATAATGAGGAGAATGATGATGATACATATGAAAAATTTGCTATTAAAAGTCGGAATAATTCAAATGTAGAGAATACGAAAAGAAGAATGTCATTAATTCCATCTCAAATGGTTAAAGTTAATGAATCAAAAATACAAAAATTAAGAATGTCTCATAATTTTGTAAATGAAAGAGATAATCAATCTATTGTTGAAATGTCTAATACAAAAAATAACAAATTCGATGATAATATTGATTATTCATTTAAAAAAAATTCTCAATTAATTGATGAAAAAAGTGAGAGTAAGGGAAGTAAAGATACTATATCTAATGTTGGATTAAATAATGGAGAAAAGCGTAGGAAAGGATATAATAAATCTTATTCTGAAATATCTTCATCAGTAAATCGTGAACAAAGAAAGAGCACTATGATGAAGTAATATAATAATTTATTTTTATATTATTTTAAAAATGCTAAATATTATACACAATTAAAAATTTATTATTTATGTTATATGTTATTATTTAAAATTATTTAGGAAAAATTTATGTCATACACTATTAAAAAATACAAAAAATAATGCACTTTTATTAATAATAACATTGATATTAATTCTTATTGTATCCTCTTTATTGTAATACAATAATAATGATATTATTATATGCTTTCTTTATTTTTTTAAAAAAATATTATGATATAGATAATAATACATATTTTTATTAACATTAAATAAAAAATACTAATAATATATCAAATAATTTTTAGAGAATTAATATCATTTAAAAAAATTAATATGGTAACATCATTTATGAAGAATTTACAAATCGTTGTAACTTTTCCATCAGTATTTATTAATATTTCAACAAAAGTTAGACTTTTAACTATTTATGGACATTTAAATAAAAAAGATGTATATGATTATTATCATGACCAAATACGAACTTATATTGATAATGATTTAACAAATACTATTATTCCATATATTGAAAAATATAAAACAGTTAAAAAGTATAACCCATTTTTCCCATTTATAATTAAAAATGAAAAAGACAAATCATACAAGCTAGTTGTTCGAAGTGTGGAAGATTCAAATAAAATGTCTTTTGAATATTTATCAATTTATGATTTGAGTAAAAGAATTTTAAATTGGGCAGATTATATAACAGATTTAGAGTATGAAGTGTGGAATGATTCTAATAATGATAACTTAATTACGGATACTTCTTTAAAAATACATGATTATCACGCAAGGTTTGTGTATTAGATAAATTATAAATTATGCTATTTTTAATACTATACTAAATTTTTATTATTTTATAAAAAATTTTTAAAGATTCTTTACAGGTAATTGAATAAAATAATTGTTATAATATACCAATACAAAACTAATACTAAAAATAATATTTAAAAAATACATAATAAATAATAATTTTGTATTATATATTACTTATTAGATAACTTAAAATATTCACTTAACGATATCTACAATTCTTTTGTTGAGGATAATATTAACGAAATAAAAAATAATTATAATTATGAAAATCTTGCAATTATTTATATTGGATTAGTTGGAGCAAATGTCGTTTTATTAATTATTTTATATAAATATGGTAATTAATAAATAAATGATTCAATTAAAAAAAAAAAAAAAAAAAAAAACTAAATATGTTTAATAAATATAATAGGAATAAGTTATTCATTGGATTCTGTCAAGCATCTACAGCTGAAAGTATTTAATATTTATAAATATTTACCAGAAGGTATTCTTCATAATATATTATTACTCTAAAAAAATATTAATATACTAATAAATAATATTATTATTTTGATTATTTTTATTTATATAATAACAATAATAATTAGAATATATTAATGAAACTATTACAAAGTATAATCATAGTATTGATAAAATTGCTAGTACAATTAATTTTGAAATGAGCGATAGTTATTTGAATATCTATGATACGTCATGTAAAAAGAATAATATTCTTTTTAGACAGAAATTTATAACAAGAATGATTTTATATGCATATTCAATAATTTGTATATGTTCAGTACTGCCATTAGTAGTAAGTTTTTTAACATTAAAAATAAATTTGACACTTTAAATTATTAATATTTATTAAATTTTATATCTTCTACAATAATATAACAAAATTAAATAATTAATAAAATTAAATAATAAAGATGATTTCTCAAAATGTTTTAACTAAAATAGACTACTTGGAATTGATGGTTAGTAAAATTTTAATGTCTAAAAAACAAAGTTTCATTTTCTAATATATATTTAAATAATGATACCATTATAGTATAAAAGACCATCAACTGTGCAATTGATACATTTCTTCTCTCATGAATCATACGTTGGTGATTCTGAATCATATTTACAAAGTGAATGTGAAGGAATTTTAAAGGATTATATATTAGATTTAAAGGTAGAGTATATAGAAAATAAATTTCAGAAAATTATGTAAAAATTATGAAAATATTTATTTAATAATTATAAAAAACTAGAATAATCAAGAAAGTATCATATATAGTAGTGATTACGCAAGTGTCAATAAAGTTCCTTTATTAAACGAATTTCATTATAAAAAGTCATGTAAATTTGAAGATGAAGGAAGATGTGAAAATGAACAGTACTTCCCACAGTATGGTAAATATTAATTTAATAAATTATTTAATATTAATTTCTATGAGTTTAATTATTATATAGTTATATAGTGAATATAATTTTTAATTATGCATATATTTTATTCAATTTTATATTATTTTTTTATAGGCTATACCAAAGAAGTAATCCAATTACCAATTAACGAATTAATTGATGAATATATAAGGAAATCAGAGGCTCATGTATATGATCATGAAATAATTAATTATTCAATTCTTCATAAAAATAATTTATATTCTTTGATAGGAAAAAGAACCGAAGAAATTAATGAGGAACTTGAAGAAATTAGAGAGAATTATCTATACAATTCGAAAGTATTGAAGTATCAGAACTATACAAAACATCATATATTAAATGGAATGAATAGATCAAATCAAGCTGTAATTAAAGATTTAAATGAAGGCGTAACAAAAATGCAAATTATGGGAATATCATTATTTGTTACAAATATAATTTTAATTGTTATATTATTTTATTATTATTATGTTAGAATATTAGCTGAAAAAGAAAAAGAAATTATTGAAATAGTTGATAATCTATTTTTACTCCCAACATCAATTATAAAAAAGATTCCACAAATTCGAGATTTTATTGAATTTGGAAATATTAATGATTAAAAACTTTTTTCCTCTTTTTTTCTTTTTAATATATATATATATATATATATATATTATTATTATTATTATTATTATTATTATGTTTTTTTTTTTTTTAATTTTCTTTTATATTATTTTTCCTTAATTTTTTTTAAAAAAAAAATAAAAAATTTTAAATTTGAAATTAAAATTTAAATTTATTTTCTATTATTTTGTAATATTTGTAATACATATTAATAACAAAAAAAAAAAAAAAAAAAAATAGTAATAAATAAAATTTCAAATAATACAAAAATATATAATTTTTATTATTATTATTTTTTATTTATTTTTAATATTATTATAACTTTTAGTTTAAATGATAATATATGTAAATGGTAAATAAATGAATGAACAGTTAGTTGATTTTATAAAGTATTCTATACCTTTAAAAATAGAATATACAGAAAATAAGGGAAGATATGTTGTAGCAACTCAAGATATAAAAAAGGATACAAAAATTGTAGCTATTAAGGGCTATTCAACAGGAATTATCGATTCATTTAAAAAGAAGGTATTATTAATTTCAGCATTATTAGTAAAAATATATAATAAAAATAAAATATATGAATGTGAAATATAATAAAATCAAAATAATAGAAATATATATTACATATTTTATAAAGCAAATAAGTTTATTGAAATTAAGCTTTTATTTTTAAATAATATATATAAAATAAATATATACAACATTAAAAAAAAAGATATGTTCTGTATGTTTATCAATAAATAATGAAGGTTTTTATGATATTTCCTGTAAATCATGTAATATAGCTTATTATTGTAGTAAAGCATGTCAAATGTATTCCCAAAGAAAGTTAAATCATGAATTGATATGTTCTTTATTAAGAAAATTGGCAACATTTAAATCAGATATTCATTCTAAAAGTATTATGAAACTTCTGATAAATTCATTATCATTAAAAAAAAGTGAAGAAGAATACATGAGATTAAATAGTAGTAATGATAATATTATTAATAATTGGCTATCAACAGTTCCATTACCCTCTGATATAGAAGAATATGAAAAAGAATTAGAAGAACTTAAATTAAAAGTTATTGATAATAATTGCGAGAAAAATAATGATAACAATATTGATAAAAATCATATAGATGAAGAAGAATTAAACAAAAATACTGGAGAAAATAAATTAAACATAGATAATCAAGAAAGTATATCTTCCTCTGAAGATGAAGAAAAGAAGAAAAAAGATAAAAAAAAGAAGAAGCACAAGAAAAAAGATAAGGAAGAAAAAGAAATGAAAAAACATAAGAAAGATAAAAAAAAAGAAAAAGAAAAAATCAATGATAATGTCATTAATGAGAATGAAATAAATAAAAAAGAAAAATCGAAACATAAACATTCAAAACATCATAAAAAAGACATTGAAACAAATGAGGAGGAGAAAGAAGATAAAAATATTGATATTATTAATGAAAAAGATGTTAATTCTGAAAAATATGATACTATTACTAATACAATCCCATATTCCGGTACATATAACGATATGATGAATTTACAATCTCATTTTGAAGAATGGACTGATGGTAAAGTATTATTAATATTAATATTATTATTATTATTAATATTATTAATATTATTATTTTTATAAAAAAATAATAATTAAATTTTTATATATTTTATTTTTAAAGATATGAAAAGGGAATGGCAAAAAAATATTAACTTTTTTAAAAAATTGATTCAAGAATCAAAAGAAATATATAAATGTATGGAAGATGTAATTCAAGAGAGTAAAAATAATTCAATCGAGGATATTAACATGGATACAGAAGTAGCAAATTATTTGATGCATTTTGCTTCTTTAGTAGAAAGTAATTCGTTTGGAATATGGAATAATAAAGGAAAATGTATTGGGTAATGTTTTTTTTTTTTTTTTTTTTTTTAAAAAAATGTCGAGTAAACAAATTAAATTATATATATATTAATAAATTAAAAATCTATAGGCGAATAATATATCCATTTGCTTCATATTTTAATGTAAAATTTTCTAAATAATTTTATATAATTTTATTTTTTAGTTAAAATCTATATTAACATAAATATATATAAACCAGCATTCTTGTAGAAATAATTGCTATCCTGTTCAATATAAAAATCATATTTATTTTTTTGCATCTAAAGATATAAAGAAAGGAGATGAAGTAAATTTTTCATATATAGATACAGCTGGCGTATCATTAAAAGAACGACAAGCACATTTATTAGCAGATTATTATTTCAAATGTCAATGTGAATTATGTTGTGAAGAAGAGAATGAAATTATATCTTCTTTAAATAATAAAAAGAAAAAGAAAAAAGCGAAATAAAAAAATATACCAAAATATTATATTATTATAAAAGTTATAAAAATTGGTAAAAGCTGCAATAATTAAATAATCTTTAAAGTTGTAACATATTTATTTTTTTAATATGATATAGAGGAAACATTAAGACTAGTTACTTTATTATGAAAATAAATATTTTATTGAAAGAATCATTTCATAAATAAATTATATATTCATCACATTAATTAATTTGATAATTGAAGTTCAATTTTTTAATTTTTTATTTTATTTTATTTTTATTTCTATTTTATGTAGTTTATAATTTTTTAAAAAAATATATACAACATTAGATAAATATTTATATTAATTATTAATTAATTATTACTCTAATTATTTACTTTAATATTGTAATAATTATTTTTTGATTATTATTATTATTAAGGATATATATTATATCACTATTTAACTATTTAATGATATTATGATAATACTTTTTATTTTTATATTAGTTTAATTTTTAGTTTTTCTCTAAGAAAATATAAAAATAATAATGTTATTAAAATAATTTAAATAAATATTAGTGAGAGTGAAAATATTTTTGATCAATTTTTAAACCTATTGTCTATTTTATATGTATACAACATTTATAAATAATAGTTTTATAAATAGGATTATATAGCTTTTTTTTTTTTTTTTTTTTTTTTTTTTTTTTTTTGATACTAAATAAAAAAAAAAGGTTAATGTCAATATTATACAATTTTTTAAACTCTTTTTTTTTTTTTTTTGGATGGTAGATAAGAAAAGCAAATAACAACAATATATATATATATTGTTATTATTATTATTATTATTATTATTTTAATCATTTTAATCGTAAAGGTTGAAAATAAAAATATTTATTTTTATCGTATTTTCTTGAATTGTCGAAATATTTTTATCTTAAGAATAATAAATATTTATTAAATATCTATTTATAAAAAGGATAGATATTTAAAATATTTATACCTTTTTATAATAAATAACTTTTTTGATTGAATAAATAGATTTTCTTTTAACTACTATATATTATATTTTTAATTAATTCTAATTGTTATCTAAATTTTTGAAATAAAAATTAAAAGGTTTATAAACCTTTATTTTAAATATATAATATATTTTTTTATGAATCGTTTAATATTATAATATACTAAAATTTGATTATAAATGCTATCTAAATTTTAAATATAAATATAATTATAATTCTAATAGAATGGTTTTGATATTACTAAAATAAATATCGAAGATTTTTTTTTTTTCTCTGAGTGTAATTAAATTAGATTGAATGGGTTTATTTTATCCATTTCTTACTTTCTTGTAATATATATATAAATGATGCTGGTGCTATTTTTTATTTATTTGCTTAATGTTTTTTTTTTTTTTTTTAATATTTTATTTTATTTTATTATTTTTTTCTCTCTCTTTTATATGAATAATTTTCTTTTTGTATAATTAGTTATTTGCGATATATTTTTATTAGTATCATCATTATCATTATTTTACTAGTATTTTAAGTCAAATAAATATTAATAGAGACTACTACTTATACCCATCATCATCTTCCTTTTTTTCTTTTCCAAAATATTTTTTATGACTATATAATACAACTTCATAAACAGAGAATAACAGTGCAGCATTTGGTACAACACGAATTAAATGAGTACCCAAGCCTCTATATAATGCACCAACACCTTCATTCTTAACGATTGTAGTGGCAGTTTGAATTAGACCATTATTTTGTTGCATACCATTTATTGGCACTTCTCTCATTCTAGTTCTAAGAACCTAGAATATTAAAAAAATTAAAGTATTTGTTTTAATAAATAAATATTTTGTTATAATATTATAAATATAAATTCTTACTTCATGTGGGTAAGTAATTCCGGATGCGATAAATTTAGCACCAGCAGCACAAACAAAGTCATCAGCCCATTCTAATAATAATATAAATTATTATATAATAAAAAATATTTAATTGTATTATTATTTATTTATAAATCATTTTTTATAAATATTTATTAATTATAAAATAATGCTTTCCATTATATAAAATTTAATATTTACCTATAACCTTCTTAACGACAGGTGAATGTTGTTTTTCTGATTTTTTAACTCCCTTTTTGGCTTTGTATTGACGAGCAAGTTTCTTGAAGTATTCGTAAGTAGTAAATTGAATAGTAGTTTCAGATAAACCTAATTATTATAATAATTATTTGGATTTTAATATATATTAAATTAATTTATGGATTTTTATTGCTTATTTACCTATATAAGAGGCAGCTAAACCTTTACTGAAAGCTCTTATGCCTTCTTCCTTGTAAATAGTTTTAGTAGTTTGGAAAGCATTCTTATATTTAAGTGGAAGAGCTTCGCCAGTGACAGTATATTTTTTTGATTCTAATTGCATTCTTGTCTTAACCAACCTAAAAAGTAATATTTTATTGATTTTAAATCGTGAATATCATATAATTTTTTATAATTTATATTAGCTATTTAATTCAATAACTAGTTTACCATAATGGATTAGTGACTGTAGTACTGCAAAAACCAGCACAAAAAGATGAAAGCATGTGAATCCATGGTTTTTCAACACCACCATTCATAGCTGTTAATTTTTGTTTTCCATAGCCATAAACACCAAAATGAATGGCTCTATTTATAATGATAAAAACAGATAAATGAATATAATTATATATATATGGATAATTTTTAACTGATTAAAGATTATTTATAAAAAATTAAAATATAAATTTTGAATATATTACCTTAATGGAATAATACCCAATAAATTTGGACCTAAGCCTTTAAATAAAGCTTTTGGACCGTCTCTTTGATAAACATCCCTATAATTTTAAGTTTATTATTAAAAAGAAAAAATTATATTAATTTTACTTTCAATACTTTTTTATATTAATATTAAAATTTTGATTTTTGAATTATAATAATATTCATATATTAACCTCATAACAGATCCAGTTTCTTTAAATGGTTTAAAAACAAATTTGATTGGAGTTGGATAATTATGTTTAAAAGTTATAACATTTTTGTATAATGCTGATTGTTGTCTAGTTTTGGCTAATTTATTATACAAAATATAAATATTAATAAATATAACTATGAATGTAATAAGTTTAACTAATATTTCCCGAGTTACATCAACTCATTTTACATACCAACTTCGAATGGACAAGTAAAAGTAGCTGAAAATACAGCACTTACTCTATTAAAGTTATTAATTTAAATTATTTTAAAATTTGAAAGAGAGTATTTAAATATAATTTCATTTATTATTGATAAATAAACAATTAAAGGCATAATTAATATTTTTATATAATTCAATTTTATATTATATTATATTATATTATATTATATTATATTATATTATATTATATTATATTATATTACAAAATAATATGAAAAATTACCCCCCAGCAATTGCATGTGATGAAAACGAAAATTTTGAGGGCTTTTCCGAACCCTTTGTATGCGAAGTCATTATTTATTAAAATTATTTAAATTAAAAATATAAAAAAACTTTTTTCATATTTTTTAATGAAAAAAAAAAAAAAAAAAAAGGAATTAATTATTTTATTAATTATAATGATAATATTATTGTATTAAAGATAATATTTTTTTGGCTATTAGGATAAATTTATCTTATAAATTTCATTTATTTATAATAATTGAACAGTAAATCAATATTTACAATTTTTCTTCTAATATATGTATGTTAAAGCTGTAAAGATAAAAAAAATAATTACAATTAATTAATCAATAATGAAATTTAAAATATCAATGAATATTTTACAAAATTAAAAAGCAAAAAAAAAAAAATTAGAACAAAAAATATCACTTTTTAAATGCTTTTTTTTTTTATTAGATTTATTTATTTATTCATTTATTTATTTATTAATTGATTAATTTTTTCTATATTGATCTAATATATTTAATAATACATTAATATACACAGAATATATTATTAATATATAGAAAATTTTTCATGAAAAATAAAATAATAATAAAAAAAAACACACCACATTTTTTATAAATCTTTTCTTTTTTTTATATATATTTTTATTCATAAAATAAAAAAAATAATCATAACAAAAATAACGAACAATAGTTAGTATTTATGAAAAGGTATTTATCCTTATAAACATATTAATTTTGTAAAAAAAAAAAAAAAAAAAAAAAAACGAGCGTTTATCTTTAATCTTTTTTTATATCAAATAATTGATAGTATTTTTTTTTATTTCATATGATTAATAAAAATATAACAATTATAAGAAATATTTGAGAAAATTAAAATGTTTCCAATTTTTAATTACATTTTTAAAAATGTATACAGATATAAAATAATGTATTATTTAGTTAGTTGGTTGGTTAGGTAGGTAGGTAGGTAGGTAGGAAGATAGGTAAGTAGATTAGCTAATGCTTTTAAAGATTAATTTTGAAAAGCTAGAATATTTTAAAATATTTTCTTATATAAACTTTAAAATAAAAATTTCGAAAAATTATTTGAGCTGAAATAATTTCGTTAAAAAACTTAAATTTATTTCATTTTATAATAATTAAGATTTAAAAAAAAAAGTTTAACATTCATATTAATATGGTTTTTACTGTTACATCAAAAATTTCATGAAATTCAATTCTTTTTTTTTTTTTCTGTTTCTTTGTTAAAAAAAAAAAAAGAAATATATATATTATAAATATTTAATATTTATATAATCTATCTTTTTTTAATATATTTTATTAAGAAACGAAAAAAAAAAAAAAACATTAATTTTACAATATATTTAATCAAAAATTAAAAAAAAAATGTTATTTGAAAATCAATATAATAAAACTACTACTCCTTCGATAATCAAATTAAATTCTCCATTCTTGCCTGTTTCTAATAGTATACCTAAAACTCTTAATATGAATAATGGAAATTATAATAAATTAAATAGTTCATGGATTGAAAATATTAAAAAAGTATATATTAAATAGTATTTTAATAATTTAATACTACTGAATGTTAATATTTTATTTTTTTATTTTTTTTTTTTATTTTTTTTGATATCATTATATAATTTAAAATTTCCTTTTTTTTTTTTTTAATATTTTAATTTATTACATTACTATCCTTATTTTTGAAAATAAAAATTAAATATAAAAGAATTCAGTAGAGGGAGGAAATAAAACTAATTCATCAAGCCAATGTTTAATAAAATTATTCTTAAGGTGTGTAATTTAACACATAATATATTTAACATATATAGTTCATTTATATTGATGAATGATGAAGGATATGTTTAATGAACCATTTTATTATTATAAAATAATAAAATAATACCTGTTTTTTTTTTTATGAGAATTTACTTTTCATGAATTTATTAATTATTTATTTTATACTTAATAATTTCTTCCTATTTCAAAATATACCATTAAAAGGTTATGTGAAGAAATAGTAAGAATATGCTTAGTTGAAAATGTAGAATATTCTAACTTTATAAAAATCTATAATAAATTATCTGAAGTCAAGGAAAAGTTATCTGAAATTGGTGTAAATCTAATAGCTCATTAAAATATACAAATATTACTAAATATAAATTTAATTTAAATCATTTATTTAAATATATTTATTTTTATATTTATCAAAGGCTAATTATTACAGAAAAGATTCATATAACAATTTTGAAAATGAAATTTATACCAAAGGTAGTATATATATAAAATTTAATGTTATATATAAATAATATAATGGATTAATATTTCTTTAATCAATATTACCATTATTATAAATTTTCATCTTCTTCTTCTTTTTCTTCCAATTATTATTCATTTATTATAAATATCCCCGATGATGAAAATATAGATGAAACAATTAATAAGGAATGTCAAAAATCAAATGTGATACTTAATGCAAATAATTCTGTAACATTAGAAGAATACTCTAAAACAAATAAATGTAATTGTTACATACCTACTTCTATTCTTTCTAATTTAAATCATTCATATTCTCCCTTTAAAAATTCAAAAATGTATATTTGTGATTCATTAAACATTAAAAATTCGTATTCACCAATACATTATAAAATAAATGATATCTATTATCATAAGATTATGAATATCAATACTAATAATATCCAAACAACGATACCAAAATATAATAATAATAAAATGGATATAATTAATAATAATTCATCTCTTTTAAATATATATGATATTAATATTCATGACCGTACGAATAATACTTTACTAAATAATTACATGAATCCAATAAATAATAATTATTTTTCCTGTAAGATCAATGATTCCAATTTAATAGAAGAAAAAAACAATACATTTAAAATAAATAATCAAGAACCTACAAAAATAAAAACTAATAATATACTTTCTACTAATATTAATAATCAAAATACTATAATTAAGAATTTTGATAATAAGTAATATTATATAATTTATTTATTCAAAAAAAAAAAAAAAATAAAATGTACATAAAATTAATTCTTTTTTTTACTTATTTGGAAAAACCTTATATTGTATGACAGTAATAATAATGTGAGTAATTATAATAAACAAACAAGTCAAATAACCTTTTTAAACAAAAATATATCAGAAAAAGTTAACCAAAATAATAAAACTGATTCAACAAATATATCGACAATTAAAGAAGTTTCATCTTTAAATAATAATAATAATTATGGTATTGTACCACATATATCGAAACAATACAATGCATAAAGTCAAATTTTAATATAATATTTTATTAATTTATTTATAGATTGCGAAAAAAAAAATTCGACCATATTACCTAAAAAGGATACTTTTATTTTAAAACAAGACCATTACAAGTATTTTGTTAAGAAAAAGGCTATTTTAAAATATATAAACAATATTTCAATATACTAATCATAACAATATATAATATTAATAAATTTTTGTAAAAATAATAAGAGAGGAGAATGAAAATGAAGAATATTTAAACAAAGAAAAGAGTGAGAATATCAAAACATTGAAAGAAAAATTAGAAAATGCCGATAGTAAATAGAAATATATATAGAATCAATAATTAAATATAAAAAATTCTTAATTATAAATCATGCTAAAATTTTTTTATTTTTTTTATAATAATTGGGAATATAACATGAATTTGAATAGAATTAAGAATGAACATGTTAAATAAGAGAATTGAAAAATCAAAAGAAAAAACTCAAAAAGTATATATTTTTATTATTACTTTTTCATTTATTTGATAGAAAAAATGTAGTTTGTATGCTTTTTTTTAATTATTGCTAAAAAAAAAATTTTACAATTAAAAAAATAAAAAAAAAAAAAAAAAGATTAATGAATTAAAGTTGAAAAGAGAATCATCAGATAAAAATTTAATGAAACAAATTCAAAAGAAACAAAATGAAGCAGCAAAGGTTGTATCGTTTAATATATTAAATAAATACAATATAGTTAGCAATTTTAACGTATTATTAATGAAAAAAAACTATATTTAAAAAAATATATGAATATAATAGAAAAGAAGAGTACATTTAAATTCAATAAAGTATAAAGCTAAAGAAGAAAATCAAAAATCAAATGAAATTGTATTTATCCAAGCAATGAGGTAAAATTCGGTATAATAAAAATAATATAAAAGGAATTATTTATTATCATTTAGTTAATATCACTTTTAATTTTTAATTAATAAATTTTTATGCTAATTTATTCTTTTTTTTTTGTAAAAAGTTTGGAACAGAAAAAAACAGAAGTAATTCGCAGACAAAAAAAATCAATTGCTCGAAAAGAAAAAATAGATCAAACTAAATTAGAAAAAATATATAAAATGAATGAATTACAAAAAACTAATAATGAAAGGAGAAAATTATTATATGAAATTAGAGCACAAAAAGTGAAAGTGAGTTTACATTTTTTTTTTTTTGACAAAAAAAAAAAAAAAAGAAATATTTATCAATAATTTCTATAAATAGAATTTGATGATTACAAATAGTAAATATATATATGATTATAATTACTTTATATAATATGCATAGACCCAACATGAAAAAAAATGGAAAATCAAAAGAAGGAAAGAAGTAGAAAAAAAAATAAATAATTTATTATATAAAAGACTGATGTCGGAACAAGAAACTAAAAGAATTAATAAATTTAAAAATAATCTAATGGTTGAAGAAGAAGAATTAGTAAAACCTATCTATATATTACTAATAAATTTAAAATAAATGATTAAGTATTAATACGATTATAAAAAAATTATTTACTTCTTTATTGGTAATAAATAAAAATAGCGTAAAGAAATTAATAATAAGGTTGAAATGGCTTCAAAAAGGCATGCTGAACAAATAGAATTAGTTAAAGAAAAAGCAGCTGCTGTAATTAAACATTCAAAAGTAATTATCTAATTATAATTTAATAGTTTCAATTTGTAAAATACAACTAATTTTACATCATAACATTAATAATATAATAATTTAAATAGTCAGTTGCTGAAAGAACAATAAATAAATATAATAATCATAAAGAAGTATTTATATTAAATATACTTAAGATTTAAGGATATTAATATAGTATAAAGGATAAAAATTAATTTTCAATTTTATTTTTATTTTTTTATTTATTCTTCTTCTTTTTTTGTAAATAGGGAATTAAAAAAAGTAAACCTTTTTTTCTGATTTAATAATTATGACTCTATAATTATATTTATGAGTATATTTAAATATTTATAGATCAGTGTTTGAATATAAATGAATCTAATCAAGAATTTGAGAATAGTGTTATCTTTAATTTACCAATAATTAAAGTTAATAAAAATATACGAAAACAAAATAAATTATATAAAAAGGTAAATGCATAAAAAAAATAAGAAACTATTATTTCTTAATATTTATTTTTTAAATTATATAACATTTCAATTTCATAAAGTTCTAAATTCAATTTTATATTCATAGGAATTTATGAAAATATGCCAAGCGTTAAATATCGAAGTAAATAATAATCCGACAAAAGATATTGACGAATCTATTACATTAAAAATAGAAAAAATTAAAAATAATTTTGACTATTATGATATCAATGAATGTCCAAAGGATATGCTAAAACAACTTAATTCAGACATTAATAACCTTATAAATTATTCTGATAAATATATAAGCACAATTATCAAAAGTAAAATATTAATATCTGTTTTAAAAGTCTGTTTGAAAACTGAAGAAACTAAATGGCTATTTCCATCAAAGTAAATTTAGTAAAAAAAAAAAAGATTTAATATAAATTTTCATTAAAAATTCTAAATTATTTTTTAAAAAAATTATTTTCACTTAAAAATTTTTAAAATAGATTTATTTGTCGAAGCTTGTTGTTAATTGAAAATAGTCTAACAAATAAAAATATGATACAAAGTATTATTTATTTTGAAAATCCTATGTTATTTAACATTATTAATATTCAATCAAGAATATTAATACTATTAGAAACATCAAAGGAATCGGATCATGAATTATCAACTGTAATTGACCTAATAAAAATCTCTACATCATTCTTCAAGATAATTCTAGCTCTTCTAGAGTATAGTTATGATGAAAATAAAGAACTTTATAATATTATTTTGAAGTATGGTGTAACAATATCTATATAATTTATTAATAATTATTATAAATTCATTCATATATATTATTATTAAATTAAATATATTCATTATGTTCTTTTAATTATATAAATGTATATATTAGATATATTCTAAATACAACTTTAATCAAACCAATTAACATAAGATTTAATATTAAAGAATTATATTCCAAGGATTCCCCATTGAATAACTTCTATTACTTTGCTACTAAATTATATTTTAAAGTTTCTTTCCTAAAGTATTTATTATAAAATAAATAAACAACTCCCTATATAAAAATAAAATAAAAGGATATCTAATACTAATAATAAAAAATTTAATATTTAAAAAAGGCATTCTTATGAAAAGCCAATATATGAGGAATACAAACCAAAAGATAATGAGATATCTTATTTATCTATCTTCAATAGCGAAATTATCAATGGTAAATATATAATATTTTTATTTTATTTTTTATTTAATATATAATTAAAATACATTTTAACCTAAATAAAAATAATTCCTACAGAATTTATTATTTTGATGGATTCCTTACTATTGTATAAAGGATATACTCATTCTGTTAGTACAAAGTTATCAAATAAAATGCTAGAAATATCTTTAAATGTATTAAAAACATTAAATAATATATCGACTTTAAATAACGAATCAGTAAAGGTAGTCATCATAACTATTTATAATTTTTTTTTTAAATATTGACTTTACAATTATATATATTATTATGAATATTGTTTAATTATTAAATATATAAAAAAAATATTTTCGTATTTAAAGAATTTATTAAATACAGAAATAATGCAAAATCAATTGTTTCACTTTATATCTTTTTGGTTAGACTATTGGTCTATGTGGGTATATCCAAATTTTATTGAAGAAGAAGGAATACAACTAATCGATAATAACAAGAAAGAAGAAGAAAAAGAAATAAACGATAGTATAGATAAAAATAATGATAATAATAATAGGATTACTATAAAGACAACATCACTTTTAACAGAAATTCTTCATGAATTAATATTAACTATTGGCTATTTTTGTCTTTATTCTAAAGATACTAAAAGTATATTAAGATTGGGTCAACGACCAGTTATTTTACAGAAATTAATTAATCTTCCAATACAATATTTCATTCATCCCCAGTAAGTATAATACTAAATAGCTAATTAATTTTTATTTACCAATTGATTAATATAAATGAATTACAAAATGAAATTTAATAATAATAACAATTTCAAAATTATTTTGATATTAGATATTATGAAGTTTTATTCCCAACATTAATTATTGCATGTTATAATGATCCAAATAATTTAAGAGTACTACAAGATAATTTTAATACCAACTATTTATCTGAATTTTTAGAAAGTGAACAAAAATCATTATTAACTTCTTCCTCAATTCCATTAGAAAATAAGGAAATATCTTCAATTAAATTTAAATTAATTAATAGATTTCCAAAGTCTGAATGGAATAATGCTATCTCATATTTTTCTATTAAAAAAACAAATATAAAATACACTCCTTGAAATAAAAACATCTATAGATAATAAATAAATTTTAAATAAATTAAAAAAAAAAAATTAAAAATATATATTACAAATCGAAATCTTGTTTTATAATACTTTTCTTTTTTAAATTTTTACTTGTTTTATATTATTAAATTTATACATTAATATTATTAATATTGGTATTTTAAATTTTTAAATTTTTTATGACAGCATCAAATATTTTTAAACTTTAATATTAATTAAAATTATAATGCATGTTATAAAAAATAAAATCAAAAAAAAAAAAAAATAAAAACGAAAATTAAAAAAATATATTTAAATAAACACAAATGAATGAAAATTGGATATAATGTATTCTAGTAATTTTAATTAAAGAAAGAAAGCTATTATTATACTAAAATATAATAATTGTATTTGACTTCTAATGGGACACCGAGTCAAAGATCAAAATTTGACAAAATTATGATCTCCATTGGTTAAACTGGCCCTCCTGGCCTGTCTTACTGTTTCCTCAGTATTGACGCTCTTGGTTGTTGCTTCAAACTTTTTGAACATTGACTATTGCTGGCCAATAGCAAAAGGCATGATTTTGGTTAGAAGCTCCACTGTTACCGTCAAGAATGGCGTTCCTTCGTAAGTACCCGATTGAATCTGACACAAAGATCTTTCCATTCCTTTGAATTGTAGTTGATATTATTAAAACTCTTCCCCCAAGAAGGAATTTAAATATTTTATTGCATACATTAAAATAATAATACACATTAATATTTACCGGATTATTAGAACTATTACTAACTAAATTACTATCTAAATTAGAATTATTATCTTCACTATTGCTACCATTACTACTTTCCAATAAAGGTTTTTATCTGCTTTAATATCTCCATGCTTCTTTAATTTTTTACCAAGTATCCAACTTGATTTGCACCATGTATATTTTCTAAATTTAGGAATGTAATTGACATGGTGTGAAATGATACAATTTGAGTTTTTCCACTTGTTAAAACATCTAACCTGAGCTAACGCACATTTTGCTGTCAATGGAGAAATATTCAAATCTTTTGAGATAGAGTATAGAGATATAAACGATACAGTTAAGTACTAGCTTTTCGAAAAGAATGGGAATATTGGGATTTCTTAAGAATTTACTGACTGATAAAAGTCCTTTCAAAATCTTGTTATTAAGAGTTTTAATAATTAGTTTAAGTGACAAATTCTTATCAAATGGAACACCAAGGTAAGAGTAACAATCAGTAGTTGGAATAGGTTTTCCTGCTAAATAAAATGTTGGATCTTTCTTGTTCTGATTTTCTACTAATTCAGGATGAATCATCATCATTAAACATTTTTAGATACCAAATTCTATTTCATTATGCATCGCCCATTCATTAACTCTTCTAAGCATCTTTTTTAAGCATCATCTTGATGGAGCACAAATAACTATATCATCTGCAAATAATCCACCACAGCATCGAATGCCTCCTAAACTGACTCGAAGATCTTCGCACTCTTTAAAATATCATTAATAAAGAGATTATAAAGAATAAGGGAAAGTGAGCAACCTTGACGGACTCCTTTCTTCACATCAAAAGATTTCGAGAATTGATCATCTAATTTGACATTAGCTTTAGATGTTAAATATAAATTTTTTATGAATTGTAAACTCTTACCTCTAATTCCTAAATAATCTGATTTATAGAGAATATTACCGATTGGGACTGAATCGCATGCCTTCCTGAGATCTAAAAAGGCCAAATATATCTCTTTATTATCTAATTGGCAACTACGACCTATTTCTTGGATTGAATGAAAAAACTGATACTTTCTTCCTTTTTATGAAAACCAAATTGTTCGGATCTAATGAAATTATTTTTAAGACTATATTCTGAAATTCTAGTAAAATTTTTGAAATCAACTTAATTCTTCATACCAACGCTCCAAATCAAGACTTGCATCACTTGGATCAGATGCAAGACTTTCTAGTTGTTCTTCTGTAGCTACAACTAAATCCCCACTTTTATTTTTAATTAGTTGAGCAATAAAGAAAGTATCTTTTCCAATTTTTGCAGATTTCTCGATCCATTTCCAGTCCTTCTTAGGATTATGATTCTTCATATACTCACAACCTATTTTAATCCAATGAAGACATTCTTGTTTCTTATGCTTATTACATCTTTTGTGAAAATAATTAATGAGCTTACAATAAATTTTAATTCTTTTAATAAATTCATCTATATCATAAATTCTTTCTTTTTTAAATCACCTATACAGCTTCATTTTGATTTTCTGAAGATTAAAAATTTGTTGTAAAATATGAAATGAAGATTTTATAACATTATTTACTGAAGTAATACTGAGCTCGTCAGCAATTAAAAAAGCAGTTAAAGTAAACTCTTTGAAAAGTTCATCTGTAGAAACACTAGAATCGTTGAGGTTTGCTGAAAATATTTGGGATTTATTATGACTAAGAATAGATTCCTTTTCCTCAATACATTTTTATCTAATCCATATCAGAATTTTCATAGGAACATTAAAGTCATTAGAAAAATCTTCCATAGGAATAATTTTACCATTAATAAGAAGTGACTTATGATCTGATACAGGATAAAAATCATTTATAAATGATCCTTAGTAAATAAGATCTTTCATCTTCGAATTGACAAGAGCATGATCAATATCAGACTATTGATTGCCTCTCATCCAAGAGATAGAAAAGCCTTTAAGTGGAAGAACTTCCCTATCTCCTAATCCATCAGATGATAACCAGTTTTTTTTAAATTTTTTTATGAAAGTTAAAAAAAAAAAAAAATTCCTTCCATTTCATACACATATGAATAATATGAATCTAAAAATATTTATAAAATATATATTTTTTATTTATTTATATTTTATTGTTTTAGATATATAAATATTTTTATTCCTTTTTAATATATATATATATTTATCTCAAAATATTAATTTTAATTATTGATTTTTTTTTTTTTTAATAATTTTCATTATAAAGTTTTATGTCGCATCATATAAAAAAAAAAAAAATTAAGATATATTAAAAGATATTATTGCTTATTTTTTCTAAAGATATTAATGTATTTTTAATATATTTATAATATTTAATAATAAAATAAACTCTAGAATCTAGATTTATTGGAGTTTTATGAACTAATATACAATGGATGGATAAGTATCTCTAACTTTTTCCCAAAGTTCTGGTTTGGTTTGACGAAGAGCATCTGGATCTTCACAAAGACAAACAAAAGTTGTAGCAACACCAGAGTTAATTACTTGAGCATAAACTAAGAAGATCATAAGACCAACTAAGAAAGCAATAACGGTGAATATAATAACAGTACTGTTGTAGATTCCAAAAATCATACCAATAACATAAGTTACAACAGCTGATAAACAAGCAACTGCTACTGCACCAATACCTAATACGTTACCGATAATGTTGTCATTAATTAAAGCTTCAATACCACGAGACTTACAGAGAGTCCATGTATCCTTAGCAGCTTGGCAGTAAGGCTTACCATAAATAGCAACTTCAGTAAAGGCGTAAATATTAAAGTATTCAATACCATCTTCAATACAAGATAAAATACATTCAATACAGCAAGCAATAGCACATAAAAGGTAATTTTCATCTTCAGCGGCTTCATTCTTTGTTTGATTAGCAAGAGCTCTTAAAGTGTTAACAATAGCAATAATTAAACTACCGTAACAAATACTACCGAAACTAGTTGTAATTGCACGTTTTAATGAAGAGATTGTTGGATTCTTAACATCAATTTCAATTTTGTTTGTTCCTGGTTCAACGACACCACGGAAGAAATATGTAGCAAAGACACCAGAAATAGTTACATGAACGGTATTATTGATAACTTGTGAAGAGTAGTAGAATGAGAATAATAAGAAAACATATACTACATATCCAACACCTTGTGGATAGTCATTAGAATTACCAAACACAGTCATAGAGGCAATAAGAGTAAAAGCAATAAAGGCATACCAAACAATAGATATAATACATCCAAGGAAACCAATAAAGAGGGTAGCTGGGAATCTTCTAGTTACAGCACAAACAGTTTTTAACATAACCTTTGCAAATGGAATTCTTCCTTTCCAGAAGAAATAGCATAAAACATATAAACCAGCAAAGACAAGCATAATTATACCGATAATTGGATTAAGAATGAATGCAATAAGAGCATAAGCAATGTTTAAAATAATTGAAAGAATAAAGGTACCCTTAATCATCTTACCAGTGAATTTTTGTACTAATATCATATATAAAAATGTTATAAGAGCAGAACTACCAAAACTAGCAAATAATAGAATAATTAATTGAGGTAAAGTAGCAGCATTATTATTGCCCTTATTATTTTTTAATCCAAACTTTGTAGATCTCTTTTGATAATAGTTGTATCCATTATACTTTTCGTTACTACTTGATGATGTAGAACTTGATGATGTAGAACTTGATCCATACATTTTGTCTAAATCCATTTTTGAAAGAGATACTACTGCAATTACAATAGTAACAACTACAGTAAAAATATATAAGAAAGTAGCCCAAAGATCTTGATATTTTGGACTGTCATTGAATTCAACTTTTGATTTTTTCCATTCACCACTTTCCTGTTTACTAGCATTTGACATATCAATTGAAGATTGAGTTGGCTTTGGTGGTTCTGGTTGTTGACCATAACCTTGTGGTGGTGATTGATAGTAGCCTTGTCCATATTGATTTGGCATTGGCATTTGTGGTTGGCCATATGGTGGTGATTGATAATATGGTTGTTGTCCATAAAGAGGTTGTTGTCCATAAGGAGGTTGTTGTCCATAAGGAGGTTGTTGTCCATAAGGAGTACTCATTTTTGTTTATTATTTATTTTTCTTTTTTTTATTATTTTTATTTATTAATATAATATTTGTAAAATTAAGTATTTAGTATTTATATAAATGTATTTTCTAATACTTTTTAATTTTTTCTTTTCTTAATTTATTTTACTATTTATATTTACTTCTGTCTCTTTAATGAAACTTTATGCCTTATTATTTTATACTTTAATATTATTATTATGAATTTACCTTTTAAGACTTGTGTTTAATATTTATATTTATTTATAATATTTATTTATTATTTTATATACAAAAAATTATTAATTATAATTTTTTAGATTGTTTAATCTATTTTAGATTTTAAAAATTAATTGTATTTTTATTATTAATTAAATTTGAATATAAAAAAAAGTAAATACTCTTTTCCTTTTTTTATATTATATAATTAAAAAAGAAATTACAATATTTTTATAGCGAATAAACTTTTTTAAAATTAACAAAAAAAAAATTACTTCAATATTTTTCTATTTTTATAGTTTTTGAAATAAATTAAATTTTTATATTAAAAATAAATGTTGAAAATAACAATTAGAATTTTTACTACCTCACCTACCACTGCCCACTACACACACCACACACCAACACCACCATATTTTAAAGTATAGAAAGCCTTTCTTTGTAATTAATGTACTATATATTAATTAATTTATTATTATATTATTATCATATATTTGAATTAATTGATTAATATAACATTACTTTTTTTATCCAATAAAATAAGAGCTTTTTAAAACATTATCTAAAAATTGAACAAAAACCTTTTTTTAATTATAATACAGTTAGTTGTTTGTTTGTAATCACGTGTATTCAAATATCATTTTTAATCTAAATCCAGTAGTACTAGCCAATTAAATTAAACGTAGTACATATGAAAATTTAAAGTTACATAACAAAAATTTGAATGTACTACAATTTCACCATACAAAAAAAATTAGTAATAAAATGAAATTTTCACACATTAATAATAATAATAATATATGAAAAATATATTCCAATTTATATTTATAATATATACCAAATAGTTCAACCAAAATTAATATAAAAAGTTGAATCTATAAAGATAGTGTTTATACTACTACTAAATATTGGTAGTATCATATACTCTTTTGGTTTTTACAATTATTTAACTAGCTATATATTCATTAAAATTTTCATGACTTTTTATAATGTATTATGAAATGCCTAATCACTGATTTTATATTATTGAACATTCCAAATAATCACTTATACATTAATAATATATTAATATATTAAAATTTCGATTATTAATACAAATATTAGTAAATATTATTTAAATGTCAAGTTTAAACCTTAATTTTTTTTTGTACCCAAATTAACTTAAATTATTAAATTTCAACAATATTAAAGTAATTAATATCGCTATAATATTTTTATATCTCTTTCTTTTTTTTAGAACTGATAACGCTTTCACTATGAGTTAATATATTGTATTATAAAAGTAGTTTATTATATTTATATTTTTTGAAATAAATACTGTTAGAGGAATTGATAATAATTTTTGATTATATTTATTATATTTTGATTATACTATTTAACATTTTTAAAAAAAAAAAAAAAAGCGGACATTACTTAATTTGTAAAAAAAAAGATATTTATTATATATATTTAGTCTTTATTATTCTACTCAAACTACCTATAAAATTATTTGAAAATGCAAAATCCTTTTATTTTAGTTTTACCTTATTTTAATATAAAAGTTTATATAAAAAAATGGATGTTAAAATAAATAGGACATTTAGATATTAATTGTCATTACATGTCCAATTTTTTATAAAATATGTGTTAATTATTTCAAGTAAAAGTTTTTTTTTTTTTATTTATTATAATAAATAGTCATATAATTTCCAATAAATATATGCTAAAATTTTAATTTTTTTTTATTACTATTATGTATATTTGTACTATTTTTTTTTTTAAAAAAAAAAAAAGATTATGAATATGGATAGATACATTTTAATTATATTTATACTTTTTTCATAGAAAATAGAATTAATTTTATCAAAAAAAAATATGATTTTTATATTACTTATATATATTTAAATTAATATAAAAAAAGACATATTAAAAAAAATATATTATAAAAAGAAAAGTTTTTTTATATTAACAAAATTAATTTAGTTATATAAGGATTATTTTTATTTTTTTTTTTTTCTTTCTGTTATAGTTTTAATCTAAAT
The DNA here is from genome assembly GCA_002104945.1 of Piromyces finnis. NCBI lineage: Eukaryota > Fungi > Neocallimastigomycota > Neocallimastigomycetes > Neocallimastigales > Neocallimastigaceae > Piromyces > Piromyces finnis. Next base: position 258,532 of record MCFH01000055.1, on the reverse strand, counting down.
ATAATATTATGAGAAAATGGCTTTAGATAATTTTTCTAATAAAATCATAAATTTAATTTCATCCAACATTAGTTATATTGTTAATAATAAGATTTATTGTGATTATTTAATGAAGAATACTTTTATAAAAAGTAGAAAAAATGGTTATAATTATGTAGAAGTTATTAGAAAAGATTTTATTGAATTTAGTCAATATTCATCATAATAATAGATTTATAAAATTTTTAATTTACAAGGAATTTAGAAAATCCATGAATAACTATGTAAAGTCTTCATTCTCATTCTTTGGCAATAAAGAAAATTTTGAGGTATACTTTTTTAAATACACATTTTCTAGTGCCTGTTGGACAGTTAAAGATATCATAATAAAAATTAAAAAAGAAGATAATTTTTTAAATTTTTCTTATGAAAAGATTACCTTTGATCATGATAATAGCACCACTCTTAATCTTTAAACTAATATTGTTTTCAACCCTAATAAAATTAAGAAAAACAATATTTTTGAAAAAGCTCATAATGATTATATTTCAGAATCCTCTGAAGAAAATAGTACTGATAATATATCCAGATCACCAGAGAGACATAGTAATAACAATATCGTTCCAGTTTTTATCCTGGTTGTTAAGGCGTTTCCTTAGCATACATAAGGCTTCTGGTTCGACCCCGCAGATGTCAGTGCCTGTGGATTTTCCCACTGGGTTTGCCATGGGTTGGGTTATGATATTCAGGTAAGTATAAATGAACTTTCTAATTTACTACTATGATAATAACACTCGTCTAGCCGGCCTGAGAGGGTCTAGTGTACATGGTACATTCCAAATTAGAACTTAATAAGTGGTGACTTAGGCTATGCCAAAAACACATAATATTCCTTAATCAATTTAAGTGTAAACATTAGGGGGCGGTTGACACGTGATCAAATTGACTATAAGAGGCTTAGCATTGTAGTTGTGAAATATCGTACAACGACATGCATCTAATGTACATGGATTAAGTGAGCGTCGAAGCTGAAGAAACAGTATGACAGACCAGGAGGGTCACAACCACCTAGCAATAGGAATGAGCCAACGTTTCTCTAAGAACCACCATTGGAGCTAACTCTGATCGATGGGAGAAATGCACTCGGAAGTTAAAAAAAAAAAAAAAAAAAAAAGTAATAACAATAGGTCAGAATCATTTAATGATAAATGGAACAAAAGATTTAATGTTTATTTTTTTGCAATTTTAGTAAATGGTGAAGTTATGAATTTAAGTGAGTTTTTTTTCTCTAAGATCAAAAAAACAATTTATTAGAAGAAAAAGTTGTATCATTAAAAAACAATATGAATTATTAAAAGAAAATAAAGAAAACGACTATAAATATTACTCAGATATTTTTTTTAAACCCTACAATAAGAACGTCAAAACAATAAAATTTAATTCTGAGTTTAACTTCAGAATTACTTTTTATAACATTTCATTCCCACCAAGAATTTATGATACTTTTCGAAATCAAACTTACTATTGTAATAATGATAGCTTTTCATATAATAAATTGCCATATAATATAAGTCATATTAAAAATAATATAGATAATATAAATGGTAATGATAATGAAAGATTTACACTTGTAAATAATACATATCAAATAAATAATAAAAACACTACTAATATAAATATAAATAATAATATGATTCCACCAAATCGCACTGAAAATAATTTATCTCATAATATAACAGCATTCAATAATTGTAATGATTTCTCAACATTTCAAACTAATCAACACCTAGATAATAATCTTTCTCCTTTAAATCCTAAAAGTGATATAAATAACACAAGCTCCTTTTATTCATATGTAAATAATACAAATAATAATAATGATGATGATAATTATAATTATGTAGCTTTCAACAATTCAACTTTTAAAAATAATGACTGTGTCTATAATTCCAATAATATTTTCAATAAAACTAATAATAAAAATAAATTCATATATAATAATTATAATGATAATAACAACTATTACAGCTATTCCAATGATTATGATACCAAAAATAATAATAATAAAAACAATGCTAGTTATGATAATTATAGCAATATTAATAATGATAAAAATAATTATAATAATAATTATAACTATAATAATAATTATAATATTAACAATAATAATAATAATTATAATAATTATAACACTAACAATAATGATAATAATAATTATAATAACTATAAAAATAATTATAATACTGATAATAATGATAATAATTATTATAATAATTATAATAATAATTATAATAATTATATCACTAACAATAATGATAATAATAATTATAATAACTATAATAATAATTATAATACTGATAATAATGATAATAATTATTATAGTAACTGTAATAATAATTATAATACTGATAATAATGATAATAATTATTATAATAACTGTAATAATAATGGTCATGTATACAAATATTATAAATGAAAAAAATAATAATGTATATTATATTCTTACTGTAATTTTTATATTATACCAAATAATAGAAAATTTAGAGTGAAAGTATAACTTTCTAAATAATGTTTATTTTACTAATTATTATAATATTAATGAATTTTCATGAAAAAATAAAATGCATCATTATGACATTTTTCTCAAGTTGATAATATCTTAATGTAATACAAATTAATATTTTCAAACATAATATTCATTATACGATTATACGATTATAATAAATAACTTTTAATATTTCATCAATGAAACTTTTCATTTTTTATTAATTGTTGGCTTTTAATGAAAAACTATAAACATAGTCCTATATTTTATTAATATACATATTATTTGTATTATTATCATAAATTATTTTTATAATCAATATATTGCAATACTAAAAAAAAAATTTAATGTGAAAAAAAATTTTTCACATTCAAATATTAAAATTTAATTAAAATGTTACAATAAAAATAACAAATTTATATTATAAAAAAGAGAGTTCTTTTTATGTTTTACTACATTTGAACATTTTTACCTTTATTAGAAAGTTATATTAAATATTTTTTATTAAAAATTAAGAAGCAATAATAATTTGTTCCATTTTTTTAAACTTTTTTTTAAAAAAAAAAGTTACAGAAAAAGTAATTACAAAAACAAATTGGGAGAGAAAAAAATAATTATATAAAAATCATTCATTAATTATATTTATTGATTGTTAAAAACTTTTATTTCATTTTTAATTAAATATATTTATTTAATATATATTTTTTATGTATTTATGAATCATAAAGGTTATTAATTATTTAATTAAAAAATAATTTTTTGTGATTAAAATAAAAAAGGAATTACTTATTTTAGTTTTTCTTTTTTTTTAAAAAAAAAAGCAATATATTATATTTATATATAATTTATCAATATATTGTTTTTTATTGTTATTCTCAAATATAGTTACTTATTCTTTTTAAAAATAAAAGAAAAATATACTAGGTCTACATAAGAAAAAATAAATATATTTTGAAGATTGCAAATCAATTTCAATACCAACTAATTATGTTGTATAAAAAATGATAAATCCATAATAATCATTGAATGGTCAATGAAAAATAATAGAATATATGTGAAAATTTAATGATTAAAGTTTGGAATTAATTAATTAAATCATTATATTTATATTATATCATTACATCAATTTAATAATTGGCGAAATTAATATCACTATAACAGGCATATATGATCTTTTAAAAAAAAACTATATATATATGATATAAAACAATTTAATTAAAATTTAATATAAAAATTATGATTAATTATGTAGTCAAATCTTATTTATTATTAAAATTTAATTTAAAGTTATGAATAATAAAAATTAATTTTAAATGTTGTTCAATTTTTAGTTGTTGTTTTTTTCCTATTATAAAAAAAAAGTAAATTTGACATTTTTGGTAAACGGTAACAAAATTTTATAATTATTATTTATATTAATGAAGATAAATTTAATAAAAGAATAATTTTTTATATAACAAAATATTAATCATATAATAATTATTTAATTAAATTGTTATAGTACAAAATAAGTAATTTTTCTATATAAAGAGAAAATTTTCCTTTTTTTTTTTTAAATAAATAAATAAAAATAAAAGTAAAAAATAATAAGTGATATTATTTTTCAATAAATTAAAATTTAAGTTAAAAAGTATGAGCAAAGAAACAGGAAGTAAAATCTATCTTTACGGTATCTGTGCCGTCGCCGTTATCGGTGGTTTATTATTCGGTTATGATACTGCTGTCATTTCCGGAGCTGAACAAGCATTACAAAAATATTTTGAATTAAGTCTTGATTATTACAGTAAAACGGGTTTCTTACATGGTTTTGTTGTATCATCAGCTCTTGTTGGATGTGTTGTTGGTGGATTAGTTTCAGGTATATCAGCTCAACACTTAGGTAGAAAATATTCACTTATTATTGCCTCTATTTTATTCTTCCTCTCTGCATTAGGTAGTTTCATGCCAGAATTCTTATTCCGTTCTAACTTCTCCTTCTACCAACCAGGTGAAGCTAATACTGGAGTTTTAGTTGCTTTCATTATTTACAGAATTATTGGTGGTGTTGGTGTCGGTATGGCATCAGCTATCTGTCCAATGTATATCGCTGAAGTTGCACCAGCAAAGATTCGTGGTGTCTTAGTATCTTACAATCAATTTGCTATTATCTTTGGTCAATTAGTTGTTTATGCTATCAATACTTTCATCCGTAAAGGATTAGCTGACACTCCAGAACTTATTGAAGAAGCTATGATCAAGGTCGGATGGCGTAGAATGTTTGTAAGTGAAGCTGTTCCAGCTGCTCTTTTTGGTATCTTATTATTATTCGTTCCAAAAACTCCACGTTTCCTTGTTATGAAAGGTAATGATGAAAAGGCTCTCAATGTTCTTACTCGTATCAATGGTGAAAAGAATGCCGAAGGAATTCTCCAAGAAATTAAGGATACTCTTCAAGAAAAAACTGAAAGTCTCTTCTCTTACGGTGTTTTAGTTATCATTGTTGGTGTCTTACTTTCCTTCTTCCAACAAGCAGTAGGTATTAATGTTGTACTCTACTATGCTCCACGTATTTTTGAAAATATGGGTGCCACTGGTGATGTAGCTATGATTCAAACTGTCGTTATGGGTATTGTTAACATTGTTTTCACTGTCGTAGCTATTTCTACTGTTGAAAGATGGGGACGTAGACCACTTCTTATGATTGGTTCATTTGGTATGACTATTGGTATGGCTGCCCTTAGTGTCTTAACTTTCTTCAATATTATGAACATTACAACTCTTATTTTCATTATTATTTACACTGCATCTTTCATGATGTCATGGGGTCCAGTTTGTTGGGTACTTACTTCTGAAATTTTCCCAAACACTATCAGAAGTAATGCTGTCGCTATTGCTGTTGCTGTTCAATGGACTTCTAACCTTGTTGTATCATCTACTTTCCCATTCCTTACAAGCATTAGTGATGCCGGTACCTACCTTATTTACGCTATATTCTCTATTCTTTCTGCCTTATTCGTTTACAAGTTAATTCCAGAAACTAAGGGTAAGACTTTAGAAGAAATGAGTGAATTATGGCTTAGCAAGTCTAAGAAATCTTCAAATTTACCATTATAAGAAGAAAATAAGTTATAGCGAAAGCAAGATGAAGAAAAAAATACCTCTTTAAAGAGGATTGTATATACTATCTTTCGATTGAAAAGAAAAGAAATTATTAGTATAATAATATATTACTCAATAAAATAAAGTAATATAAATAGTTAATTTAAGTGTATATAATTTATAAAAATTAAATTAAATTAGACAAGTATAAAAAATGTAAAAAAAAATGTAAAAAAAAAAATGAAAAACTAAAAAAAAAATTAATAAATAATTATTAATAAAATCAATCTAATAATTAATATTATAAAATGTATTTTAAAAGTATGTCATTAATAATAATTTGATTATTATATTAATAATTACTTATTTATTATTATATTTTCGTACTTTTCATATTTTTCAATATTCTTATTTTTAATGAATAAATTATTTAAATGGTCTTGATGAAATAATGTGTATTGATAAAATCTAATTAATTAATCTGATTAATAAATATTTAAGGTTTTTTTTTTATATGCAGGTTTCTAACAAATCAAAAGTATCCAAAAATATTTATTTGTTAGTGGTATAATATTTTTAAATATTTTATTAATAGGATAGAAAAAAGTAGTAATTCATTATTCTTTTTCTCTATTCACATTTTTACCATTCAAAACTTTTTAATTCTCTTACTTTTTTAAACAAATTTAAAAGCATTACTATGTAGCATATAATTTTCAAAAAAAAAAAAAAAAAAGAAAAATTAGTAATAAAAAGTATGACTTGTTTATAAATTAGGAAATTAGTTTACTTTTAATTTGTTTTTTAATAATTTTATGGTTTTCAATTCATTAAATTTTATTTAAAATAAAGTTTATTTTTTGCCATAAAAAGAATTTTTTTAATTAAAAATATATTAATTTATAATTAATTAAATGGTGATATATTATTTTGATGTATATAAAAAACTATATTCAATTTATTAGTTTTTAAGATTTATAATCTATTGTTAATAAACTTTATTACCTAATAAATGAAATACCCTATTGGAAAATTATTCTATTAGTTGATATTTATTTATTTAACACTTATAGTAGTACAGGTATTGTATACCACTTCAATTTGTATACCTATTAACCTACTACAAAATAATTTTCATTATAAAATTATATATAATATTTATATTTAAGAATAGAGAGATAGAAGTTAATTAAAATATTGCCTATTATTTAGTATTCACTATAAGGTATTATAAAAAAAAAAGTATAGTATATTATATAAAATATTGATAATTTGACTCTTTTTTTTTGTTTCAACTCAAAATAATTTGTTTTAAATTTTTATGATTTAATTTAAAATTACTTTTTTATTTTTATGTATTGATTTTTTATGACTTATATAAAATATATTAAGCCACATTATTCCTTTTACATTTATATATTCATTTCTCTTTTAAATATCAAAACTTATGAAATAGTTAAATTAATATAATAAATATAATATTAAAACATGTTTGTTAAATAATATTATCTCATAAGTAAACTAACAAATACATCGGATATCAAAACTCTATATGGAGCTATCTGAAATTATGGTTTTTTTGGACAAAGGAGTTTTGAATAATTAAGTTTTTTTATTATATAGAATTGATTAAAAATGTAAAAATGCATTTAAATATGTTAAAGGATTTTGTATAACTAATTTATGTTAATTTTATTAATACTAAAATCAATAAAGGTGTATATAAAGCAAATTCAATTATTCCGAATAATATTATAAATGAATTATATAAAAAAGACTATTGATACAATAGTTTATTAAACCATTTAAAAAAAAAAAAAAAAAAAAAAAAAAAAAAGATAATGAAAAAACAGATAAATTGATCATAACAATAAAGATAAAAAACATATTATATTAATGTTATTAAAATTTTATATAAAAAATGATCATTTTAATTCTATAATTCTACTTTTCACTATTTATTATATAATCAAATCATATATATAAAATTATAAAATAAAGTGATAAATATAATTTATTAACTATTTTCAAATTCAATTTATTTTTTTTTAGTGATCACAAATATCATTTCTATCTATATATATAACTAATATTTATATATAATAAAAGAAAACTTTCATTGTTTATTTATAAAAGTACACTAACTACTTAATATTATAGTACGCCACATTTATATAATATTTATTTAAAGGATGTTTGATTCACTTTTTTATGTTTTATAATTAACTTTAATAATATTAAATATGTATCCCAATAACATTTAAAAATAAGAAACTCTCTCTAACATTCATAAAAGTATATAATTAATAAAAAAAAATCATAAAATATATTAAAAACTGCACTTTTTACGTAATCAAAAAATAATATATATAAACTGAAACTTCAACAATAATTTTATCAATATTATAAAAATATACAATAATCTAAAACAATATATGTTGTAGATTATATAATATTTAATATTATATAATCAACCACAATATTATATTACAAAATGACAATATTAAATTTATTTAATATTAATATTAATATATTTATCAAAAAAGGTTAGGTCATATACATATATCTTTAAAAGTTTTTAAAAAAATAATAAGCATTAATATATAACCTAGTATAATTCATAAAATAGTATTTTATGCTAAAATAATAAAGAAAAAATATAAAAATGTACTTTTTTAAACAACAATAAAATTCTTTATTTGTTATTTTTGCATATAACAATTAAAATTATATATATATATATATTCTAATCTTATTTTTATTTTTTCTAAAAAAAATCACATTTAATGTAATAAAAATTATTTTTCTTTTAACTGATCCTGTCAATATTTTTTTTATAATACTTTATTAATTCTTTACATTATAAAGAAAAAATAAAAGAAATAATCATATTATTTGTATTTGTAATACTATATTTATTAGAGTAATATTTGATTGAAATATATTCCTATTTTTAGTTGCCTTTTCTATTTTCTATTATTGTTTCTCCTTGAATAGTTGTCTGTTAATACAAATGATGTAATATTTTTTTGTTTGTTTTGCTTGTTTGTTAAAAAACTCAATATTTAAATTTCTTATCCATAATACCTATTATGTATATTTATAGTATTTGATTACTGGTACATTTTGAAATCATAACTTTTAAATTTAATAATGAATATAATTATGAATTAGATTATAAAAACAAAATATATTTTCTATTAATCGTAAAAATATATATATTAAATATTGATTTTAATAGTTTTATTAGTAATTCTATTAATAGAATTATTTTTGATGATAAAGTTATAAAAAAAATAAAATAAAAATTAACAGTGTATCAATTCTTTTTCTTTTTTTATATAATGAATATTTTTTATTTGATAATATAATAACATTCAATATTATGTCAACATATAAATTATGTTGTCTGTCTGTATATATTGTTAATATAATGTTCTATGCTAAGTAGATTATTATTTAAAATATTTAACAACAATAGGGTTAGAATATAAATAATTTTAAAATTTATATTTACTTTATATAAATAAAAAATCAAATAATTTTTTTTTAAATTACTATAATAATATAAGAAAAGAGTATTTCTATTTTTTATTAATTTAATTGCCAATAATTTATCTTTATCTTTTCATAATTTTAATATATTAAAGAAATTATCGTTCATTTGTTGCTTGTTTTAATAATTTAAATTTTAATTTTTATACAAAAAAATTTATAAATTATATATTAGTGAAGCTTAAATTGTAATAAACATATCAAAGTTGAATGATATAACTAAAAATAAATATAATGTAATAAGAAAATTATAACTTTAATAAATAAATATTATTGGTTTATTTGAGTTAAAGCAGTAAATAATAAAGTAGAAAATATTATAAATATAGATATAGATCCTTATATATATATATATTTTTTAGTAAAAAGAAAATAAAAAATTTTTAAAAATATAAGAAATTTAATAGAAAAAAATTCTTAAGAATGCATTTTAATATAAAATATTTATTAAGTTTATTAGCAGTTCCAACTGCACTTGCTTATATTGATCAACCATGTAATGGTGGTTCCTATGGTGAAGGTGTCTGTGTTAAAGATACCGATTGTATAATGTATGGTAGTCAAAAAGGTTCAGCTATTAAATATGCTGGTTCAGCTCCAAATTGGCCATGTCCAAATGATCCAGATAATGTTATTTGTTGTATTAAAAAGGTTACTACACTTAGAAGTGGTCAAGCTCTTGGTGCTACTGGTCGTTGTTTAAATGTTTCAAAGTGTTCAACAACTTTTAATACATTAATTAATACTTATGAATGCCCAGGAACTAATAATGTTAAATTATGTGTACCAAAATCAAAAACTACGACTAAAAAGACAACTATTAAAAAGACTACTACTACCACTAAGAAGACTACAACTATTATTAAACCAACAACATTTAAACAAAAGGAAATTATTGATATTTCTCAATGGAATGTTGTTACTGACTATGCTGCTGCTGCTAAAGAAATCGATGGTGTTATTCTTCGTTGTGGTATAAGAGGATATGGATCTGCTGGTAATTTAGCAAAAGATGATAGTTTAGAAACTCACTATAATGGTTTCAAAGGAAAAACAAAGATTGGTTATTATTTCTTTACTCAAGCTAAGACTACTGCCGAAGCTGAAGCTGAAGCTACTTATGTTGTCAATACTCTTTTAAAGGGTAAGACCAACAATTTCCCAATCTTTTGGGATTCTGAATTATCTGGTGCATCAGGTAATACTGGAAGAGCTGATGGTTTATCTAAAACTACTAGAACAAATTGTGCTGTTGCTTTCATTAAAAAGATTAAGGCTCTTGGTTACAAGGCTGGAGTTTACGCTTCTGAAAGTTGGTTTAGAGATAATCTTGATTTAAAGAAATTAACTGATGCTGGTGCTTACATTTGGGTAGCTAAATACAGCAGCAGTAGTCCATCTACTTCTTCGTATGATGCTTGGCAATATACTTCTTCTGGTTCTGTTAAAGGTATTAATGGTAATGTTGATAAATCTCATGTTTACAAAAACATTGCTGGTTGGTAAACTGTAATATAAAATATATGATAATTAGTTTTCATTAATATGTATAATTTCAACCAAATTGTTAATTCTTATAGTTACAATTTGGATTATAAATCTTATAAATTATTATTGTAATTAACCATACTCACTTCGTCTTATAATTAAATCAGAAATTAATGATGCTTAATATTTATGTATTTATATTGCTAGTTGACAAAAACACTTTATAATTTTATTTTTTAAATAAAAAAATTTAAATAATGGTTTTATAATTGATAAAAAAAATAAAAATTAAATAAAAATTAAATAAAAATAAAATTAAATAATAAATCTTTTTAATAAAATAAAATATTTAGTGTATTATTGAATTATTATATAGTAAATTATGATACTTTTTTATTATTAAAATAATAGTTTATAAAAAACTATTATTTTAATAAGTCAATTTAGTATAATATTATTTTTTCATTATTGAAAACTAATTTTTATTTTGATATGAAATAATAATAAAATATAAATTAAATAATAAATGTAATAATAGTTCATAATATCTAAACAACTGATACATTGAAAATATTAGAAATACTAGAAATACCTAATAATTAAATTTAAATAATATTTTATTATACTTTTTATATCGTTTATTAGAAATAGGAAAATTATCATAATATTATAGAAATATGTACTATAGATCATAAAACAACAAATAATTAAAATAATGAAATTCATTAAAAGTAAATTAAAACCTCTCCTAAAACGTTTATAAATACATTTTTATAATATGTTACACTAAAATCTATAAATAGAAAATGTAAAAAAAAAATTATGTTTTTATTTTAATTAAACCTTAGTCATTAAAATAATAATTTATATTTAATTGTCCCAATAAATTTTCGAATGATTTTTTTTTTTTTTTTTATTGTTTTTTTCTATTAAAAAGTAGATGTTTTTTTTTTTTATTAAAGAAAATGGTTTTGATAAAGTTTTTTTTTTCATTTTATTTTTATTAACATAATATTCATTATATCAAAATTATTTTTTTTATTAATACTATTTTTTAATATTACTATTTTTTTTTATTTTATCAAATAAATTGTTATTTTCTCTCCGATCTTATTACTCAAATTTCAAGAAAGCTTATTTTTATTAAATAAATTATAAATATATTTAATAATAAATATTTTAATATAATTTTAATGATTAATTATCTAAATAAAAAAAAGCCAATTTTTAATTTTTAATTACCTTTAACCATTAATAATTAAAAGAAAAGTATATTTTATATAGTTTTACTATTAAAATTATAGAATTAAAAAATAAAGATGAATAATACTATATATACTATATATATTTTTAAAAATAATTAGAACAATATTAATGATTGAAATTAAATAATATGAATAATTATCAAACCATTTTTATTTTTAAATATATCAAGAAAAACTTTTTAATTTAAAATAAAAATAATATATTTATTATATATTTTCAATGAAGATAAGGAATATTCATATGAAAATAACATATTATTAATAAAAATAAGTATAAATAGAGGTATAATTGTTAAAAAATTTTAAAATAAGAAATATTATAATTGTAAATAATAATAATAAAATAATTATATTAATTTTATAGTAATAAAATAAAAAAAAAGAACATATAATATTTTTCTAGAAAAAAAAAGAAAATAAAAATGCGTTTAAATTTAAAATGCTTATTAACTTTATTAGTACCATTAGCTCTTGCTAAAGTTGAAGATCCTTGTACTGCCCCTGGAGGCGAAGGTGTTTGTATAGATAAATCTTTATGTAAAATGTCAAGTGGTCAAAAAGGTACTGCAACTACTTATACTGGCTATTGTAAAAATGATCCAGCTAATATTTTATGTTGTGTTAAGAAAGTCACACAACTTACTAATGGTACAAACCTTAGTAAAGCAGGTGTTTGCAAAAATGTTTCCAAATGCCCAACCAATTCAAACACTCTTTACTCTAATCAATGTCCAGGAAGTAGTAATGTAAAGTTATGTGTTCCAAAAGTAACTACTACTACTAAAAAGACTACTACTACTAAAAAGACTACTACTACTACCAAAAAGACAACTACCACTAAGAAGGCTACAACTATTATTAAACCAACAACATTTAAACAAAAGGAAATTATTGATCTTTCTAAATGGAATGTTGTTAATGATTATTCTGCTGCTGCTAAAGAAATCGATGGTGTTATCCTTCGTTGTGGTTATAGAGGATATGGCTCTTCTGGTTCATTAGCAAAGGATGATAAATTAGAAACTCACTATAATGGTTTCAAAGGAAAAACAAAGATTGGTTATTACTTCTTTACTCAAGCTAAGACTACTGCCGAAGCTGAAGCTGAAGCTACTTATGTTGTCAATACTCTTTTAAAGGGTAAGACTAACAACTTCCCAATCTTTTGGGATTCTGAATTATCTGGTGCATCAGGTAATACTGGAAGAGCTGATGGTTTATCTAAAACTACTAGAACAAATTGTGCTGTTGCTTTCATTAAAAAGATTAAGGCTCTTGGTTACAAGGCTGGAGTTTACGCTTCTGAAAGTTGGTTTAGAGATAATCTTGATTTAAAGAAATTAACTGATGCTGGTGCTTACATTTGGGTAGCTAAATACAGTAACAATAGTCCATCTACTTCTTCATATGATGCTTGGCAATACTCTTCTTCTGGTTCTGTTAAAGGTATTAATGGTAATGTTGATAAATCTCATGTTTACAAAAACATTGCTGGTTGGTAAAAAATCTATTGATTTTTTTTTAAGTATTTCGATAATTCTTTTATTATAAGTAATAATGAAATTTAATAATCATAAAAAATACTTATTAATATTAATTAATATTAAATAATGTATCATAAAAATGTTAAATATATTATAATGTTATAATACATTTATACATTTGTACATTTTATAATCAAAAAGTAAAAAAAATAAAAAACAAATATTTTTATAAAAAATATTATAAAAACACATTTTTTATAATAAAATTTGATATTAAGAAAAGATCTAATATTCTATAATATATTATATTATGCATGATTAATGGTGTATTTTTTTTTTATTAAAATTTAATATGTTTTTTATTAACAATAATTATATAGTAACTAATCTTTTTTGATAATAATAAAATTTGGAAAAATAAATATTTATAATTTAACGGAAACATGAAATTTAAATATTTTTTAACACCATTACATCCATTTCTCTATTTTTTGAACTTTAGCAAATATTTTAAAATTTTTATTATTATTTTAATTGAAATTATAACTATATATTTAAAATATTTAAAAATAAATTTAAAACTTAAAAATTAAGAATTTTTAATAAATAAATTAAACAAAACTGAATAAAAATAGGATATAATATATTTTAGTAATTTTAATTAAAGTTAAAAGGCCATTATTGCATCTATTACATTAAAACAATAATTAATATTTTACTTTCAATTGGACTTGGCGTCAAAAAAATAAAGTTTTGTTAGTGGAAAAAATTATGTTCTGCATTGGGTAGTGGGGGAGGGAAAATCCTGTCTTACTGTTTCTTCAGCAATGATATCAATCATATCCTTTCCAATCTTTTGATATTTAACGATGAAACAATTATATGTTTTTAAACAGTATATACTAAAATCAGGAAATCAAAATAAAACTATTTGAATTTTTATTAAAAAATAAAAATGAATATTATTTATTTACATAATAAAATGTAGCAGCTTAAATATTATAAGTCGATTTTAGAGTTATTTATTTTTAATATATTTTATTAATTTAAATATATATATATGTAACATATTTATGAAGTTATATTGAATTACTTTTCTATTTTATACATTTTTTTTACATTTTATTTTATTTTATTGTATTATTATTATTATTATTATTATTATTATTATTGTTATTTTATTATTTTATTATTTTATTGTATTGTATTATTATTAATATTAATAATTTATTTTATTTTATTCAACTTTGTTTTATTATATTCTATTTTATTAAATCTACCTTATATACTTTATTTCATTTCATTTTATCTTATTTTATTTCTAATAATTCAGTTTTTAGTTTGGAACACATAATTTAACATTATCGCTTCCTGGACATTCGGCGGTATTAACTAAGTAATGATTTTTGGTTGAGCAGTTAGAAACATTTAAACAACGACCAGTCTTCTTAAGTACTATTCCACTTTTAAGAGTAGAAACCTTCTTAACACAGCAAATAACATCATCTGGGTCATTTGGACATGGCCATCTTGAAGAAGTACCAGCATATTTATAAACTGAACCTTTTTGATTACTGTACATTTTACAATCAGAGCTTTTAATACAGACACCTTCACCATGAATAATATCAGTTTTACATGGTTCATCAATGTAAGCAAGGGCAGCTGGAACGGCTAATAAAGCTAATAAGTATTTTAAGTTGAATTGCATTTTGTAATTTTAATTTTAATTTTTTTTTTTCTTTTTAGTTTATATTAATTTTTTAATTATATTTTATTTATTTGATTTGATTTAAAAAAAAAGTTTATTGAAAATTGTTCTTATTTATACTAATTTCGCCATTATTAAATTATATTCAAAAAGGTTACTAAAAGTTATTTGATAATATATAAAACTCTTTTAATTTCTATTAAAGTTTAGTTATTTATCAATCACTTATTTTATTTAGTTTCACTTATTAATTTCGTTGCTATTATTTTCATAATCTTTAATAATACGGTTAGTATTATTCTACTAATTTCTAATTTTTATAATAAAAAAGTAATTAATGTTATTTTATTGTTCTTGTAAGTAAAATAAGTAAAATATACCTAATCAAGAACCTTAAATAATATTCTTTAAACATTAATATTATTTAAAGTTTTGGTAATTGTTTTTTGTTTGTTTGCTTTGTTTTCTTGTTTATAAGAATAATGTTAACAATTCTTATGAAGATTAATAAAATAATATTAATTAACAGAAGTTAAATAAAATAAATAATTAATATATTACCAAACTGAATAAAATCTACCAAAATTCTAACAATAATAATTAAATGTATCATATATCTAATTAAATATGTGAATTTTTAATATTTAAATAATTTATTCACATTAATTAAAAATATTAATTTATTTAGTATTATTGTGTAATCTTAAAACTTTAAGTATTGTATCAATAACCTGAATGTTTACCAGCCATATAGCAAAATATACAATTCTATAGATTAAAATAAAATTTATACTTCTTTAATATATGAAATCTTAATTTTTTGTGAATTTTATTGCGCCTCATTATTTTTGATCACGTTAACTCATAAGTATAATTTTAATTTTATGTATTCTTATGTAACTCTCATAATAATTAAAGTTTTTAATTAATAATTAATTTAATTTCTGTTTTACCTTATATACAAAAAATCAAAGTTTTGAACTTTATTACTTTTCTTCTTTTAAAAGTGGGAATAAAAGAACTACTTATATGGTCGATCAATTTTTGTTATTTATAATGCAAAGAATAAAGTTTATATTTTTATGAAATATTCCAAAAAAATTATTGATGAATAATACTAGATAGGTAATAACTAGGTCAACAATAATAGAAATAATTTATTGTTTCATACTTTAGAATTGGGAGTATTTTTAAAATATTTAGGGTTATTATTTCTTTCTTTCTATATAATAAAAAATTAATTCATTAAACTTTACTATTTAAGAATATTAAATAATTAAAACATTTAATTTCCTTTTTTATTTTTATATATCATTTTTATCAATAAATTTTACTTTAAAAATCGTTGCGAATAAACAAAATAATAACAATAATTAATTTTTATTATATGGTCAATTTAAATTATTTTAACTTGGTAATACTAATGGAATATTGAATATCGAATAGTTGAATCGAATAGTTTAATTGAATAGTTAATGAAAAGATTATCTAATATTCCATATTCCATATTCCATGTATACTTTTCATTAATCAAACTTAATAATTTAGATTTAATCGAATTAATTAAATTTAATTGGTAGACCAATTAGAATTATTAAAAATTCAGTTTGGTAATTTATTAATTATTTATTTTATTTAACTTCTGTTAATTAATATTATTTTATTAATCTTCATAAGAATTGTTAACATTATTCTTATAAACAAGAAAACAAAGCAAACAAACAAAAAACAATTACCAAAACTTTAAATAATATTAATGTTTAAAGAATATTATTTAAGGTTCTTGATTAGGTATATTTTACTTATTTTACTTACAAGAACAATAAAATAACATTAATTACTTTTTTATTATAAAAATTAGAAATTAGTAGAATAATACTAACCGTATTATTAAAGATTATGAAAATAATAGCAACGAAATTAATAAGTGAAACTAAATAAAATAAGTGATTGATAAATAACTAAACTTTAATAGAAATTAAAAGAGTTTTATATATTATCAAATAACTTTTAGTAACCTTTTTGAATATAATTTAATAATGGCGAAATTAGTATAAATAAGAACAATTTTCAATAAACTTTTTTTTTAAATCAAATCAAATAAATAAAATATAATTAAAAAATTAATATAAACTAAAAAGAAAAAAAAAAATTAAAATTAAAATTACAAAATGCAATTCAACTTAAAATACTTATTAGCTTTATTAGCCGTTCCAGCTGCCCTTGCTTACATTGATGAACCATGTAAAACTGATATTATTCATGGTGAAGGTGTCTGTATTAAAAGCTCTGATTGTAAAATGTACAGTAATCAAAAAGGTTCAGTTTATAAATATGCTGGTACTTCTTCAAGATGGCCATGTCCAAATGACCCAGATGATGTTATTTGCTGTGTTAAGAAGGTTTCTACTCTTAAAAGTGGAATAGTACTTAAGAAGACTGGTCGTTGTTTAAATGTTTCTAACTGCTCAACCAAAAATCATTACTTAGTTAATACCGCCGAATGTCCAGGAAGCGATAATGTTAAATTATGTGTTCCAAACTAAAAACTGAATTATTAGAAATAAAATAAGATAAAATGAAATGAAATAAAGTATATAAGGTAGATTTAATAAAATAGAATATAATAAAACAAAGTTGAATAAAATAAAATAAATTATTAATATTAATAATAATACAATACAATAAAATAATAAAATAATAAAATAACAATAATAATAATAATAATAATAATAATAATAATACAATAAAATAAAATAAAATGTAAAAAAAATGTATAAAATAGAAAAGTAATTCAATATAACTTCATAAATATGTTACATATATATATATTTAAATTAATAAAATATATTAAAAATAAATAACTCTAAAATCGACTTATAATATTTAAGCTGCTACATTTTATTATGTAAATAAATAATATTCATTTTTATTTTTTAATAAAAATTCAAATAGTTTTATTTTGATTTCCTGATTTTAGTATATACTGTTTAAAAACATATAATTGTTTCATCGTTAAATATCAAAAGATTGGAAAGGATATGATTGATATCATTGCTGAAGAAACAGTAAGACAGGATTTTCCCTCCCCCACTACCCAATGCAGAACATAATTTTTTCCACTAACAAAACTTTATTTTTTTGACGCCAAGTCCAATTGAAAGTAAAATATTAATTATTGTTTTAATGTAATAGATGCAATAATGGCCTTTTAACTTTAATTAAAATTACTAAAATATATTATATCCTATTTTTATTCAGTTTTGTTTAATTTATTTATTAAAAATTCTTAATTTTTAAGTTTTAAATTTATTTTTAAATATTTTAAATATATGTATCAATAAATAAAAGTCTCAACTACTCCATTAAAAAAAGTTGAAGCTATTATTTCATGCTAATTCATGCTAAATAATAAATTGTAGTGTCAAAGCTATTTAATTTCTTTTTTATTTTTTTTATAGAAATTCAATTAAGTTTACTTTAAAAATTTATGTAATTTTTATTATATGCTAAATTTAAATTATTTAAGGTGACCATACTAATGGAATATTGAATAATTAATGAAAGAAAATTATATTCCATACATTTTTTTTTTTCAATAAAATTTAAAATTTTGATTTTAATAATTAAATTGATTAACCATTAAAATTTTTATCAATATAATTATTTTTAAAAACATTATACTGAATTACTTTATTAAGTTTAAATTTATTATAGTGAACCTTCCTGCTACTTTTGATAGTGCAACATCCATTGTATTAAAATATTTATATAAAAAGAAATTTTGATAATTATATAAATAGCTTTATTATTTTATTTTAAAAGAATATTAATAAAAGCTATATAATGCTTATTGTAAATAAATATTATGATACATTTAATATTTTATTAAATAGAAAGAATGTTCTATTTATTTAATATTTTCTATTAAAAAATCTTGAAAATTTAATTTATTAAATTAATAGATTAATTAAATTTTATTTTTATAAAAATTTCAAAAGTGTAACACCACTAGTTAAAGTATATTATTTAAGGTTTAATTATTATTTCTTTTTTTGTTTGTTTAAAAGAATAATATTAACCATTTTATGGAAGTTACAAGTATAATATTAATGAATGAAATTAAATAAAATGAATAGCTAATAATGAATAATGGAAATAAAATAAAAATATATATTGGCGTTAAGAATTATTCAACGTGGATAGAATTAATATAAATAAAGATATTTTCTGCAAAATTTTTTTATTCAAAAAAAAAAAAAAAAATAAAAAAATAAAAAATAGAATAAATAAAAAATAGAATATATATAAAATAGAATAAATATAAAATAAATTAATATTAAAAATATAGTTAAAAATTTAAATAAAAAATAAAATGCATTTTAATATAAAATATTTATTAAGTTTATTAGCAGTTCCAACTGCACTTGCTTATATTGATCAACCATGTAATGGTGGTTCCTATGGTGAAGGTGTGTGTGTTAAAGATACCGATTGTATAATGTATGGTAGTCAAAAAGGTTCAGCTATTAAATATGCTGGTTCAGCTCCAAATTGGCCATGTCCAAATGATCCAGATAATGTTATTTGTTGTATTAAAAAGGTTACTACACTTAGAAGTGGTCAAGCTCTTGGTGCTACTGGTCGTTGTTTAAATGTTTCAAAGTGTTCAACAACTTTTAATACATTAATTAATACTTATGAATGCCCAGGAACTAATAATGTTAAATTATGTGTACCAAAATCAAAAACTACGACTAAAAAGACAACTATTAAAAAGACTACTACTACCACTAAGAAGACTACAACTATTATTAAACCAACAACATTTAAACAAAAGGAAATTATTGATATTTCTCAATGGAATGTTGTTACTGACTATGCAGCAGCCGCTAAAGAAATCGATGGTGTTATTCTTCGTTGTGGTATAAGAGGATATGGATCTGCTGGTAATTTAGCAAAAGATGATAGTTTAGAAACTCACTATAATGGTTTCAAAGGAAAAACAAAGATTGGTTATTATTTCTTTACTCAAGCTAAGACTACTGCCGAAGCTGAAGCTGAAGCTACTTATGTTGTCAATACTCTTTTAAAGGGTAAGACCAACAACTTCCCAATCTTTTGGGATTCTGAATTATCTGGTGCATCAGGTAATACTGGAAGAGCTGATGGTTTATCTAAAACTACTAGAACAAATTGTGCTGTTGCTTTCATTAAAAAGATTAAGGCTCTTGGTTACAAGGCT
This sequence comes from Piromyces finnis, assembly GCA_002104945.1. NCBI lineage: Eukaryota > Fungi > Neocallimastigomycota > Neocallimastigomycetes > Neocallimastigales > Neocallimastigaceae > Piromyces > Piromyces finnis. The sequence continues at coordinate 238,182 of MCFH01000055.1, read as the reverse complement.
GGAGTTTACGCTTCTGAAAGTTGGTTTAGAGATAATCTTGATTTAAAGAAATTAACTGATGCTGGTGCTTACATTTGGGTAGCTAAATACAGCAGCAGTAGTCCATCTACTTCTTCGTATGATGCTTGGCAATATACTTCTTCTGGTTCTGTTAAAGGTATTAATGGTAATGTTGATAAATCTCATGTTTACAAAAACATTGCTGGTTGGTAAACTGTAATATAAAATATATGATAATTAGTTTTCATTAATATGTATAATTTCAACCAAATTGTTAATTCTTATAGTTACAATTTGGATTATAAATCTTATAAATTATTATTGTAATTAACCATACTCACCTCGTCTTATAATTAAATCAAAAATTAATGAAATTAATGATGCTTATTATTTATGTATTTATATTGCTAGTTAAAAAAAACACTTTATAATTTTATTTTTTAAATAAAAAAATTTAAATAATGGTTTTATAATTGATAAAAAAAATAAAAATTAAATAAAAATTAAATAAAAATAAAATTAAATAATAAATCTTTTTAATAAAATAAAATATTTAGTGTATTATTGAATTATTATATAGTAAGTTGATACTTTTTTATTATTAAAACAGTAGTTTATAATTAAAAGTAAAGTGGCTTTATAAAAAAGTCAAATTATTAGTATAATAATAATAATATTAAAAAAAACTAATTTTTATTTGTTTTATAGAATTATTATATAATGTTACACTAAAAAAAAATTATGTTTTTATTTTAATTAAACCTTAGTCATTAAAATAATAATTTATATTTAATTGTCCCAATAAATTTTCGAATGATTTTTTTTTTTTTTTTTATTGTTTTTTTCTATTAAAAAGTAGATGTTTTTTTTTTTATTAAAGAAAATGGTTTTGATAAAGTTTTTTTTTCATTTTATTTTTATTAACATAATATTCATTATATCAAAATTATTTTTTTTATTAATACTATTTTTTAATATTACTATTTTTTTTTATTTTATCAAATAAATTGTTATTTTCTCTCCGATCTTATTACTCAAATTTCAAGAAAGCTTATTTTTATTAAATAAATTATAAATATATTTAATAATAAATATTTTAATATAATTTTAATGATTAATTATCTAATAAAAAAAAGCCAATTTTTAATTTTTAATTACCTTTAACCATTAATAATTAAAAGAAAAGTATATTTTATATAGTTTTACTATTAAAATTATAGAATTAAAAAATAAAGATGAATAATACTATATATACTATATATATTATATATTCTATATATATTTTTATAAAAAAACAATAATAATATTAATGATTGAAATTAAATAATATGAATAAACCATTGTAAGTATTTTTAAATATTATTATTTTTATATTAATAAGAATATTCTATTCTTTTAATAAAGGGAAATACTTTCGAAGATGATATTTTGCCAATAAGTTACTACTAATAACAATAATATAAAAAAAGTATAAATAGAGGTATAATTATTAAAAATTTTTTAAATACAAAAAAAAAAAGTATAAATAGAGGTATAATTATTAAAAATTTTTTAAATACAAAAAAAAAAAAAGTATAATTATATAAATTATACATAAATAAAAGAAAAGATAAAAAAATCACAGAATATTTTTCTAAAAAAAAAAAGAAAATAAAAATGCGTTTAAATTTAAAATGCTTATTAACTTTATTAGTACCATTAGCTCTTGCTAAAGTTGAAGATCCTTGTACTGCCCCTGGAGGCGAAGGTGTTTGTATAGATAAATCTTTATGTAAAATGTCAAGTGGTCAAAAAGGTACTGCAACTACTTATACTGGCTATTGTAAAAATGATCCAGCTAATATTTTATGTTGTGTTAAGAAAGTCACACAACTTACTAATGGTACAAACCTTAGTAAAGCAGGTGTTTGCAAAAATGTTTCCAAATGCCCAACCAATTCAAACACTCTTTACTCTAATCAATGTCCAGGAAGTAGTAATGTAAAGTTATGTGTTCCAAAAGTAACTACTACTACTAAAAAGACTACTACTACTAAAAAGACTACTACTACTACCAAAAAGACAACTACCACTAAGAAGACTACAACTATTATTAAACCAACAACATTTAAACAAAAGGAAATTATTGATCTTTCTAAATGGAATGTTGTTACTGACTATGCTGCTGCTGCTAAAGAAATCGATGGTGTTATTCTTCGTTGTGGTATAAGAGGATATGGATCTGCTGGTAATTTAGCAAAAGATGATAGTTTAGAAACTCACTATAATGGTTTCAAAGGAAAAACAAAGATTGGTTATTATTTCTTTACTCAAGCTAAGACTACTGCCGAAGCTGAAGCTGAAGCTACTTATGTTGTCAATACTCTTTTAAAGGGTAAGACTAACAACTTCCCAATCTTTTGGGATTCTGAATTATCTGGTGCATCAGGTAATACTGGAAGAGCTGATGGTTTATCTAAAACTACTAGAACAAATTGTGCTGTTGCTTTCATTAAAAAGATTAAGGCTCTTGGTTACAAGGCTGGAGTTTACGCTTCTGAAAGTTGGTTTAGAGATAATCTTGATTTAAAGAAATTAACTGATGCTGGTGCTTACATTTGGGTAGCTAAATACAGTAACAATAGTCCATCTACTTCTTCATATGATGCTTGGCAATACTCTTCTTCTGGTTCTGTTAAAGGTATTAATGGTAATGTTGATAAATCTCATGTTTACAAAAACATTGCTGGTTGGTAAACTATAAAAAATGAAAAGTAAAACTTTACTTTAATAATTGAATATTAAAGTATAAAATATTATTACAAAGAAAAAAACTATAATTAAATGTAAGATATAATTAAGATACCAAATAATTATTTGAAAATTAACAAAAAAAATTATTATTCTTTTACAATATTAATATAAAAATACTGATAAATAGATAAATAGATAAATAAATAAATAAATAAATAAATAAATAAATAAATAAATAAATAAATAAATAAATAAATAAATAAATAAATAAATAAATAAATAAATAAATAAATAAATAAATAAATAAATAAATAATAGATATTCTTGATTAGATTTTATTATTATTTCTTTTATTATTATTAAAAGCGATAAAATAAATACATATTGTATGCATTTATATATTTACAATGTGGCTTATATATTTAAATTATTATTACCTTAACACTTAAAAAATTTTTTAATTTATTTTATTTTTTTATAGAACGAAGACATTTTAAAAAATAAAAAAGTATTACTAAAGCACAATGCCTAAAGTTAAAAAAAATAAAAGAGTATATTTTTTTTTTTTCTTAATATTTATTCAAATAATAAATTTAATTAATTAAGTAATAATAGAAAATGGCAATGTATTTATTGTAATGTATTTATATAAAGAGAAATCTAAGTTATAAAGATATCAATAATGAAGAACCACCTTCTAATGCGAAATATTACTTTGAAAATGGTAATTTTACTTGCTTATTTATATATACGTATAATTTAAAAAAAAAAAAAAGAAAAAACAACTTTATTTCTTTTACCATAAAAAATAATAAAATATACTGATAATATTATCTAAAAAGGGCTAAGAAAAGTTCAACCTTACTTTTTTACCTACAAAACATTTACAAAAGGACGTTGGTATGAAAAATCTATATATAGTATATTCTGTAAAGAATTTCAAGATCATACACCCGAATATTATGTAAAGAATTTAATAAATAAAAAAGTAAAATAAAATAAAATAAAATAATTAGTAAATTCAATTTTATAATATTTCAATTATATTTCAATTATTTAAATAAATAAGAAAAAAGCTATTGAAACAGGAAAAATCAAGGTCAATAATAAAATTGTTAGTCCCGACTATTTGTTAAAGAATGGTGATGTTGTGTCACATTCAATTCATCGTCATGAACCTCCAGTTACATCTCAAAAAATTGAAATTGTCAAAAAAACAGATGATTTTCTTATTATTAATAAACCTTCTTCTATTCCAGTTCATCCAAGTGGTAGATATAATCATAATACAGTATTACACATTTTAATGAACGAATATGGTTATAAAAAATTATATCGTAAGTTGCTATATTAATTTTTCTTTTCTTTTTCTTTTTTTATTGGGTAATGTAACTTTAAATACTAATAAATGTAATTATTATAAATATATTAAATAATTTAAAAATCACTTTTTCAAAATCAATTCAAAAAATTCGGTTTAAAATTTTAAAATAAAAATGGAATTTATTCATATTCATTGATCAGCATCCAATCGTTTAGATAGATTAACTTCAGGACTAAATATTATTTGTTTAAATCCAGAAAGGGCAAAAGCAATGGAATATAATTTAAGGCATAAAACAATTCTTAAAGAATATTTAGCTAGAGTTGTAGGAAATTTTCCAGAGTAAGATTTAAAATTCAATTTTAGTTCTACTTCTTATATAAATATATCTAGGGTAGTTATTTATGAAAAGTTTTATACTTTTATTTATATATATTTTATAATAAAGTGAAGAAATTGTGTGTAATGAACCAATTTTAACTGTATCTTTTAAACTTGGTTTAAATTCTGTTTCACCTGATGGAAAACCATGCACTACAATATTTAAGAAACTTCATTTTAATGGAAAAACTAGTTTGGTATTATGTGAGTATTTTTGATAATCCTATATTGTTAAAATTTATTTATTCATTTTTATATATATATATTTATATATATATGAAAGGTAAACCATTAACAGGAAGAACCCATCAAATTCGAGTTCACTTACAATATTTAGGTAAATATTTGAATACATATATAATATTTATACTTTTTAAATATAAATATATAAAATTTAAATAAAAAACCAATAAAATAAAATAAAATAAAATAAAATAAAATAAAATAAAATAAAATAAAATAAAATAAAATAAAATAAAATAAAATAAAATAAAATAAAATAAATAAAATAAAATAAAATAAAATAAAATAAAATAAAATAAAATAAAATAAAATAAAATAAAATAAAATAAAATAAAATAAAATAAAATAAAATAAAATAAAATAAAATAAAATAAAATAAAATAAAATAAAATAAAATAAAATAAAATAAAATAAAATAAAATAAAATAAAATAAAATAATAAAAAAAAAAAACATGTTAAATTTACAAATATATGTTGGCTTTTTCTCATGTAATAGGTTATCCAATAGCAAATGACCCTCTTTATTGCAATACTGATATATGGGGTCAACAATGTGGTAAAGGCGGTGTAAATAAAGAAGGCATTGATAAAGTCATTGGAAATATGATGGCAATGGGTTTCCCAAATTTAGAATGTCCTGATACTAATAAGTCAATTTCTACAGAAAACCATGAATCAGAAAACAAACAAGAAACTGATCAAAATCCATCACAAAATGATGTTAATCAAGAAAAAGAAAAGCCATCATGGTTTGTTGAAAGTTGTGATGATTGTATTCATCCTAAGAGTGATCCAAAACCACATCAAATGTGTATTTGGTTACATGCTTACTCTTACTCAAGTAATAGTAGCACTGATTCAACAACCGAAGAACAGTTATCGAGTGAAAATAAAAAAGGAGAAGATGGAGAAGAAAAAGAAGAAAAACCAAAGGCAGGAGAAGAAGTGCCATCAGAAAATAAAAATTATAATTCACATGCAACCATTTTAGAGGATGCCTGGAGTTTTAAAACAAGTTTACCCGATTGGGCAAGAGAAGATTTTGTTGAAGATTGTTAGTCAATTATTATTTTTTATTTATTTATTTTTTTAATAATATAGTCACTTTATTTTTTTTTTTTTTATAATTTTAATAGATAAATATTAATGATAGTAATAATAAATATTTATAATAAAAATATACACTCATGCTTTTTTTTATATTAAAATTTGCAATTTATTTTTTATAATAGGCTTTATTTATTTATTTATTTTTTATTTATTTTATTTTATTATATATTTTAATAATGGTATAAGTTTTTTTTTTTTTTTTTTTTTTTTTTTTTTTTTTTTTTATTTTATTTTCAATTAGAGGTTTTTTGTTTTAATTTTTAAAAAATAAATTTTTATAATAAAAAGAATAAAATCATATTAATTAAAATATTATTTGGATTATTAATATTTTATTTATTTATTTATTAACTGTAATTGAATAATATATACTATACTTTTCTTAAGATGGAAAAAATACTAATAATAAAATGAAATACTAATATTACTAATACTAATACTAATAATAATAATAATAATAAAAAAAAAAACAACTCTAATGATAATAAAAAAAAAAAAATTTTTTTTTTTTTGATTATTTATATAAAAGAATAATAAAATATAAAATTTTAAAAATCATTTATTATTATTCAATACATAAATATTTCAAAAATGAATAATAAGAAGTAGGTGAAGTAGGAGAAAAAAAAAAAAAAAAAAAAGAGGATAGAAAAGGTATATATAATCTATATGTATATAAAACAGTATTGTCTTTTTTTTTTTTTTACTTTTCTTTTTTTTTTTTTTCTCTTTCTTTTTCATAGTAATAATAATGATTAATGATCTATATTAATAACAATATGTATTATTTTAATGATTTATTAATTATTATTTTTTTTTTAACCAATAGGTTTATTTTGTGTAGTATCATAAGCTCTAATAACACGAGCTTGTCCTCCTTCATTTTGTGAAAAAGCATAACCACGATTCCTCTTTAAACGTTGTACCATACGAACCTTATGTACTGCTTTTCTAAACCATTCCATTCTTGGACGATAATCTGGAATATTGAATTTTTGAATTTCTTGTACAATATGGTAGGATTCGGTTTTATAGAATCTTTTGTAATATTTCCATATATAATCTCTTAATAAACAGAATACAGGTATAACTAACACGGAAACCCAAAACATTAAACCAGTGTAGAGTGGCATAGAAACACCAATTAATTCTGGTGAAATACCAAGAAGCTTTGGTGCAATCCATCCATAAATTGGTAAACCAATAACCCATGCAGCAAAAGCACCAATAGTAGCATAAGTAGTAAACTTATTCCAATTATTAGTGATAAGAATAGCCTTAGATAATACTACGGCCAATACAATGGTGAACATAACAATACCCATCATCCATAAATCTGCACTATATCCATTACTTGTGACAATTGATTCATGCCATATCCATTTAGTCATATGATAAATGGCGTAGGAATGGAAAAAACCATTTATAATCCATCCCCAAAAGATTTTAATATTAAAAACTTCAGACTTTTGACCAATCTTATATAATTGTGGATATTGATCCAACATTCTAGCATTCAAAATTTGATCAAATAAACCAATAACAACAGGTGAAAATACAGTAAAAATAACATTATAAGATGTAATTGTCCAGGATTCATATAAAGTTTGTCCTGAAAAACCGTTATCTAATGTGAACCAAAATTGAGTCATAAACATAGCAATATTCTTATAGAAGGAATATAAGATTAATTTAGAAAGTCTATGATATGACCATGAACCGTGAACTAATAATAATTTTCTCAAGTATCTAAATTGGGCAATAGCAAAATCAGATGATCTGGCAGCTTGAAGACCTTCAACACCACTTATACCAACACCAACATGTGCTGCTTGAATCATACCAACATCATTAGCTCCATCACCAATTGCTAAAAGAATAGAATTAGTATATTTCTTGACCAATTTTACAATTAATGCCTTTTGCAATGGACTAACACGACAGCAGATAACAGCTCGACATAAGGTAGCAAGTTCTAAAAACATTAATTCCATATCTGGTTCTAAGGCATAACCTAAGGACTTACCATCAATAACTAAAGCTAATGGTTCAATATCATCAAGATCGACGGATTCATCTTTCTTACCAAAAATTAATGATTTAATTTTTGTTGATTGAGTTTGTTGTTGGAAATTTCTTTTGGAAATATAGGAAGGCATACTTTCTTTTAATGAACGAAGTCGATTTGAAATAAACTCTTTTGTAGTGTTATGGGTTTCTTCATTACATACAATCAAAGACATTTCTTCTGTTAATAGTTTACATGAATAACCAATATTAATAGCAGTTTCTTGTTTATCACCAGTTAAAACCCAAAGCTTAATATTAGCTTGTGCTAAGGTATGAATAGTATCTGGAACACCATCTTGTAATTTATCTTCAATAGCAGTAGCACCTAATAAGAATAATTCCTTTTCAATTGATTCTGCAACTCTATCTAATTCTGCAGCTCTATTGGTTAATGAAGTTGCTGCCTTTTCATACGCTTTATTCCAATTAATATATTCATCTTCAGGAATATCACGAGTAGCAAGACATAAAGTACGTAAACCTTCAGTGGCGTATTCTTCTAATTGATTTAAAGTGTGATCAACATATGGGTTATTTCCTGCTAATCTTTCAAGAATAACAGTATCAGCACCTTTAGTGTATAATTTAATTTGACCTTCTGGGGTACGAACAACAACACTCATACGCTTTCTTGTACTGTTGAATTCGCAAATATTTAATAACTCATATTCTTTTTCTTGTCCTTCAACTTGAATTGTAACACTCTTTGGTCTACGAGTAGTAAATACATAGCCAAGTGTAGCAGCACCTTTAACAAGAGCACCTTCATCTGGTGAAGATGCTTGATAAATATAACCTTCTGGAGAGTTTTCATTTTGTTCTGGAATAACAGTATGGCATACAGCTAAAAGAGTTAAGAATTCTACTATTGAATCTGCAGTAGCATCAGATTTTGAATTGTCTATTAATCTATTAAAATCATAGTAACCTTTTTCGACGCCATTTTCACCTTTAACAATTCTTTTATCGTCGGTAACAATTTTAGCATAAGATTTTCCAGCAATAGTACACATTTTAAATTCCATAACATTACATGTTAAAGTACCAGTTTTATCAGAGAAAATATATTCAACTTGTCCTAATTCTTCAACTAAATTACTAGTTTTACATTGAGTTGGGGTATCTGTTTCTTCATGATAAATTTCAATATCGGAATTAATCAAAATTGATTGACCATATTTTACAAATTCCATTGTAACTACCAAACTATTATGATTAATTTTAAATTTAATAATTATGATTAATGTATAAAAAAAAAAAAAAAAAAAAAAAAAACATTAGAATTTATGATCATTAACCCTATTCTTTATTATTTTATTGAAAATCTAAAGTTGTAAATAAATAATAAAATTTTACCTAATTGGAATTAAATTATTAAACAAAATAATGAATGTAAAGAATCCATAAATAATATCTGTGAATTTTTGTAATAATTTTTCATGGAATATTTCTTCTTGAAAAGTGGCAAACTTTTGATTATAGTTAAAAAAAAATAATGAATATATAACTTGACAAATAAAGAAATTAAATTTAATAATATTCTTACATCTTTAAAGAAGTAACCTATTGAGCAAATTAATGACATCGCTATTAAAATAGCAAACAAAAATACAATTTGAACATTTGTCATTTTTTCTAAATTAGTTTGCTTTATTGGAGATTCACTATACATATAAATATATTTAATTTATAAATATATTTAACATATTAAATATTATAAAAATCATTAAAATATATAATATATTATTAGAATATATTAATTTAATTCTATATACTGAATAACAATCCAATTTAAATAATCAAAATTTACGTTGCATTTTTCATTAATTTTGTATCATGACCAGTATTGATAATAATGGCATAAACCCATTTAGTATTTCTTAATTGTGATCCCTTTTAAAATATATATATGTATATATATATAAATTCTTTAATTCCTGTAATTAAATAAAATATTTTAAGTAATGATATTAATATTTACTCTAAGAAGTAATTGATTTGGAGTCAATGGTAATTCTTTTCCATTTAATTCAATAACACCTTCATATGTATATAAGCTATTATTTGGCTGTTCTGATTTTAAAACACCTCTAATTTCAGATACTGCATTTGCATTTGTTAAATTTGCTGTTTCAGGCAAACCTTGTCTAACCTTTAAATTGGTTTCACTTTTTAAATACAATTAATTTAATAATTTATAAAACTACTATAGAATATTTACGAAATTAATTGAATGTATATATATATATAATTACCCATCTAAATTACTAGTTTCAATATAACATAATGCGTCTGGTTCACTACTACTTAATAAAATTAAATCTGCAGGGAAAAAACTAGAATTTTCAACTTTAACAATATCACCTACATGCAAATCCCTCCATTTTTTTTCTACAAATGTATTTCCAACTAATACTTGGATTTTTCTATTATTTTCATCATTATCAGACATATGTCTTTTCTATTTAATTTTTTTTATTTATTTACAATAAAACAAAATTAGTTATTTTATCATTTATATTATAAATATAATTTATGCTTACATAGTCTTCAAATATTTCCTTAACAGCTGAAACAAGCAATACAAAAGATAAAGGAAGAATTGTAGTAAGTGGATTTAATGGTGAAACACCTGGAATTTGCTAAATTTAGAAAAAAAAAGATTGTATTGTAAAATTTCATTGATATAACTCGTAAATTATTTATTTATATGTAACATATAATCTATATTCCAATATTTATAAACTATAATAGTTACTTGAATTAATGCTGTTACTAAGAAAAAAACATTGGCATATTTTGAAAATTGTTCCTTAAGGAATTTATATAAAAATGTAAATACATTGTATTTTGCTGTTGAAATTCTATTGTGAGAATATTTTGCTAATGAATTTGTCATTGGATCATTTAACTATTATAAAAATTATAAAAATAATAAATATAAATATATAATATTTGAATTTATAATTTAAATTAGTATATAGTATTTATGATATTTACTTGGATATATCTAAAGGAATCTTGTGGAGGTGGTGTATCATCTTTTCCTCTCATTAAATTTAATACATGAGCTACTGAGTTATATGCGGAACTATTCTTTATTTTATCTACTAAACTTCTTTGTGCATATTTATTAGCAAAATTTTTCTGCTGATAATTGGTTTGTCCCGTTGTTAAACCAACATCATCGTCATAATTGTTCATTTCATAAGTATCATTGTCGTCTTCATAGTTTCCATCTTCAAATGAATACGTCATAAACGGATTGTTATTTATATCATCTCTATCCATTTCTATTTATTATTAAATAATGCTTATTATGAATATGATTGTTTATTGTATTTTTTATTTGTTATATATATCTTATATTCTATATAATTATATTTGCATTAGATTGAAAAATGTTTTATGTTCTATATATTTAACTTTTATTATTATAATTGATATTAAAGAAGCTATCGTTTATTTCTATTAAAACCTATTTTTTTTATTTTTTTTTTTTTTTTTTTAACTTTTCGTAAAAAAAATATATATATGTTTAATTGTATTTTTAATTTTAATAATTTTTTTTTAAATTAATTGTATTTCCTCTTTCTATTGTTTATTATTTAATATTTCATAATAGCTATAAAATGTATTGAAAAATCATTAATAATAGTGGCCTTTTCAACAAGGTTTATTATGTTTAATGGTTTTTTTTATTGTTTACAAATTACAATGAAAAAATAAATGATATTTTATTATTACAATAATAAGATTTTTATTATTGTTGTTGTTATATTCTTCTTATTATTATTATTATATAATTATTAGTTTTTTTTTTTCTTTTTGTTATGAATAATGTTGTTTTGAAAGTTTTTTAAAAAAAAAAAAAAAACATTAAAACTACCTTAATAATATATCTTTTAATTAATATAATATATTGTATTGGTGTTTAATTCAATTACACATATTCCTATTATATATTTCATTTCATATATTTTAGAAAGAAAAGTTAGTTTTTTTTAATATATTATGAATTATCAATTCAATAAAGTCAAATTAATTATAATATATGGTAAATAAATATAATAAACAAGTTTACCCAAAAATATATAACTCTAATAACTATTAAAAAATGATGATCGTAAGAAAAGGTTATTATACAAATTTAGTAAAATTTATGTTAATGTTTATAAATTTTTAATAAAAAACATATATTATATAATATATTAGAATATATTAGTGAATATAAAAAATTGCTTAAATGGTTTTATTTTGAAGGAAAAGGTAATGAAAAACAAATTATAAAATAAAAGATCAATGTTATTAATTAATAATAACAAACATAATAATATTAACGTCAAACGATGTTTAATATGTAATATTGATAACACTCTATGAAAGTTTAATAATTATTATTGTATTTTTAATAAAATACATTTAATTAAAGTTAATAGTAATTTTTTTTTTTTTTAAAAAAAAAAAATTTAATCCTTAATTTCAAATATACAAATAGGAATTATATAATTCCTATTTGTATATTTATTTGAATAAAGAAAATAAACGTCAGTTGTTTTTTATGCAATGAAATATTTATATTTTTATGAAAATAAAGTTGTAGTTATTAACATATTCACTAACTTTTCTACTTTTTCTATAGAATGATAAAAAATAGTTTTTGAATAAATAGTAATAATAGAAAATCCATTTGTTTTTTCATTTCATGTGATATCATATAATTAAAATATATGTATTTAAATTATTATTTTATGTATTTTTTTTTATTTATTAAAGTGGTACAAAAAATTTTAAAAAATTAAAAAAAGAAAAAAAAAAAACTAAAAATTAAAATATAAAAGTGTTTATTTATAAAATACCTTTATTATTATAATTTCAATATTCTATAAAGTTCTTTAATTATACTTTTATAATAATAGATATCATAAAATAAATACTATAAAATAAAATGTATAGATAGCATTACAAATTGTATATATGACTATAAAAAAGAAATAATAATGATCTATTATAATTAGAATTTATGAAATTTATAATTAAAATGAAATATATATTTGGGCTTTCTTAAATAATTTATTAAAATTGGAAAGAAGTTTATAGAAAAAGTATTATTTTAAAAACATAATTCATCAGATATATCACTTTCAATTTCATTTTCTAATATTACAGACTTAGATTTAGACTTTGATTTATATTTAGATTTGGGTGGGTTTTTAGATTTATTTTTCTTATTTTCTTTTTTTGAAGACTTTTTGGAAGTAGCCTCCTTGTAATAGATTTTTTTATTGTCTTCACTATTGATATCTTCTTTTTCTTCTTCATCTTGTTTTGTATCCTGACCAGAAAGAAGGTTATCAAAATCATCACCATCACTATCACCATTACCGTCAAATTCTCTTTCATCATCATTTTCTTCTATAATTCTTTGGTTTTTTTTAGATTTTCCTGATTTATTTTTACTTTTCTTTGCTTTCTTTACACTTCCATTCTGTAATAAAAAGTCATCTTCTTTGTCAATTATTTCATTTATTTTTTGTTCATTATTATCTTTATTTAATATTTCTTTATCTTCTATAATAGATATCATTTTTTCACCCATTTCATTATCATCATCTGTATCATTATCAACTTGTTTTATATTATTTTCAAATGAAAGTATATCATCATCTTCTTCTATATCCATAATATCAATGTTTGTATCATCCTCACTTTCTTCTATACTAGGATTAGTACTACTTTTAGAATTTTTTAATTCTGATTTTTTGGTCAAATTTTGATGATTTTTAGTTATATCTGTTTCATTCTTATCATCTAATTGTTCATTGTAGTCAATGGATGATCTACTTCTTAACGATTTTTTATTATCAATTTCATCTTTACTATTATCTGAGATTACTCTATTTTTCTTTTTTCTTACCTTTCCATTATCTTTCTCATTATTATCTTCATTATCCTCATTATCCATATTTCTATTCTTTAATTTTCTTTTAGTTTTCTTTGGTACTTTATCGATATCAAATTCTTCTTTAACAGGTGAAAGTACTTCATCCTTAACAGAAACTAATTTAATTTCTTTATCAACATCCATTTTACTTTCAGGTTTTTCATTCTCTATACTAATAATATTATTTTTATCGTTTGTATTTTCATCTGAATTATTTATATTCTCAGCATTTTCCATATCAACATCTTCTTCATCATTGTTTTCTGATTTTTCATTTGCTTTAGAAGATCTTCTAATCTCCTTAATTTCATTATCATTTGTTTTTCTCCGTTTCTCATAATTTTCATCTTCTTCCTCCTTTATTTTTTCTCTTTCTTCAGGGTCCTATAATATTATTAAATATAAGTAAAATTTTAATTAAAATCAATATTTAATTTAATTATATCAATATAAATTAAAATATATTTACCAAAGTTAAGTTTTCCATATCTTCTTCTATCGATGAACTATTTTTAGTACGCTTTTGAGAATCTAATAATAATAATAATATTTAAAAATAAATTTTTGTTATACAAAGTTAATAAAAATAAATAAAAATTTAAACAAAAATAAAATGTTGAACAACAAGTTTACCTGTAGCTCTCTTTAGTGTTTTTTGATGACTAACACTTTGTTTATGATATTCTTCAAGTTTTTCTTCAAATTCTTCAATAATAATTTTTGCATCATTCTTAGCTTGCTTCTTAGACTATTGATTTTTCAATATAATACAATAATTATATTAATTCCCAATTTAAATAATAATATTTTTAATAAAATAGGAGAAAAAAAAATAGCACACCTTTGTAATAATATCTAAAAAACACTTATGAACTGTAGGTTCATATAATTTATCTTGATATGATTTAAGCTGATCGAAAAGTTTTTTTATAGTTTTTTCAGATTTATAAGACAGTAATGATAAACAATAGGAAATATCTCTCCATTGTCTTTCGTTTACTGTATTTTTAAAACGACCACATAATTTTTCTATAATATTCTCAGTTTGACGATCCTTTAAAATAAGTATTTATTTAACATATAATTGAATTTAATATAAAAATTAAAATTAATAGTTGTAGATAAATATGAAAAAAAAAAAAAAAAAAGGAGATAATACCTTATCAATAAATGAGAATAAATATTTCATTATATTTTTAAATTCTTCTTCAGAAACACCTGATGTCTTACTTGATAAATTACTAATAATATCAGGTAAATTATTATATACAGCATTATCCTTTGTTGATAATTCAGTAAAGAAAAGTTTAGCTAAGTCACTAATTCTTTCATCTTTATTTTCTAAACATTTTGCCATTTCACTAATTTGACCTTTCACTTTAACCATACCATTTAAGATTAAATGCGTTAAAACCATTAATACATTTTTTTTTGTAATTGAATTAGTATCATTTAATCTATTATATAAGTAAGCAATATTTTGGTCAATTAAATTATTAAAGCAGATTGTCATATCTCCAAGTGCAATTGAAATATTACTTCTAATTGTTGAATCTTCAGATTTTTCTAAAATAGTAAATAAGAGCTGTAAATTTTGCTCACAAAATTCAGAACTAACACACATAAACTTTGATAAAGTTAATACAGCAATTGTTTGTAAATGTTTATCCTAAATAATAATAATAATAATAATAATAATAATAATAATAATAATAATAATAATAATAATAATAATAATAATAATAATAATAATAATAATAATAATAATAATAATAATAATAATAATAATAATAATAATAATAATAATAATAATAATAATAATAATAATAATAATAATAATTATATTAATATTAATTTAAATTAATCATTTTTCGTTTTTAATAATTTATCATATATATTCTAAAATTATACATATAAAACAAAATCTATTTACATTAAATGCTTTATTATGGGCGCAGATATAAGTTACCATTGGTCCAAAAACAGCTAGTAAAGAGTTTTTACCATATAATATTTCTCTTTCCCTAATATATTGAATAACATCTGTAAATTCATCTTCAGTACTACCAACACATTGTTCAATATCATCAGCAATAAAATCCTTTTTATTTGATTCGTCTAATAAAAACAAAACAAAATAAAACAAATAAATATATAAAATATAAAAAAGAAAAGAAAAAGTAAGAAACATATAAATATTCAATACAATAATTACCAGAAGATTTTCTTCTTTTTAATTCATTTTCAATATTCTCTAAGTGAACAATTTGTTTAATAGCTGTATGACCAACAACAAATAATAATTTACTTAATTCAAATGGATCACAATAAAATGGATTTCGAGATCCTGATGCTTGACTTTGACTGGTTTGAGTAAATTCTTGATTTGAATTACTATCTTCATTCACATTTTCTTCCTTTTTAATGGTTTGACTTACTTCAGTTGATGAAGCTTTCGAATCAACATAAGGTTTTGCACTAGTTAAAAAGATCTTTTTAGACATTTTTTGAATCAAACCTCCGCATAATAAATCTGGATGTTCACTTAATAAGTATATAGTATTTATAACTTGTTCTGCAACACTATACCTATAATATATTTTAATATATTAATTCAAAACATAAAGTTTTAATTATTAATTTTTAAAAATGATAATAAAAAATAAATTAAATTTACCAATGATTTGATTTTGTTGGTTCTTGTAATAGTTCTAACATTCTTTTAAAAATAGGATGTGACATTGGAAGTCTAGTGTAATGTGTTTCTACATTTATATTTTTAATAAAAAAAATTAATAAAATCAAAATAAATATTATTTTTTTTATAATTTAATATACCTTTTTTTTGTTTAATTCCATTTCCAGCATAATGTTGTAATGCAATACATGTATACTTTGCTAAAAGTAAATCTTTCTATAAAATCCGAAATATATATTAAAAAAAAAAAAAGAAATTTAATAAGAAATTCAATTATTCTATCAATACATTATTTTATTATTTTATCTTATTACTAAATAAAAAAATTATTATTACCTTTCCAAATGTACCAAAACCAACATTAATTAACATATCAACCTTATCAGATATAATTTCGACATCAGCCTTTGCAAGCATACCCAATATAATTAAAGCACCACGCCTTTGTAATTTATGCATTTCCATTCTATTTGAAGCTAATAATATATTAATTTTTAATTAAATAATAATTTTACATATATGGTTAAAATATAGTTAAAAATATAACTTACTAAATATTTTCCAAAGCTTGGATATAATAGGAATTGGTATTTTATTTCTAGCCATCATAGTACTTAAAAGCTGTTCCAATGAAGTTAATTCTGCTAATGTTGTATGGAATGTTAAACTTTAATTATAAATAAAAAAAAATTGTAATAATTATTAGATTAAGACAAATTATATTATTATTATTATTATTTATATTAAATAATAATTAAATATACACAATTACCTTACTAAATTTCTAACTATAGAATTAATTCTATCTTTTTCTGATTTTTTATCCGGAATTTCAAAATAAATCTTTTGATAACTTTCAATTAATCTATCTTTAATACTTTTCCCTTCTTCATTTGTATCTTTAACCCATATTAAATGAATCATTTTTTTTATACCATCCTAATAATTTTAATGTTAATTATATATATTTATTTATAAAATTAATATTTTATTTATGCTAATTAATATTATTTGATTTAAATTGATATTTACTTCAGCACATTCCATTTGATAATAATGAATTCTTACAAAGAAATCCATTACTTCAAGAACTTCTGGCTTTGAAGTAGATGCTAATAATTTACACATAGTTGGAACAGCATCTTCAATTAAATGAATAAATTCAATACCATCTTCATATGAACGAATGAATAATTCACATATTTTGATATGCTTTTCAGTTGGGATTTCATTTTCTTTTTCATTCTCATTACTCATATTTAAAATTTTTTTACTTAAACCCATATCTTCATCAAATATATCATCATCATCATCAAGATTATCATCATCATTTTCATTACTCTTTTCTACTATTTTTTCGAAATGTTCTTTAACCTTGGTTTTCATTTCCTAGAAAATTTAATTTTTTTTAATTCAGTATATATTTAATTTTTTATTAAAATTTATTAAAAAAAATAAAATTAAAAATAAAAAACCTTTAATTTAAGTTCCCATTGTTCAAGCTGTTCTTCAAAAGTGCTTAGAATTAAGCGTCTATGATCATGATTATATGGATGGGTATCAACAGCTTTTGTTAGGAATTTTATAGCATATTTTCTTACATTCGATGATTTATCATATAAACGCCCTACAGCTAATTGTACTAATTCATTTCTTTTAGTAATAGGTATTAAGGATTTTCCTTGTTCATTAATTCTAATTTAAAAAAAAATATTACAATTAATATTATATCATTATATTATAAAAGAATTAAATATTACTATTGATAAATTGATAAATATTTAAATAACTTACTCGCATAAATCAATTAAAACTTGTAAAACTTTTGATCGGCAAAAAGAGTTTATGTCTGCAAAACGTTCTTGCAATACACCTATATATTGATATATTTGATTCTTTGATGTTCCTAATCCATCTTCGCTAATTAAAAACCTAAGGACATTTCCGATTACTTCTATCATTCCCATTCTCATAGAATAAGACTATATTATATTTATCGTTATTATAATTAAAATATAACTACAATAAATAAAAAATAAATATTCAATTATAAAAAAAATTATTACATCAGCATCCAAATGATTTTGCAAATAGACCATTTTTTTTAATATAGCTCTTGGTAAAATCTGTGATAATTTTACTAAGAATTTTGAAAAATATTTTGGAGAAGTTATATCTTTTTCGTTGAACTCATATTTACTTATTTCGCTTTATTATGTTAATATTTAAAGAATTTTAGATATAACCATATTATATATTATTATTATTATTGTTGTTGTAATATTATTACACTCACATTAAAATATCATCAATAACTTTATTAACTTCATATTTTGTACACATTATATATAATAATTCTGCCATAGGTTCAGACAAATGATCATAGGATTGTAAATTTAAAAATATTGATGTTTGAGCACCAAAGCCATGATTATAGTTTTTAACACAAATACAAATAATATTGTAAGCTAAATCTTTAATATTAGGATCTTTAACATTTTCTGGATCTTCTAATATTTGATATATAGATTTTGTAAATAAACTATACAGAATATATATATATATATAATAATAAATTAAATATACTTATTTTCATAATCTACATAAATAATAATATAGATAAAATAAAATTACTTGATAAAAGTATCTCTCTCCGATTGAGAAACCCATATATTATTAATATCAATGAACAACATCTTTTTCATTAATTCTAATGATTTTACGCATTGATTTCTCCAATCCCATTTTTCTGATGTTATTTTTCTTGAACCTTTTCCAACCTTTATTTGCATTAATATAATTATAACGATAAAATATTAATTGAATAATGGAAATAAATTGATAATACAATGAATATAATAAATAATGCAGTTTTGAATTAATTTTAAATGTAAAAAATGAAATCATTTGACAATTACTTTAACTTTATTTTGAGATGCCATTTTAGAGCGTTGTTCCGCAACATCTAATAACCAATAAATTAAAAATCCATACATTTCTAATGAGCTCTTACTCTCTTCAGTATATAACATTGTATTAGAAGTTCTTTTAATGGATTTAATTTGCTCATTAGATCCTTTAATTAATATCATCAGAATTATAGTAACAAAAATCAAAATTTTAATAATATAAAAAATTAAACTTTTAAATTTTAAATACATTATTTACTTATCAATTACATATAATACATACCTAGTATAACAGTATCAAATAATTTATTACATGTTGATGATTTCAGGGTATCAAAATTTCTAAAAAAAAAAAAAAAAATAAATTATAATTAAAATAAAATATTTTATATAATATATATAATTAAAAGATAAAAAAGCAATTATATTTATCTTATTACTTTATAAAACTTTGTAAATTATCAAATATATCTTCAGTTTTAATGTTTAAAGGATCATCACTTAAATTTTCAATAATATCTAATTATATATTTATAAAAATTATTAATTATAAATTATTATATTGAATGGATTTTAAATTAATTACAAACATACAATTTAATTTTATGTCAATATCTCTCGTAGTTAAAGAACTAACATCTAATTCATTAAAATCTAATGTTTTATCCTGTAGTCTAATGATGTGTTCATGAAGATTGAATTTTTCCATTTTAAAATGAATACTTATTTAAAAAGTGGGTATCAAAATCGAATTTAATTTATAGTTACTTTCAATTTCTTAGTTTAAATATATATTTATTATTGATATATATATATTATTCAAAACATAATAAATTTTCAGATTTTTATTATTCTATTGCAATACTAAGTAATAAAAAAAAAAAAAGTTTAATATAAAATAAAAATTTTTAATTAATTTAATTAAATATTGGAATGAGTCGTTCCAATTTATAATTAAATTTTTTGATCTTATAATTTTATTAAATAAAATTAAAATGAATAATAATCTAAAGAGAATTTATTTATTTTTAAATAAAAAAAAAGAACAAATATTATACATATTATACATCTCATTTGACAGTTAATATTATTATTACAATGTATTATAATTTATATTCATAACTAAATATACCAAAATTGTTTATATTTTATTATTTAATTTAATAAGAATAAATTTAAATATAATAATTTGAAAATAATATAAAAGTAATATCAAGTAATTATTATTATCATTTCTATTTTTTAAAAATAATAACACATCTTATACTTTCTTAATATTATTATATTCATAATAATATATTATTTTGTTTAATTATCAAAAATATAATTAATATTTAAAAAAAATTAACCATATAAATTATAATAAAAATAGTAAAGAATAATTAATTATCATGTTTTACATTGTAATAAAAATAGACTACTTTACACTAACTTAATGATTATATAAATATAAAAAAGAATTACTATATAATTAATTATTTTCACTTTAATCTCTTCATAAAATAGTTATATAAATTTTTGTTTTTTGATTAAAAGAAATAAAAATTAATTAAAAATTTATCCACAATCATTTTAAAATATTTTTTTTTAAATTTGTTTACAAAAAAAATTTAATTACCAAGATAACTTTTTTTTTAATAGAAATTTTAATATTTATTTATTCATTCATTTATCCAACTTAAATATAAAACTTTTTATTTTTCAATTGAATTATTATTTCTAAAATATTATTTTATTTACACAGAATTAATACATACTTTTAAAGCATTATTTATAATTATTTACAAGTATTTTATATAAAAAAAATTGAAATGGAAAAATATAAATTCAATTGCCTCGATCTATATTAATTTTTAATAAGAATATTATAATAATAAATTTATTATATGTTAAAGTTTTACTTTATGACAATGTTACATTTTAACAATAATACGTAATGTAATACATTTATATATTAAAATTATATAAAACTTTAAAATTTTATATTGTGTAATATATATAGGGATATATATTTCATATATATTTAATATACAAATATATAAAAATAATAAGACAATATAAATAATGTAAATATTATTAAGTATTAAAAATCGATTTTTTTTTTAATATTTTTTATATTGCATTTAACATTTTTAATATATATCAATATATTTAAATAAATTCTTTAATATTATATATGGCTTTGATATGATAAAATTATTGGCTAATTTTTTTTTTTTTGGATTTATTGTGATTATTATTGGCTAGAAAATTACTATAAAAATAAATCAAAATTTCCAATTTTTTGAACTACACACTTTTTAAATTTTTAAATTAGTATAATAATAATTTAAACAACATGATTCTTTACCGTGACGTTATCTCTGGTATGTAAATATGGAGCAATGGAATAAAAAATAAGAAAACCAAAATGTTGTACAGAAATTAATTATTTTTATCGTATTATATATAAATATTTTATTAAAATTTAAAAGGTGACGAAATCGTCTCTGATGCTTACAAGATCACTGAAATTGGTAACGGTGTTGCCATTGAAGTTGACTGTAAAGTAAGTGAAAAAAAAAATATTATTACAAATTTGCAAAATATGTTTATAAAAGAAGTGATAAAGAAATATGAATATAAAGAAAGAAAATTAATGTATAAATTATAATGTTCTTAAATATTATTATAAAAATAGATGATTACCGTTTCTGGTAACCAAGATTTCGATATTGGTGCTAACCCATCTGCTGAAGAAGAAGATGATGGACCAATCCCAGAAGATGCTGAAGTTGTTAACAACGTCGTTTACTCTTTCCGTCTTCAAGAAACTCAATTCGATAAGGCTTCTTACAAGATCTACATGAAGGGATACATGAAGTCCATCAGAAAGTACCTCCAAGAAAACAACCCAGAACGTGTTCCAGAATTCGAAAAGGAAGCTGTTGTTCTTTTCAAGAAGATCCTTGCCAACTTCAAGGATTACGAATTCTACGTTGGTGAATCTATGGATCCAGATGGTGCTGTCCTTCTTCTTAACTACAGAGAAGATGGTGTCACTCCATACTTCACTATTTTCAAGGATGGTCTTAAGATTGAAAAGTTATAAGTTCATATAACGATACATTTATAAGAGAAAAAAAATATTTTATATAAATTAGGAATATTTTTTTTATAATTATTATTATAATAATTTAAAATTAAAAATAATAATAATATAAACGAAAAAAAATATTTTTCTTAAAATGAGAGAAAAATTGTGAAAAAAGCAAAGAAAGAAAACATAAAAAAACTAAAAAAATAAATAAAAGAAAATTTTTTAAATATTAAAATTAAAATTCATATGTTTTAGATGAAGATTATTGTGTGGTGTTATGATATTAGATATAGTAAATTTTTAATGTCTTTTATGTTAATAAAATGTGAAGAACTTTATTATTAATTATTTATTATTTAAAAAAAATTTACATTTATTATACTTATTTAACCTTAAAATTATGAAAATTGTAGTAGAATATAAAGATTATTATTTTCTTTTTTTTTTATGAAAGAAATTTAATTAATATTGGATTTTTTTTTTTTTTTTATTTTTATATTTTTTTCAAATAATTAAAAATGAGCAACACAAATTCAAATGGCCAACATACAGAAATGGTAGAAAAGTTGTTGGATTTATTAACTCAATTAGAAGAACAAGGCAATACTATTATTAATGATATGTAATATATATATTATGATATTTTATTATTAACTAAACATAGATACATATATTGTTAATTTTAAAAAAAAAAAAATTAATGTTTTTTTTTACTGTCATTACTATTATCTCTAATAATAATAATAAATAGAAAAGGTTCAACACAAAATCCTATTATAAAAGAAAGAATGAAAGGTAATTTATTGAAGAAAAGAAAAAGTATTTAAAAAATATATATATATATAATTATATATACTTATATATTCTTTTATAATTATTATTATTATTTTATTTTTTATATGTATATGATGTATA
This sequence comes from Piromyces finnis, assembly GCA_002104945.1. Classification (NCBI taxonomy): domain Eukaryota; kingdom Fungi; phylum Neocallimastigomycota; class Neocallimastigomycetes; order Neocallimastigales; family Neocallimastigaceae; genus Piromyces; species Piromyces finnis. The sequence goes on along the minus strand of MCFH01000055.1, from coordinate 214,775 downwards.
TATTCTCTTTTTATATATATATATAAAAATGAAACAAAAAAAAAAAAAAAAATATCATCGCAACATTATTCATATAGAAAAAATAAAGAAATTTAATGAACTTTTTAGTATAATTAATACTAATTTAAATGCTTCCAATTTAAATTGTTTAGTAAGTCAATCTAAATATGAAACCATTATTCAATTTATTGATCTTCATAGTAAAATTGGAAATAAAGAGGCAGAATATAACAATAAGATATATTCTCTAGCCCATGATCTTAATGAAATTTCTAAAACTAATCAAACTACTGAAAAGAAAAATAATATATAAAAATGGCCTATGAAAATAATAACAACAGATAATCATCATTTTTATTATGAATAAGAAAACTTTTAAAGATACCAACCTAATATATCAAATAAACTTCTTTTATTTTTTTTCTTTCTTTATATGTATATTATATGTTTTAAATATGTATGTATGTAAATGTATATACCATCCATTTTATTTAAATTTTAATTATGAAATTTACTTACATATATATGTTTTATTTCAAAAGTACATTTAAATCACCAAATAAAGTAACTTATTTCTTCTTAATTTTTAATTTTTACAAGTAATGAATATTGCACAAAGAAAATGAAAAATAGAAATAAAAATAAAAATAAAAATAAAAAATAAAAAATAAAAAAAATAAAAAAAAAAAAATTGCAATATATATTGATGTTATCGTACTTTAATAAAATCTAAAAGTTTTAAACTTTTGTTTTTCAATTAATTCAATAATTTTTATTTTTTCTTTATATATATTGTTATATTTATTTATTTTTATATGCTTTTTAAATAGAATAGATAAAATATTTATCAACTTCTTAGTGTTTTTTTTTTTTTTTTTTTTTTTTTTTTTTTTTTATTATTATTAATAATAGTAACTTTTATTTATTAAATTTATCTATTTTTATTTTTATTCTTATCAGTAGTCATAATCATCATCAACATCTTCAGTAAAATCTTCACGTTCCTTTACTTCCAAGTCTTCACCATACTGTATAGAATTATCTACTTGAGCTAAAACATAGGCAACAGATTCTTCATCTGAAATATCTAATGGTAAGAAATTGACCATATTATATTCATCAATCTTTACAAAAAATATATACATAGAGTTTCAATAAAATGTACCATCAAATAATATATAATATATATAATAAAAATGATTCTAATTATAATTATTTTAGCATACAAGTTGAACAATAGCTTCATTTAAATGTTGGTATCTTGGTCTCATTCTATTATTAATATCTTCTGTCAATAGTGAAGAATCTACTTCTAAATATCTATTTTTTTTTTTTTTATTTTTATTTTTTGAAAATCAATATTTAAATAAGATATTAAAGAAAATTAATATGTATTATAAAGAGGTAAGCATATTAAATAAGGTGTTTTTTGTTTTTTCTAAAATAAATAACTTTTTGAAATTATTAACAAAATTACCTTTCAAAATCTCTGGATCTTTGAACTTTTTTATCCAATAAATCTACTTTTGTTAAAACATTAATATGTGGGATTTCTAATTGAATCATTGCTGACATTGCATTTAAAACACCAGAAAAGAATTTTGATGTATCTTCAATGAATTGACTATCTAATAAATATACACAGCAAACATTATAATCATATTTTTGTAATGTTTGAACAATAGTTTTCATAATTGGAAAATGAGTATATAATTCAATTTGACCTATATCATCATTCCCATAGGTATTTTTTTTTTTAAATATATATATAATAACAAGGAATGATATCATTTCATAAATAGGATTAAATATAATATTCAAATACATATCAATAATTTAAATGTTAATATGTAAATTTAATTATGATGTACGTTGAAATTCATTTTAGAAATTTTAATTGAAATGTTGAATATAAAATTATAAAGTAAAATACATTTTAAAAATTATGTTGCATATTTAATTAAATATATAAATAAAAGTACTAAACTTTTGATTTTGTAACAAAGTTGTTTTGTTTTGTTTTGTTTTTTGTAAAAAGAAAAATAAAAAAATTGAAATAATTGTTCAATTGATTCAAAAATTTACCTGGACAATCAAAAATTAAATAATCATCTTCATAGTTGTTTAATTCTTCTTCTAACCAATTTATATTGTTAATTAAAAATCTTTTTTTATTAATTAAAAAAAAAAAAAAAAAAAATTAATAAAAAAAAAAGACATTTCAAATTTGAAATAGATATATAATACAATAATACATACTCCATACAATAAACGAGACCACCGTTTGGTCCATAGTCTAATTCTTCCATAACATCGTCAAGAGTAATTAAATCTCTGATATCTTTATATTGTTAAATTTTGAATTTAATAAAATAAAAAACGCTATTCCTTTATTCAATTTTATTTTTAAATTTTATCTTTAATAATAGTAAATATATTTACCGATGGTTGGTTCATATTCGAAATTTTCAGCAGCTGGATCTAAATTTACTAAATGAACAGATCTTTTTATAGATTGACAGTGAGACATAATAGTTCTACAATAAGTACTCTAATAAGTTTATAAAATTAAACATTAAAATGAAATTTTATATTTCATAGAATATATATAAAAATATTAAAAATTTTCATTCAGCTCTTTTTAAATAATAATACATATATATTTTAAAATTTAAAAAATTATAATATAATAAATATGACAACATAGCGTTACTTTTCCAGAACCTGCAGGTCCTATAACTAATTGACATTGCTTTCCCCTTTTAATATTATTATATTAACAAAATATAAATATTTTTATACAAAGATAGACAGATATATATATAATAATAAGACTTTAGTAATTTTAAAGAATTTTTATAGGAATAATCTTATATATATAAGCTTTTTTTTTTTTTTTCAAAAATAAATTTAATTAACTTTACATTTTAAAATTTGGATTTTATATTATTATTATTTTAAAGAAAAAAAAAAAAGAATTTCTTTTATATTTAATTAATAATTATTATATATAATAAAATTTTATATTCCAAAAAAAAAAAAATATGAATATTTATTTTTTTTAAATTTTTACCAATCATTTCATTAAAATAAATATAATAAAATTTTAAAAAAAAAACTATTAAAAAAGTAAAAACTAAATTAATTCTTTTCAATTTTCTTTTAAGATGAAGTTTTCTTTTTTGCAAAAAAAATAATAATTAAAGTATATTGAAACTTTAAAAGATTTATTTCATTTTTCTTTTCTTGTAATATTAAAAAAATCAAGTTATAAAATGAAAAAGAAGAAAAGAAAAAGAATAAAAATAGAATTTTATAGAATTTTTTTAATTTTCATATTAAACCTTTTATACTGATTTAATACTTTAAATTATATTTTTGATAAAAGAAATAAACCTTTTTTTTTAATAATATTATCGATTTAATGTTTAAATTATGCTTAGTATGGCAATTATATATCTACATTTTATATTTATTTTTTTTATTATAAATTATACATATCAATTATCATAATTATCAAGTAATAAATGTTAATAAGTGTTACTGAAAAATACTTCTTAATTTCTTTTTTTTTTTTTTCTATTCTTAATTAAAATGATATTACATATTACTTTTTAACATCAACTAAACCAGAAAAGTAAATTATTACTAGCAACGAATAAAAAAAAAGTTTCATTAGTGTTGTACTAATTATAAAATATAATTATTAAAAAAAAATAGTATTTGTATTCTTTTATAAATTATTATTAATATAGTAAAAAAAAAAAAAAAAAAAGAGCTTCAATGTTATTACTAATGATAGGTATTAAACCTTTTTTTTTTTTTTTTTCACTTTCTCTCTTCTTCCAAATAAAAAAAAATAAAAAAAAATAAAAATTAATACTATTCTTTGTGTAACCTATAAATGTCAATTAAAGTTTTAATGGAAAGAAATAAATTTAATAAAGTTTTATTTAAAAGTGATGGTGAAAAATATTTAATTGAACCATTTATTCATGCATTGTTATTCTAAATATATTCTAAATATTACAATAAAAGTATATACATTATAGTGATAATAATGTATATCATTATTAATTTTAACCTATTTTCATCCATATTTTATCTACTTTTCTTTTATCTAAAGAAACTTTATTAATTTATTTTCATTTATAATTATTTAAGTAGATGGTTAAATTATTAAAAGAAGAAATAAACAATATTATTATATTAGTTATAAGTATACCACATACCATATATTCATAAAAAAATAATAAATAAATAAAAATGAAATATAATCAAACAACACTCTATTAAAAAAAATGTTAAATAATTAATTTAAATGGAAAATAATATATACTATTTGATTTTTTTATTATTATTATTTTAAAAGAATTAAAATATAATAATCTTTTGTTTACATTCTACATTTATTTTTTGAAATTAATTTTATTTCGTGAATTGTAAATATTAATTAAAAGTATTATGAAATATGTGATTTTTTTTTAAAAAAAAAAAAAAAGTTTCTATATATATGTGTGTATTTACATCTTATATATATATAATAATTGAAGAATAGAAAAATAGTCGTCTTTAGTATGATTATCATTAGAATTCTATAATTTACTTGATTTTTTTTTTTTTTTTAACTTTATTTTACTACTATTATCTTTTTTGTCTATATTGTAATAATAAAAATAAAAAAAAAAAAAAAAGGAAAGAAAGAAAAAGATATAATAAATATTTACAAAAAAAATTTTTTTTTTTTTTTGAGATTTTTAGATTTATTCTTCCTTTTTATATTCTATATTTAAAGAAGATATATCTATTGAATTCATATTCATTTTATTCGTATCTGGTATACTAAGTAATTCTTGTCTATGATATTCACGGTTTAAATCATCATTATTTTGATGATTGGTATCATCTTCATTTTCTGGTTCATTAACAAATTTACTCATATAAGATATATTATCCGAATAATTAGAAAATGGTGAAAGAGAATAGATAGAATCTTCAGGTTTTTTATTACTGTATATCATATGGTATATTTTATTGGAATTGTAATTTTCTTTGTACATATTATTTAATTCTAGATTATTTACAGTGTTTATAAATTCTTCATTATTTATATCATTATAAATAGTATTGTAATTTTCATAGGAATTATTACACAGTACTGTTTTGGATGAATAAGAATAAGATGATGAAGGTGGAATTAATATATCAGTAATAGGTAAATCCTCATCAAATTTTATTTTATTGGATGACGAAGATAAATAATTCAATTTTTGTTTTAGGTTATTATTATTATCCGTCGCGGATGAGGACGCAACAGATTGACAATATTCATTAAGTGATAATGATTTACTATCCAATTCTTCATTTATAAAATTTAATGGTATATTGTTTTGTTTAAGAATACTGGGTATCTAAAAAAATGATGAAAATCAATAAAAATATAAGGTTTTACATTTAATTTTAGTTTAATTTATTATCATTATTATATAGTTTGATAGTATTATGAGAATATAATTATATACCTTTGAATTTGTAGAATGATTTCTAGAATGATTTTTGGAACGAATAGAATAATGCCTTTTTAACATACTTTTTACAGAGCCAAGGGTAGAGGAAATACTACTTTGACGCTCATATAAATTCTTCGGTTTTTTTATCGACGGTAATCGTTTATGATTGTTATTAATTAACGAACTACTATTTAGTATTGAACTATTATTAACTAATGACTTATTCTTACGATGATTATATTGAAATTTATTGGATTTATCTAGATTAGCACTATAACTATAACTATGTGTAAGATAATCATTTACATTTGAAGTAGGAGTTGTTTCATAAGCTTGTTTAGGTGAAGCATAATTAGTGATAACATTATCTTCATTATTCATCGATATAAGGTTTTTATTGTAACTTTTTGAAGAAAGAGAATTATATATGGTAAAATCATTCATACTATCGTTTTCTAGAACTGTTGCTGGTACCACTGATATTGATTTTAAATTATTCGGATTTGCGGTGACATCTATATTATCAACAGGAGTTATATTCAATATATCATTATTTACATTTTTTCTTTCTATTATAGCATCATTAAAAATTTCCTTTTTAAAATTTTTTAATTCATTTCTATATGAAAATACCATATAAGAAAGAAGAGCACAACATATCAATAATAATATGCATATTATTATTAATGTAATTGCTATTACATCTATATTTTTATTTATAAAGCCACTATAGTCTTCCTGATCTTTTTTAGAATTCATTTACGTATATGTTACAAAATATTTACGATAATATGGTTTAAAATTAAAAAATATTTATTTTATTGATTATTTTTTATTACTACAATTATGATAATTGTCCACTAAACCTTTTTTTTCTTCTTTTTCTTTTTATTATTGTTATTGTTATTTATATGTATATTTTTACTTTTTTAATTTAAATAGATAAAAGATAATTTGAATTTCAAGAATATTAAAATAAATTTTTTTGTTTGTATTAATAAAGAACTTTTACATTAAATTGTTATCATTCGTTTTTTATTGTTATTAATTGTTGTGTATTTTTTATTTTTCCTTTTTTATAAGTGTTACTACTATTATTATTGAATATTATAAATGTGAATATTTTTCCTTTTATAATAACTAAAACATCTTTATAATATAAAACTTGTTTTTTTTCATAAAAATAGATTTCAAAAAAATTTCTTATTGTTCTTTAATAGTATAATTTATTCAATTAAATATTCCCAATTTTATTTCTTGTTTATAAATATAATTATTATAGATATTAATTAAATAAACTGTTTAATAAATTAACAATGTATATATTGCTTAAATTCAATTTTTTTTTTTTTTCGTTTTAATGAATATATATATATATATATAAAAAGAACTAAAAGATTATAAAATCAATATTATTATATATAATCTTTTTTCTATTCATTTAATAAAAATAATTTCTTTATTACTATTTTTATTCCATCTAAAAAATATACTTTTAAAATACAAAATGATAAAGTATATTTTATCAAGTTTTATTTTATATTACTTTTAATTTTTACTATTATTACACTAGTTATATTTGGAAATTAATTATTTTTTTTTCAATGTATATATATGTGTATTTATAATATATATTTTATTATTTATAACCATAAATTGCTTTAAAAAAATAACTTTTTTATTATTATTTCTTATTATTATTCTTTCTTTTTTTTTTTTAATTCAATTCAATTTTTTATTTTTTTTTTTAAACTATATTAATAGAATAAAAAAAGAAATCTTTTTTTTTTTTTATATTTATAATTTTTTTTAAATTTTCTGTGTAATTATTCTTTAATAATAAAAAATTAAACCTTTATAATTTAATTATATTTGACCATATATTATAATATATATCAATATATTGAATGTAATGGCAAAAATAAATTATAAATTTTCCATAATTAAAAATTATTGAAAATTTCAAATAGATGAAAAATATATATTAAATATGATAGTTATGATAATAATGAAAATGAATGATTTATAATGAAATATGAATAAAAAAAGACAGAATATGAAATAATAAAATAATATTGATTTTTCAACTTTTATTATTGGTATGCATTGTATAGTTTATTTTCATTATAAATAAACTATAAACTATTCATTTATCTATTTTTTTTTTAAATTTGATATGGTTCATCATCAAAATATGTCATGCTATTTTTATGTTCCTTTCCATTTCTAATATAATTCATAATGTATACAATATGTATCAAACTTTTATTTTAAAAAATGATTGGACTGGAATGTTTTTAAATACTATTTCAATATTTGAATTTCCATTTAAAATATCATATATTAATAAATGATGTTTGTGTGATATTTAAAATTTATTTTCAATTTATTAAATATATTATAATATATAAAGCATATATATAAAGTTTGATAAATAATAAACTATTTAATTAATGTTATATTTAAATTAATTTTTTTTTTTTTTTGGCTAGGATATCAAGCGAAAAACTTAATTATTATTAAATATGAAATGTCTAATTCATTAATTAAATAAATAAATAGGTATTCCACTGAAAAAAAAGGATGATGGTCTAAGGTGTGGTGTATTAATAGTGGAAATTATAAAAAAAAAGTTTTTATAAGGGATTCTTTTTTATTTAGTATAATAAAGTATTGAAAAAGTTTGTTTTTTATTTATTTACTCAACTTATCAGCAGTTTATCTATAAGATGGAAAATTGAATTATATGCATTTTAATTTCATCTTGATTATTCTTTATTTGATGGTGAATAATGAAAAATTGCATTATTCAAACACTTTATTTTTTATTCAAAATAAAAAAAAATACTTTATTATTTAATTTTTTTTATATAATAAAAGAATATTTAAAATAACAATAATAAATATTAAATGGTTCTATATAAATAACATGATATCTTTTTTTCTTTTATTTTATGCTTATTATAGTATTAGAATTTTGTAAGCATTAAAATATTTTTTATAAATGTTTATTAGCATCCTTTATTAATTATGAGGATAATATTCTTTCAATAAAAAAAATTAATGAAACTATATGAAAAAAAAACTAAACTATATATGATTCTTAAAATTGAAACATAATTAAATGTTAAAGAACTAGCATGGCTTATAGTGTTGGTCATAGCCATACATGTATCGCTTTTTAAATATTGTATCATGGTATTGACATTTTTCTCTTCTTTCTTATTAACTTCACCTTTAATCATATGGCCAAGATTTTCAATATCTTTTGAATAATCTATAGATGCTCTTAAAGATTGAACGGTAATATCAATACATTTTTTTGATTTACAAGTATTATTCAATACTTTTGTTAAGTTACCCTTGGCCATATTTTCTGAAAGATAAAGGTCACCCATCGGGCATATACTATCATTCTCATCTTTTGAGCAAATAATATTCATATATGATTTTAATAAATTTACTATGGATTTATCTAATAATTGAACAAGAATAGTACCATTACAATTTTTTAATGACTTCATGGGATTTTCTATAAAATTTTGACATTTATTGGTATTATAAACAATGCAAACGTTTTTGTAATTATCTTTTGTTATTTTATTACTTGCTTCATCAATACCATGAAGACATTCATCAAGATTCAATAAATCTTCATAACAATCTTTATTAATACTTTTAAAATCATTCTTTTCAAGAGCTATATGTAAACTCCTTTTTTTTAATAGTATGGCATCAATAACATTGGATAATACCAAAGTTAAAATAATGGAAAAAAATACTAGAAATTTCAAATAATGCATTAAATTAACTGAAAAAATAAATGTTTAAATATTTAAGTTATTTTTTATTTAACAGGATAACTAAAGAAAATAGATATATAGATATAAAAAATAAGGTAAAATAAAAAGAAATAGAATTGTTCAAAATTATTCCTATACATAAAAAAAAAAATAGTAATAAAGAGTGACAGTTTTAAGTTTTTTTTTTATTTGTAACACTTTTTTTTTTAATGTTGAATATATATAAATAATATAATATTAATGTATTGTAATATATTCATAGTAACTATCAAATAGAAATGAAGATGAAGGATTCTATTTCAATGTATTGTGTAACTAAATAAAAAATATTATATTTGTTAAAGTTTTCTTTTTAATTTATTTTTAATTTATTTTCTTAGTAGATTTCTCCAATATTATAAAACTTTAATTAATAAATATATAAATAATAAAAAAAAGCATTATTCATTTTTGATTCATTTTTTGAACAAAAGACTTTAAATAAAATGAAAATAAAAGGTAAAAGTGAAAAAAAAAAAAAAAAGAAGAAAAAGAAGGAAATGGTGAAAATAAATATGATTTTATTTCAAATATAATATTTTTCTTATAACTTAAATTAATATTTAAAAATTATTCTTTTTAGCACTATCCTAATTATTATTATTATAAACTTATTGACAATATATAAATAAAAAAAGGTTTGCCACTACTTTTCATAAATAATAAGCCTATCAAGTAAAACAAAAAAAAAGTTTTGCATAAAATTCTATGAAAATATTCAAAAAAAAGTATAGTTTTACACAAAAAAAAAAAAATCCATCAATAATTAAATGAAATGAAATTTTTTGTTGTAAATAAACCAAAAAATACATTACATTAAATCATTTACAATACAATAATCAATGTATTGAATGAATAGGACTTTTATATACTTTATTCGCCATTATAAAATAGATAGGCAGGTAGTGAGGAGTAAACTATTTGAGTCATATTTAGATATTTTGTTATTAATAATTAATTATGAATACAATAAGATTAATATATAAATATATAAATATATATACAAATTTATAGGCTTTTTATTATAGCTATATATAAACTATTAATAAATATTAAAAAATAGGAATAAAGCATATGGATATAAATATACAAATAATAAAATGATGATAATTATAACTATTTAATATAATATATAATTTTTTGCCCAACTCTTTGTTTATTAGTTCATTGTATCTAAATATATATAAAATGTAAGTATTAGGTTTTATAAGCAATGCTCCGGGAAATAAAGTTCCTTCCTCTTTTCTTTTAAACCTATAGTTCAAATTTTTTTTTTTTTTTTTTTTTTTTTGAATTTATTTATCTATTCATCATTATTAAAATTAAGAATTATTTATTTAAAAAAAAAAATCTCATAAAATCTATTTTTTTTTAATAGGCAAAAAATGATATATTATATTAAATAGTATAAAATGGAATAATACAATATTGAATGTAATCAATAATATATACGTATATATACATCATCCATCATAGAAAGTTTTAAAAACTACTAGATATTCATTAAATGTATATATATATATATATATATAAATTGATCTTAACATGGACATCATCCACCACCAACTAAACAACGTTTATTTATTTTTTTCATTTCAACTGCAACTCTCTTTTTCATATTTCTATTTAAAACGTTATTATTATAAGCTGAATAATAACTGTTACTATCATTAGCATTAACACTAACATCAACTAAAGCACCACATTTTGTAAATGGATTTTAAAAATCATCTGGAATATTTAAAAAGACCATAGAATATTTTCCTATACTATATCCATTATAATATTCATCATATAATGACCTTTTGATTCGCATGTTTTTCTACATGCTTTATGAAGATAAGTAACAGGAGAATCACAATTTTCTTTTCGAAAAAGTCTTCTTTCCTGTATTCTTATATTATGTCGATTGTGATTTGTGACTTTCACCCAAGGATTGATTTATAAAAGTACCAACATTAGACCAACTATATTGCTGAGAGCTTTGGCATCGAAAGGCAAAGAGGAAATTATGATAAGGAATCGAATAATAATGCTAATCCACAAGAAATTATCATTGAGGAATAGAAAAAATTAGAGGCCCTTCCGTCCTTTAAAAATAATCAAAAAAAAAAAAAAAAAAAAAAAATGTGATACAATATTAATTTATAATTTTATAAAATACAAATACATAAAAAATACATAAATATTATTTTGAAACATATTTTATTTTCACATTATAAAACCATACTATAATGAGTAAATTACCACACTTCATGTAAGAATCCAAATTATTCTATTGGATTTACTTGGAATAATTGTAAAACAGATCATATTTAAACTTGTAAACTACCGATATTAATGAATCGATTTCTTTCTTCCCGGATTTAGGGATTAAAATAGTATGTGTTACATTTCTACCGAGAAGGATTGGTCCCTACTTAATTAAATGTAATAAAAAAGAAAAGTAACATCAGGTGTATAAGTGTGATGTCTACTAAACACTTCAAAGAAATATTAATTTTGAACCATTTGTACAAAACATCAAGATTGTTCCTTTGCCACTATATCGGTACAACGTCGATTCTCTTGATTCAAGCATTTCTTAATAAGCTTAATTATTAACTTTATAAACCCTAACAAAATAATCTCTGCCCATCTCTTAACAATAATAATTTAAAAAAAAAAAAAAAACACCAAACTTTAAAAAAAACAAATTCCATTAATCTTTCTTTTTACTTTTTAATATTTTTATTTATTTTCTATTTTTAAAATTTTAAACATTAAAATTTAATTATATTATTCTATCAAGCATAAAAAAATTACTAAAAACAAGAGATAAATTATTAATATAAAAAATAAAAAATGGGCAACTTTTAAAGGAAAATTTTTCATGATCAACACTATAAAATTTCCAAAGCTATCCATATTTCTCTTTTTTACTAATTTGCCTCTAGTTTTCATATTCTCTTCGTTTAATAGATATATTATATTAAATTTATCAATTTAAAATTAAGATATTTTTCTTTATAAACGAAAAAATATTAAGAAAACTTTTTCATAAAGAATAAATCTATTTTTACTTCTTTATATTTCTTAATATTTTTATAATATCTTATGCTATTATTATTGATAATTTTAATAATCTTATTGTTTTCTATTTTTATATTTTTTTGTTTTTTGTTAAATATAATTATGAAATCTAAAATATAATCGACTTCATTTATAATTATGTTTAAAAAATATAAATAGATATCATGTTAAAAAAACATAATATACTGATTATACTGGTATTTTATAAATTAACGCTGATTTGAATTCGTAAATAATTGGTATTTATTTAATAAAATAAATAATTGTGATGCTATTTATATGATAAATATTTGACAACCAAACTACCCTTTGTATATATCATCATTTTCAGTATACGCGTTTTCTTAATTTCAAAAAGAAAATAATCAATTAAACCATTGGGAATCTTTTTCATAAATAAAACAATTTACTTTTTCTAAATAATACATTTCTCTATTTTTTAATTACTTCTTTATTTTAAAAAAAATTAAACCTTTATTAGAGATCAACTCGTCAAAAGTTTTAACATTTTTCTAAAAAAATTGAAATGTAATAAAAAATAGAAAATAAATTATCTTATTTACTATTATAATAATAAATAGTGGTTTGTAAAGATTATTGGTTCATCTTTTTAAAAATAGAAAAGAAATCTGATATATACAATATATTATATATAGTCAAATACTTTTCTCATAAATAATAAATATCTAAAAATAAAAACTAAAGTGTTTCTATAAATAAATATATTTATATATAACTCCAGTTTGAAAATTAAAATAATAATGTTTTACGTTATGATTTGTACGTTTTGTCTTTTTTAATAAATTGGAGTTGCTGTAGTGTATACTGGTTGTGATTGATATGTTACTTGTGTGTAATTTGGTTGATATTGAAGTGGTGGGGATGGCATTTGACAAACACTGGTAGTAGAATCAGTTTGAATTATTGGAGTTTGAACATAAGTAGTTTGACTTTCAGTAATAGAAGGGAATAATGTACTACCATTAACAGCTTGGGAAGAAGTAGTAACAGTAACATTACTAGTGTATACAGCTCCAGCGGTTGTAACAATAATTGGTGAAGTTTGGTTACTAGTGACTGGACTAACTTCACCTGCATAATAAGCACCATTAGTTTCATTTGGAGAAATTGGATTGCACATTTCATTTTTAATAATTACATTATTGTAACTAACGTCATTAGTTGGTGGTGATGGCATTTGATTTATTGGGTTAGAAGAAATTGGAGTAGAAATTCCAGTACTTGGAATGTAACTAACAGTTTGTGGAGTGTATTGAGATTGAGTATTTATAATATATGGAGTTTGGATTTTAAGCTTATTTACACTGGATTGACGTTGAAGCATTTCCTTTCCATATCCAGAATCAGTCTTATGACAACGTTGGTGTCTTCTTAAAAATTCTGCACGCTTAAATTTTCTTCCACAACCCTTAACTTCACATGTGTAAATATATTCTTCTTTACTTTCTTGTTCACCAAATACAATTTCTTCACTTTCTAATGAATCTGGAGATGATTGGGTAGATGAACTTACAGTAGTATATACAATTGGAGTGTTAATCATAGTTGGAGTATTAATCATTTCACCACTCTTAACTTCAGATTGGCCCAGCCCTTCTTGAGCATAAGTAGTGATTGGAGTAACTTGGTTATTTATTATTTGACCTTGTTGGTAGGTGATAATTTGTGGAGAACTAACAACTTGTACATTATTCATAGTTGGAGTCATTTGATCAACACCAACTGCAGAAGTTGGAGTCATCATTTGATTATTTTGTGGTTGTGTTAAAACATATTGAGTATTATTATATACTGGTGTAGAATTTTGAACTGGAGTATACATTTGTTGTTGATATACTGGTTGTTGTACCATTTGTACAACTTGTGTTTGTACCATTGGATAATTCATATTAACGGCTTTATCTTGGCTAATATTTGTATTGATTGGTTGTAATTGTGGTCTTTCATTTGAATTTATATAATAATTAACATTATTTGTATTTTGTTGAGATGGAAGAGTAGCTTTATTAGAAGCAGTGGAATATTGTTTTAAATTATTTGGTATTTTTGTTTGTGGATTCATTGCCATAGCTTCAAGGAGTGGAGCACTTTGAAGAGCAACAGTGGAAGGTTCCTTACCTTCGGCTTCTCTTTTATGATCACGTTCTAAAGCATCAATAAATAAGCGATCATGTGGAACTGAGAACCAGAAGAAAACTTTTTGCTTCTTTTGAGTTCTGATACAGTTATTTTTATATAACATTTCTAAAAATTCAGATCTTGGTTCTTCTAAAATTGCATCAACTCCTGGCTTTAAATTTCTTAAATCAGAAAAGATACCCTCTTCAAACTTTTTGATATTCTTTACGGGCCTGCCGTATGCTTGGAAACGAAAGACGAGGGATCTTACAATATCAGTACCTGTTATATAAAAAGTATTTTTCCAATAGACACATGATATTGTTTCACCATTTGGCAATTGAAAACGTTTTAATGTTTGATTTACTGCCCAATTTAAGTGAGCAGAACTTAAGAAGTATCTTAATTGATTCACTGCTTCGAGTATATTTGTTTGATTTGACATCATTTCTATAAATATATAAAATAAATAAATGTTAACACTTACTTAATATTAATAAAATAAAATAATAATAACTATAAACTTACTTAAATATTATGTATTATTAATAATTTTATTTTATTTTATTTAGTTTAATTTGTTTATTTGTTATTTTGTTATTTAATTTATTTTATATAATTTTGTGTTTTATTGTTATTTAGTTTTATTTAGTTTATTATTTTTTGTTTAATTCATTTTACTTTAAAATTGTTAAGATTTATTTTATTATATAATACAATAATTTTATGTATTTATATATTTATTTATATATATTACAAAATATAAAATAATTATTTTTTTTAATTTTAAAATAATTTTTAAATAAGAATTATTTTTTTAAAATCAACTTAAAAAAAATAATTATTTTATATTATTTTAAAATTTATTATTGCAAAATTGTTTCTTTTTAATAATTTTTTATTATACAATAAAATTTATATTTCTAAAAATTACTTTTTATCTTAATAATTTTAAAATAATCTATATTTTAAATTTTATTATTTTAAATTTTATTATTTTTTTTTTTACTCTTCCTTTTTTTTTTATTGTTATTATTTTTTATTTATAAACAAAAAAACAAAATTTATTTTAATATTGAAAAATGAAAGAGAAAAAATCTTTTTTAAATAAAAAAAAATCATTTCCTATTTTTTTTGTAATACCATATAATAATTTTGTATAGAATATATAATTTCAATAATTGATAATATATATAATCAATTATATTTTCACATAAAAAATTATATAAATAAATAGTTATATACTTGTGTAATAATATAAATTATTTATTTATTAAAAATATTATTAAATAAAATATATTAATAAAATTGTGTAATGAAAACATTACTAACTAATAATTTAATTCATTTATACATATATAATAATATTAAAATAATATTATATAGAGTATTATTTAGTCATATATTATAATATAAATATTTTATTTAACATTCATATGAAATTAGGTTATTGTTTAATATGATTGTATTCTAGAGTATAATTCATATAATAATAATAAATATATAATAATATATTTATAGACATACACCATTACAAAAATAATATATTGGTTATTAATATTTTTAATTGATGATATTAAATTTACTGACTTGACTTACTTTAATAAATTTATTATTACAATTATAATTTTAGTATATATTAATATTAAAGAAATAGTATAATAAAAACAGCAACTATTAAAAAACATAAATTAAAAATTTTATTAAAAGAACTTTATTCAGTTGGATATACGGTTTTATAGTAAATGAATAGTATTAAAGTTTCTATTAACTAATCCTTTTTTTTTTTTTAAAGAAATCTTAGTTATATAAAAAATATTAACAATAATTAAATGAAGTTTTTTAATATAAATACTTCAAATTATTTATTGTAATATATGAACGAATAATATGTCTTTTTTAATTAAATAATAATAAAAAATATTATAAAATAAACTATAATTTAATTAAATTTTAATATTTCATACAAAGATTAAATATAATTCATTATTTCTTATAAGTTCTACTTTTTATATATTCCAGAATTTAATCTAGCATTTAAAAGATAAAATTAATTAGTTTATTAAAATATAATATAGATATATTTTTAAAATATAATAAATATTGAAATATATAATATAACAAATTATTATCTTTATTGATTTATTTTCTACCCTCAAAAAATGTTAAATATTGGTTTAAATAACTATTAAAATAATAAACAAAAAAGTATAATAAATAAGCTTTATTTAGAATGAGAGATGAGCCATTCAATAGAAATATATATTTATATTAAAATAAATGATATGACATATATTAATAGTATATTTGTGAATTTCATCAATTTTTTTTAACATTTAAATTAGATAAAATGTAGATGAATACAAAAAATTAAAAAAAGAAAACAAAAAACTTTATTCATTCCGATTATTATATGAAAATGAAATAAATAATATTTCTTGAAAATAAAGTTTAAAAACTTTATTTTTTTATAATAAATAAAGTACGAATTTAATTTATATAAATAAATTGATGTTCTGAATATCTAATGATTAACTTTAAAAAATAAAAAACATAAAAATAACTTTTATATTTCTTAATTATTAAATAAAGTTTATTTATTATAAAATAAAAATTGATGCTATACTCTAATTAATGCTATTATAAAAATTTTATTAAATATAAAATGATAAATAATACTAATAAAATTTCAACCTATAATATATTGTTAAATAAATAAATTAGAATATATTGAAAATATATTGAAAATAAAACAAATTATTCATTTAGATACTTTTTGTTTTTCAATGTTATGTGCAAAAGTAATAAAACTCTTTTATATTCTATCTAAACGCTTATAAACTTTCTATACTATATAAATACTGAAAAGGAAAAAAAAAAAAAGAAATTTATTCCAATGTTAGTTATTAATAAAGCAGTAATTATAATTAAGCATTAAGTTTTATCATTTAGAAAATAATAATAATTTATATTAAAAAAGAATAATTATTATAATAATATAGTTAATCACATTACCCACTTATTTTTTAAGAAATTTTCTTTTTTTCTATATATCTATATATATTTAAAAAATGGCTATCCATTTAATCTATTAAAATCGCAAAGGAAAATTGAATTTCAAGGGTTCAAAGTTTAATATTTTTATTCATTTCATGATCAGCATTCAACGGAAAGTTTTTATATTTTAAGGAGTAAGAATATTTTTTTTGGGTTAAAGTCTAGAAAAATTTTTTTATTTTGACTTTTTCTTTTCATTTATATGGAAGATAATTTAATTTAAAAATAAACATAAATACAAAAAGTGGATATAAAAATAGTTTTAAAATTATATTTATATTATAGTAAAAAGAATTTATATTTTTTAATGACAATAATATATATTTATAATATAAATTTAAACTATTCATAATAGTTATAGTAAGCTTCTTTTTTTGTCGATAATAAAAATTTTAATATTTACTAATAAATTTTTAGAAATTAAAATAGGTTTAATTAATGCAAATATATGAAATTATTAATAAATATAAATAAAGAATAGAAAGAATAACCTTTAAAATAAAATTGTTTAAATAATAGAATTACTCATCATAATGTTAAGATGGTTGATTTTAAATATTACTGTTCATAATTGTTATAATAAAAAATACAGAAAAAATAAAGTGATTTTCTTTTATTTATATATATTTTAATATATAATATGATTATGATGTATATTAATATTATTATTTTAATAGTTTTTAAATTAAAAATAATAATTCCATAATTATATATGATATTTATTAATTAATTATTTATTTATTAGTTATTGAAAAAAATTTTTATCATTTAATCATTAGATAAAAGCATAAAAATAATATATAAGTATATTAATTAAATATCATATTAATTATATGAAGAGATTTACCTTTTCAATTAATTAATAATTACAAATTAATTTATTTAAAACTATTTTAAACCAAATTTTGTAAAAAAAAATTTTTTTTATGGTATATTAATAATCTATTATTATATTTAAGATACCTCTTTTTTTTTTCCATAAAATGATCATGTACAATTGAATAATAATGTAACATATATTTTTATATTATTATAAAAATTTTATATGACATAAATACTTTTTAAATGATACTTATTGTTAATTTTTAATCATATTTTAATATCAATGTTACATATTGGTTGTATTTAAATATACATATTAGTTTCTATACATAAAATGTATTAATAATTTATCTTTTTTATGATGAAATTATTAATAAAGTTTTTGGCCATCGAAACATTGGTAAAAAAACTCCATAATAAATTAATTCTTAAATTAATTTAATTTAATAATTTGTCAAAATCTATTTATTAGGAAAAAAGGAAATAAGGAAATAAAAAAATAAATATTAATTTTATGGGACAATGTAATTGTAATTGTACAATGAAATGCATAATTGCAATTTGGTAAATTTACCAATTCATTATATAAAACATATAAAAATAATATTTTGTTATTATTCTATGTTTTAGAATAGAATAAAAATTTTTATTAATATTATAAAATTAGGAATACTAATTTTTAACAAGTTTAGAGAAATACAAAATAAAATAGTAATATTATTATATATATTTAATTATTGTTATGATTAATGGAAAAAATATTCAATATGATTTGTAAATAATAATTTATTTTATAAAAAAATTATCCGAAAATTTATACTTATTTTTATAAATATTAAACTGAATAGTTTATTACAATGACATTATTAATATTATTTATGTTAATAAAAATTAATACAAAAGCAGCAGTATACATGATTTTCTATAACACATCAATTTAAATTTCATTGCATAATATAAAATACATTTATAAATATTATGAAAAGCGGATGTATATAAATCAGATAACAATTAAACTTTCATTCTCATTAATATACATTAGTATATAAAATAAAAAAAAAAAGAGAACAATGATTTATTACCACAATATTATCATAATTATCATATTAAATAATTTAATAAAAAAAGTAAAAAATGTATATATAAAGAAAATCTATATATTAATATATTCATATTGATATAAATTTATTATAAATATATTATCATGGTATATTGTAATATATTTATCATATATTAATATTTTTTATAAAATATAAAATAATATAAATTAAATTACAATAATTTTTTATTCAAACTTTATTATTTATATTGGCGTGGTTGACATTAAATATTAAATTCTTTTAACATTTTTTATCCAAAAATAGTTTTAATATGAAATAAAAAGTTATTCCTGTATACATTAATATATGGGCTAATATGGAGGGTTTGTATACATTTTATTATTATTATAAATTAAAAAATAGTTTAATAGTCTATATCTTTGTACTAGAAATAGAGTTAATAATAAGTATATATTTTTTTTTTTTTTTTTTTAACTTCCGAGTGCATTTCTCCCATCGATCAGAGTTAGCTCCAATGGTGGTTCTTAGAGAAACGTTGGCTCATTCCTATTGCTAGGTGGTTGTGACCCTCCTGGTCTGTCATACTGTTTCTTCAGCTTCGACGCTCACTTAATCCATGTACATTAGATGCATGTCGTTGTACGATATTTCACAACTACAATGCTAAGCCTCTTATAGTCAATTTGATCACGTGTCAACCGCCCCCTAATGTTTACACTTAAATTGATTAAGGAATATTATGTGTTTTTGGCATAGCCTAAGTCACCACTTATTAAGTTCTAATTTGGAATGTACCATGTACACTAGACCCTCTCAGGCCGGCTAGACGAGTGTTATTATCATAGTAGTAAATTAGAAAGTTCATTTATACTTACCTGAATATCATAACCCAACCCATGGCAAACCCAGTGGGAAAATCCACAGGCACTGACATCTGCGGGGTCGAACCAGAAGCCTTATGTATGCTAAGGAAACGCCTTAACAACCAGGAATAATAAGTATATAAGTATCATATAGAATTTAAATAAAAACTTTTTAGTTTATATTTTAATATATAGATTTTAATAAGTTAACTTTTTTTTATAACACCAAAATATATTTGAATTTTTCATTTATTTAAGAAATAAAAGCAATATTTTAATTTAAAATAGTTTATATCTTCATAAATTGTTGTAAATTACAGTTTTTTTCATATTGTCATTACCATAATGTTAATTTTTTGATTTTTATTACTTAACTATTATGCTTATTAATAATACTAAATAACATTCCTAAATAGAATTATTATTATTATTATTATTATTATTATTATTATTATTATTATTATTATTATTATTATTATTATTATTATTATTATTATTATTATTATTATTATTATTATTATTATTATTATTATTATTATTATTATTATTATTATTATTATTATTATTATTATTATTATTATTATTATTATTATTATTATTATTATTATTATTATTATTATTATTATTATTATTATTATTATTATTATTATTATTATTTTATATAGATAAAAACAATACTAAACTGATAGAACATTTTTAATAAAGTATGATTGGGAAATTTTAGATATATAATTTTTTTAATCTTATTAATTAATAAAAATATTTTCTATTTTTATGTTTGCTTTATTGATAGAACATTCTAAATATTCTAGATTAATAAACAAAATTTATTAATATAAAATTTGAAATAAACCAAAACGTATCTACAATATAAAGCAATATAAAGCATATAAAAAAAATTATAGTTTTTTAAAATAATGATAATATTGTATAGATAAAATAAAAATTCTTATAAATATATAAACCATGAAAATATTTTCATTTCAAAAAAAAATAATTTCATATGTTTTTTAAAAAAGCAATGATGATATATTCATAATAATAAGAAAAAATAATGTGATTTATTAATAATATAAACTAATATATAATAATATTAATTATTTAATAAGTATTAGTTACTATTAAGATTACTCTATAGCATTGAATTTATTCTTCAACCATTTTTATATTATTTATTCACTTATAAATAAACTTTATATATTGTAAATCTTCAATATAAATAAGGTTATTAATTATTAAAAATTGGGATGATAAAAAATATTAATTATATATTAATTAATAAAAGAAGATTAATTACAAAAAATTTCCGTTTTTAGAAATCACCCTGAAAAATCTATCTCAATAAAATTATAATCTAACCATTATTATTTAATTTATACAAATAAATTAAAATGACTAAAATTAAAAGATTTGCAAAATTAAAGGGGTAATGGAATATTATTTAATTAAAAATAGCCAATATTATATTAAATTTAATTTAATATAAAAAAAGAGGGTCAAAAAAAAAAGTTTAAAAAAAATTAATAAAAATATGATCATTAAGTAATTAGCAGGCAGGAGAAAATTATAAATTGGCTTTTAAATTAAAATTAAAAATTAGATGACGCTAGTTGCCATTTAAAGAAATAAAAAAAAATGATTCCGAAGTCATAACAATATATCATATTTTTATGTATTTTTATGAATATTTGTGTACCTACCAAAAAAAGTCATAATGATATGATATCTACAACAACACCAATATAAAATGACAATGAAATTATATATTACAATAATGTAGAACAACCTTTTTACTAGAATAAAAAAAAGTGGGGAATGTTCATGGAATATTAAATACATTACAATTGAAGACAAAAAATGTAATTACAATCTTTCATTTGTACAAACTTCTTTAGTATTCATTTTACTAAATATTATAATATAATATATAATATTATACTATATTTAGATTATTTGGATAGGTAAAGACATTAGATGATTATCCCACATTTATAAAGTAAAATTAAAATATGCTTATCTTATAAATATTTTGTCTCATATTTTTTAATAACAATTCGCCTTTTTATCATTTGTAATGTTGATACTAATATTTGTATCACAACTTTAACATTAAAAAAAAAAAACAATAAAATTTTGTAATAAATAGTATTTCTCCCTTTGTATACAAAACATAGTTTATATAATCCTTAAAGTATTATTATTAAGTTTATCAAAACAATGGTAATCAATACTTTGTTCATAGTTAAATGTTCCTAATCAAAATAACCACAACCATAAGATTTTATTATAATTTAGTTTATAATTATCAATTTTAAGAAAAAAAAAATTTTTTTTATTTATATTAAATTTTTAAAGTTTTAATTTAATTTTTCATCATCAAATTATGACTAATAAATGAATAGACATTTTAAATATGAATGGTTAAATTAAAAAAAAAAAAGTACATAAGAATAAAAGAAACACCAGTACTACAATAAGCAGATGTTGTATTCGCTACTCAATAAAATATAGAAATAGTAATTATGTCAAAATAACCTAAAATAAAAAAATACTTTTTTTAAATCATTCTAAGCATTATTAATCATTAATATCCTTTATTTATTTTCTTTTTTATCCAGTTAATGCTATAATATATTTTTGATAGAAAGAAAACTTTTTTTTTTTGATACTCATTAATTTATTAGTCATAGTTTTTTTTAGCTAAAACATAAAATAATTTTATTTCCAGTTTAAATATTGGTGTTTTTTTTTAATATTACTATATATAAATTATAAATATTTGTCATATATTTAAAATAGGGAACTTGCTAACAAAGAATTAAATAGTACAATATCTAAGGATATTGAGAATTAAAAAAAAGCAAAGATATTTGTATAAAAAAATAATTTTTAATTTTTATAAATATAAATCATAAATATAAATTATTTTCTACGATGTACGATGTATAATATATAACAATGTAATATAAATATATTGTTCCAGCCTTAATTGGACAACTAATTATTAAGTAGGCCTTATTAATATAAATAGACTAGAGAATATTATTATTAAACAAAGCTTCTTGTTTTAGTTAGATTTTAATAGTTAATTACGACAGGACAAACATATATTTAGACAAAATAGAAGTATTGAAACGTAATAAAGTAAAGTTCTTTCTACATAAAAATAACTCGTATCATTGATTAAAACACGTGTGTTTCATCAAAATCATAAATTAAATAAGTTAAAAGGTTAAGAAATTTTACAATAAAATGTAATATCATAATAATACTTTATAATATTTATTTATTATTGTTACTATAAATAAGTATATTTATTAAGAAAATACTTTATCTTATAATTACTTTAACAATTATTAATATTAGATATTAGCACTCAAATTCTATTTTTTTTTTTTTAATATTAAATAAAAATTATATTTAAATTGATGCTTTAATTAATATTAACAAAAACAAAGCAATATAAAAAATGTTTATTATTATATTTAAAAATTATTATTATCTTTTTTACTAAAAAATAAACTTGACTTGATCTTTCTTTATTTTAAAATTAAATAAACAATATTCATTGATTATTAATTATAATAAAATAAAAAGTATATATAAAAATTCAAAATCATATTTATATATTTTTTTTTCTTTCTTTTATCACCATTCATTAACCTAACCACAAAAAATAGATAGATATTTAATAATA
Organism: Piromyces finnis; assembly: GCA_002104945.1. Taxonomy (NCBI): domain Eukaryota; kingdom Fungi; phylum Neocallimastigomycota; class Neocallimastigomycetes; order Neocallimastigales; family Neocallimastigaceae; genus Piromyces; species Piromyces finnis. Next base: position 190,712 of record MCFH01000055.1, on the reverse strand, counting down.
AATTTATTGTATACATTTTTATCTTTTTTGTCAGATAAATTTAGTTTACACTTAAATTTATTTATAAAACTATTTGGGTTTTTATAATCTTTTATTTATTTATATTTATTTTATAATATAAATATTGTAACTTTCTTAAAATCTTTTTATTAAAAAATAACCCAAGAATAAAAATGTAGTACAATATTAATTTATAATTTTATAAAATACAAATACATAAAAAATACATAAAATATTATTTTGTAATGTATTTTATTTTCACACTCCCCCAAAGTTATAAATTCATTATTTGTATTTATATAATAAACTATCTCTAAATATTTTCATTTTATTTTTATTCAAGTATTTAGTAAAACCATCTGCTAAATTTTCTTCTGATTTTATATATTCTAGACTGATTTTATTTTCTTTAATTAATTCTCTTACTTTATGGTACTTAATATCAATATGTTTTGACTTTGGATTAATCGTTTCATTATTTGCGTTGTAAATAGTTGCTTGATTATCAATATTGATTTTTAAGCATTCTTCCTTTATTTTTAATTCACTAAAAATATTTCTATACCACAGAGCTTGCTTTGAGCATTCACAAAGTCCATAATATTCTGCTTCGGCGGTTGAAGTTGATACACATTTTTGCAGTTTTGAGTACCAGCTTGTTGGTCCATTTCCCAATAAAAATACAAATCCAGTGGTAGATTTTCTTGTTTCTTCATCTCCCCCATAGTCTGAATCTACAAAAATCTTCAAATTTAAGTTTCTTTCAAAACGGATTCCATAATGAGGATTTTCTTTCAGATATTTGAATATTTGTAATACATTCTTCCAATTTTGGATAGTAGGATTTTGTGAGAACCTAGATGCTTTGGTTACTGAAAATAAGATATCTGGACGAGTACCTATGGCTAAATATAAAAGACTTCCTATTGCAGCTCTATAAGTAGTAGGGTCAAAAGGCTGATTGAGTTGTTCATCATTCTTGATTGGTGTAGTTGTCTTTGATCCTCTGCAGTTTTCTAAACCAAATTTGTGTAATATATCCTTTAAATACCTTTCTTGATGTAACAAATACCCATCTTTTAACGTTTCTACTTTGATTCCTATGATAAAATTTGCATCACCAACATCCGTGATAACATATTTCTCTTTAATTAATTTAATAGTTTTATCTATTTCTTCCTTTTTACCAGTTATTAGGATGTCATCAACATATATTCCAACTAAACATACTAATTTATTGTTTTTGGTCTTTATAAATATGCATGGTTCGCTAACTAATTTCTGAAATCCTAGTTCAATGAGAGTATTGCTGATGTTGTTATTCCATTCTCTTGCTGCTTGTTTTAAGCCATATAATGCTTTATTTAATTTCCATAATCCTTTTTTATACATTTTATCTCCTTCAGGTGCTTTCATATATATATCTTCCTTTAAATCTGCATACAAATATGCGGCCTTAACATCTAATTGATGGATTTTATAGTTATTAATTGCAGCTATTCCTATTAGGATTCTTAATGAGTCTTGTTTTAGAGTAGGAGAAAAGGTCTCATTGTAGTCTTCTCCATATTCTTGTGTAAAACCTCTGGCTACAAGTCTAGCTTTGTATTTTTCTATCTCACCAGTGCTATTCCTTTTTATCTTAAATACCCATCTTGAATCAATAATATTGGCGTCTTCTGGAACTTCATCTATTCTTTTGAACACTTTTCTTTCTTTCATATTTAGCAATTCGGCTTCTATTGCTTTTATCCACTTATCCTTATCTTTTCTTTTAAATATATCATTATAGGAATTTGGCTCCTTGATTTGTGCTATAGTTAGCGCCACTTCCTTAATTTTCTTCTTTTCTGGTTCATGTTCATGTGGCTTACTAAATTTTTCTTCTATGACATCTTCACTTGGAACAAGTTTCCGCTTTCTTGGGAATTTTTCTTCCTTTGGTGGATGATTTTCATTTAATTTAAAATTTTTATTGGATTTTAATTTTCTATTTAGATTTCTCTTATTCAAAAAATTTTGTTTTGATAATAACTTTTTCTTATCAAAAAATTTTTTCTTAGATTTATCTTTATTGATTGGATCTTTAATTTCATTTTTATTTTTTAAATTTCTCAAATTATATTCCTTTTTATTTTGATTATTTAAATTACTTTCTTTTTCATCAGAAATATTTTTAAATTTGGACTTTTCTTCAGGAATATTGATATTTTCTTTATTCAAATTTCTTCTTATTTCATTCTCATTAATAGGTATGTAATTTTTCTTATAATATTCTTCATTCTTATAATTTACTTTTACATTTGAATAATTATTTTCTATTTCTTTTCTATTATTTTTATTTATATTATTTTTGACACTCTCAATATTTTCAAAATCAATTTTCTTTCTTGTTCCTAAATCAATGTCAGGACTCAGGATATTTAAAAAATCATTATTGTCAATTTCTCCAGTTAAATCATTTATCTCCATTTCTGATGGTATTTTTAATACTTCTTCAATTAATTCATTTTTATTTACAATGTCTGAATTTTCTTCTATAAAATAAACATTTCCTTTTGCATTCAGGTATTTATTATTCCTTTTATTATCCTTTGATATATTTGAATTGTCTTTACTGTTTATATTTTTATTTTTCTTGTCGTCATTTCTCTTTATATTCACTTCTTTAATTTCACAAATTTCAGTTTCGTCAGCACTATTATATTTTAAATTATTATATTTTAAATTATTTTCTTCCAAGGTAAAGTTATTTATATTGCCGTCGTTACTTCCTGAAATGTCATTATTGTTTTCTTTTTCTTTATTGGTTTCACTTACAGATTCCATTGAAGTACTTATTTTAATTTCTTTATTTTCTTCCATTCCTTCAATTTTCTGGTAATTATTTTTGTTCAAACGTTCTTTTTTCTTTTCTTTTAGTTTAATATAGTCTAAGAGATTTAAGTCTTCTTCTTCTGAGTCTTCTATACTCATATTACTATCATTAGTGTCCTCGCAGACTTGCATAAAACTTTCAGAACTATTATTTTTTTCTTTATTTAATAGTGACGTGAGCTTATCCAGCTTTTCTTCTATATTTCTAAATTTTTCTTCATAATTTACTTCTTTTAAGTCTTCTTTATTACTAGTTTTATCATTGAGTGTTTCTAGGTTTTCATTCATTAATTTATCATTTTCATTTGAAATGTCCTTTTCTTTTTTGTCTTTATTGTTATTGTTTTCATTTTCTTTATCATACATATAATTAAAGTTCCTTACTTGAAAAGTTTCTGTATCTTGACTATATGTTTCATTATTATTTTCTTTTTCTAAATTATAATTGTAGTCACCAGGTTCTTCTTCTAAAAAACCTACGACTCTTTTCACTTTAATTTTCCTTGATTTTATGTCGAATATTCTGTATCCTACTGAAGATTCATCATATCCGATAAAGATTCCCTCCTTAGTTTTGTCTTGAAATTTTGGAATGTTACTGTCATCTAAATAATACACTTTACATCCAAATACTCTTAAATTTTTATAATCAACTTTTCTGTTGTACATTAATTCAAATGGTATTTCACCATTAATTCCACTGTGCGGAACTCGATTATGAACATAGTTCGCTGTTTTCACAGCATCTTCCCAAAAGCGACGACATAACCTTGCGTCCATTAACATTGCAGTAGCAGTTTTTATTAACTTTCCATTGAATCTTTCTGCTCTTCCATTCTGCTCCGGATTTCCAGGGACGGTGAATTGTTGAGTTATTCCATATTCGTTACATAACTCCTTGAAGTTATTAGAAGTGAATTCAGTTCCATTATCGCTTCTAAGATATTTTACTTTGGATGATAATTCATTAGTAGTTTTATTCAGCCAATTTCCAAATTCTTTGAAAACATCACTTTTATTCTTGACAAATATTACCCATCCATATCGACTGTAATCATCTAAGATACTTAAAAAGTATACGTTGTCATGAATTGATGGTGTGATTGGACCTACCAAATCGATGTGTACTAGTTCCAAAACACTTGATGCTCTACTATCTGACCTTTTATGAGGGATTTCTTTCATTTTGCTTCTCATGCATATTGTACAATTGTGAATATTGTTCTTTTCATCATTATTGTTGAAATTCAGATGCCCTATTCTTCTATGCCAGTATTCACCATTGTTTCGTACATTATCGCACATTGAGTAATTATTAACTACATTACCTTCTTTGATGTACAAATTGAATACATCATATTCATTTGCTTTAACTTCGTATACATTATCTGTTTTCTTATCTTTTATATATGCAAATACATTATTGTTCTTCTCATCAAAGATTATTTGGTAGCCACTTTTAACTAACTTGGCAACAGAAATTAAATTTCGTTTTACATCTGGGATGTACATTACATCTTCTAATTTTATTGGTTCTTCATTAATAGATCCATTTACTTCACCCATATGTGTTGACTTTGTAGTCGCTCCATTTGCATAATTGATTGGTTCTACATGTTCAAAAACATTTTTGAGAATTCCTATATCTTTGGTAATATGATTAGAAGCACCAGAATCTAAAGTCCATGTAGTAAAACTTGTAGGTACATTTTCACAAGATACGTAATTGCATGATTTATTATTACATTCATCATTGTTATTGTCAAATAATGTATTGTAATCAACTGTAAACAAATCTTGATATCCAACTTCTGGTTCAAAGTCTTCAGTGGTTTGTTTATTTACTATTTCACCTGTTGCTAAAAATGCTTCCTTGCCTTTATTTTTCTCTTTTCTTAGCCTTCTTGTAACTTCTTCTGAAAGTTCTTTTTGAATACGACATTGTTTTACAGTATGTCCTTTTTGATGACAAAAATAACATGTAATGTTTTGTTTATTTTTGTTATTCCAATTTCTTTCTTCATTGGACTTTTCTTTTCCTTTATTTGTATTTTTATTATGATTATTACTTTGTTTGTTGCGGTAGTATTTAGTACTTTCCTTTCTTTTATCACCTTTGTAACTACCTTCAACACTAAAGATATGTCTAATTCCGAAGGTTTCAGATTTCTCTTTCGGATCAAATTTGTTCATCTTATCTATCATTCTTGCTGTGTCCTTTTTGCATTCTTCCCAGTCTTCATGCTTAAGGACTGTGACTTTCCTATATTTTTCTGGTAAGGCTTGATACAGTAAACCAATTTTTTCTTCATCATCTATTTTCACATTTAGTTGTTCTAACTTATTAAAGTTGGAATTTAACTTATTTACAAATCTTGAGAAACTTTCTTTCGGGTCGTATTTTAAGGAGTTTGTTTCCTTAATAAGCCTATTCTTTCTTTCTATTTTATCCCCTAAATAAATGTCTTCTAATAGTTTCCACATTTCGTAGCTTGTTAAAGACCTATCTTGGATATCTTGTTGGCAGTTTGGGCCTAAAGTATACCTAATTAAAAATTGGATATTCCTATCTGTTTTTAAGTCATCTTCGGTTACGTTCTTATCATAGTAGGTATTGATTTCAAAAGGTGCCTTTAGATATTCTTCTCCGTCGATATCCATTCCTTCGTCACTTTTGATCTTTGGGGTTTTGTTTTCATCAACCCAATCTTCAAGACCATAATAATTTAAAATATTCCTCATAAACATTTGCCACGTTATGAAATTTTTATTGTTCAATTCATAAGTGACCTTTCCTAGCATAACGGTAGGATCGAATATAGGAATTGATCCAGTATCTCCGTTAGATTTTCTTTTTGACATATTAAAAAAAAACTTACTTAAATATAAGAGCAATTGAGACTCTTAATCTGTCAGATAAATTTAGTTTACACTTAAATTTATTTATAAAACTATTTGGGTTTTTATAATCTTTTATTTATTTATATTTATTTTATAATATAAATATTGTAACTTTCTTAAAATCTTTTTATTAAAAAATAACCCAAGAATAAAAATGTAGTACAATATTAATTTATAATTTTATAAAATACAAATACATAAAAAATACATAAAATATTATTTTGTAATGTATTTTATTTTCACATTTTTCATTGTTATTTTAAAAGTTTTAATTTCATTATATGAAATAACAGTTAAAAAAGAAGATTATATGGTATAATGATATTTTTTTTTTTTATTTATCAGAATTTAAAACAACAACAATAATTAATTTTTATTTACTTTTTTGATAATATTTATTAATATATTAATATTAACATTTGTCATTAATATATAAAAATATAGTATTTATTCCTTTGGATTTCTCTATAATTATTTTTTTTTTAAATAAAAAAATTGAATTATAATTTAAATTATAGTAAATATATAATATAATTATTTATACTTTATTTTTATACTTTTTTTTATATAATATTTAAATATATATAAATATAAATAAATAATACATTTATAAAGTTATTTATTAATTTAATAAGGTTGCTATATATATATATTTTCAATTAAAATAATTAGAAAAATTGTTTATTTATTTTATTGAAACAATAATGATTTATGATAAATACTCTACTTTTTAGAAATAAAAAACGATAATGTATTTTAACTTGTTAGATAATACATTTCAATAATTTTATAAATAATTGTCATTTAATCTTATTAATAGTAAATTATAATTTTTTAAATGAGTTACTTTATAATTATTATGATATAAAAGTATTATGTAACTAGAAAAGATACTCCACTTTTGTCCTGGAACGATATGACTCTCCTCACTGGTTAATTAAAAACCAGGATAATTAAACATGTGAGTCCGGATTATGAGATTGACAAAGCCAAAATTGGATAGGAACCTGTAAGGTTCATAAACATGAGATAATAGCCTATTCTGGTATTTAAGTATATTAATAATTTTTCCTAATATTAATAATTATGATTAGAAATAAATTTATATAAATATTTTTCAAAATTTTTGATGAAATTTAGGAAAAACTTAGTATTATATTTGAATATATTCTATATCATTAAAATTATTTTGGTAAAGTTATTATCTATTATTATTAATATTCTTATTTATATATCTTTTCATTACATCATAAGTTCTTATTTTTTTTAAATTATTAGTTAAAGTATCCATATCCATGTATTTTTTTATATACTATTTCAATGATTCAAAAAGTATAATAGAAAAAATGGGAAAACCTTTTTACTATTTAATTAATGGTTAAGCAAGAATAATATTTTTAAACTATTTAAAAATAAAGTTATTGGTAATTGGAATATAAATAAATTTTAATAAATAATATATTTATGAAATTTTTTTTATTTTAATCTATAATTTTTTTTTATAAAAGATTAAATATATTCAAGACTATAAATATATAAATAAAAATAAACTCAATAAAATCTCATTTTAAAGAAAATTTAATAAAATGGTCTGAGCTATTTTTTATTCTTTATTCTTTCTATATAAATATATGTAGATTGAATAGTATGTAACAATAGTAGCTCTTTATGATAAATTATATTAATAAAGTTGACATAATTATAAAACCTAAATTAATACCTTCTAAAAAATAAATATTAGATTATTATTATCCGTATATCTTTACTAATTCATGGATTAATTAAATATATATATTTATGTTCCTTTTGTTGGATATTATTTTACATATATAAAACTTTTAGTATATTTTATTAAATATCCAAAATTCAAAACTTTAAATATATAAATAAAAATTAACTTAATAAGATTTCACTCAAATATTATTTTAAATATTATTTAATAGATTTTAATATATATATATATAATTTTTTCTTTTTTATTTATGTATTTCTTTTCATTTTAAGTTAAAGCTGAATTATTTTTTTTTATTTTTATTATTTATAAAATAATAAATACTAAGTTTTATTAAGAAAAGAAAAAATTATTGTTATTTAGTATTTTTTTTTTTTTTAAAAAAGATGAGAATACCGTTATATTTAATAATTTCTTCCATTTTAGAAATAAAATTTATTAGTGGACGAAATATTTCAAATGGTATAGATAATAAAAATTATCAAAAATCCAAACGTGGAACAATAATAGAAGAATGTAAATTTGTGAATACTTTACTCGGAAAAGATGCAATATATGATTGTTGTTTAGACAAGGATATTGAATGTAATGAAGATGGCCATATAACATCAATTACTTTGTAGGATTTAGATTTTTTTTTTTGTTTTTATTTATTAACATATATATATGTTTAATTATAATTTTACTCACATTACAATACACTCTTTTTGTTAATTAATTACTATTATATTAATAAAAGCTGGGATGCTGTTAAGAATCCAGTTATGCCAGATTCTTTTGGATCAATGCCATATTTAGAAACTTTGTAATAAAAAATATTTAAATATTTTAATATATTTGATATATAAAAATATAGAAATAGAATAATATTAATCATAAATATTTTATGAATATTTAAAAAAGGAATCTTCATTATGCAGAATTAACTGGATCAATTCCTAAAGATGTTGGAAATTTAAATAACTTGAAATATTTGTATTATTAATAAAATATTTTTACTATATATATATGTAAATAGTTTAATTTGATTATATATATTTAATGAATTATTATTTTTCTATTTAAATAATGAAGAGACTTAAGTTTTAATAAATTAACCGGTTCTATTCCTTCTGAAATTGGAAACTTATCAAATTTAAGTTATTTGTAATATTATGCTTTTTAATTTTTTCATAAATAACATATAATATAATTTATTTAAAAAAAAATGTAAATAATTGTTATTGGTTTGTATTTATTTATTAATATATAAAATTCTAATTATTAATAGGAATTTAAATAATAATCACTTATCTGGATCCATTCCTTCTGAAATTGGAAATTTAAAAAATTTACAAAATTTGTATGAAAACTAATACTATATTTATTTATTATTCATTTTTTTATAATATTAATATATTAATACATCTATAAAAATTAAAGGATATATTATAAAAATAAATTCTAATTCTTTTATTCATTTTATATTTATAATTTTTCATAAATAGATATTTAAATAACAATGAATTAATTTCTATTCCATCTGAAATTGGAAATTTAACAAAATTAAACTATTTGTAATATCATATATATATATATAAATATAAATATAAATATAAATATAAATAAAAAAAAAATATAAATATAAATATAATATAAATATAAATATAAATATAAATATAAATATAAATATAAATATAAATATAAATATAAATATAAATATAAATATAAATATAAATATAAATATAAATATAAATATAAATATAAATATAAATATAAATATAAATATAAATATTTGATATCTAATTAATTCTAAATGCTGATCAAAGTTGATGTAATTAATATAAAAAATATATTATATTTTTATATTTTCACTAATAGATATTTAGAAAGTAATCAATTAACTGGATCTATTCCATTTGAAATTTTGAATTTATCAAATTTACAATATTTGTAATGCTTTATTCTTCAATATATATCATAGAATAAAAAAAAATAATTTTTAATACATATTTATATATTTTTATTTATTACAATTAATTAATATTTATAATTTATATATATTATATCAATAGAAAACTAAGTAGTAATCAATTAGCTGGATCCATTCCATCTGGAATTGGAAATCTAATAAATTTAAGATCATTGTAATAACTCATTAAACTATTATATATATATATATATATATATATATAGAGGAATAAAATTAAAAATAATATATCAGAGTTCTAATTTGTTACATATACATTTATTATTAAAATAATAGATACTTAAATGATAATCAATTAAGTTCTATACCTTCAGAGATTGGAAAATTAACAAAATTAAGATATTTGTAATATTATTAATTATTAATTATTAAAAAAATAATAATTTATATAATATATAATTTATATATTTTTTTATATTTTTATATTTTATATTTTTCATATGAAAAGATATTTAAATACCAACAAATTGAGTTCAATTCCATCTGAAATTGGAGATTTAATAGATTTACGAGAATTGTAAAAATTATATGATATATTTAATAATATTTATATATTTATAAAATATAATTAAAAATCGAAAATCAAAAAAAAAATTTTAATATATATTAATATATTAATATATCCTATTATTATTTTTTTTTATAATTAAATAATTAGAAATTTAAGTAATAATATAATAAATGGTGCTATTCCTTCTAGTATTGGAAATTTAATAAAATTAACGAAATTGTAAGTTTTTTATACTTTATAGTTTATTATTTAAACTTTTATATGAATGTAATTTTTAATAATCGATAAACTGTACAATTATTTATATAATATTTAACTATTTTAACTAAATAATTTTAATAGAAACTTAGGCAATAATATTTTCAATGATCCAATTCCTTCTGAAATTGGAAAATTAACAAATTTAGAATATTTGTAAATATTTATATATTTATGTTAATTTTCAAAAATAAAATTAAATTAAATTTCATTATTTTTATTTATTTCATTTTTTTCCCCATTCAATTAATTATTACAACTACAATAATAGATATTTAGAAAAAAGTAATCTACGTTCTCTTCCTTCTGAAATCGGAAATTTAACAAAATTAACAGAATTGTAAAATTTATTTTCTAACTATATATCATTGAATATTTAGTAATTATAAGTATTATAATTAATATAATTAACATATATTCTCTTTTTTAATATTTAATATGATATTTCCAATGGAATGTTATATAATTGAATTACTAGAAATGTAGATGGTAATCAAATAGAATCCATTCCTTCTGGAATTAAAAAATTAACAAACTTAAGATCATTGTAAAAATCATTTTTTAATATAAGAAGTTAAAAAATAATTATTATTACTAAATTCTATTTTCTAATTATAAATTTATATTTTTTATATTTCCATTATTTTTATCGTTGTATAATTAATAATTAGACAATTAGGAAATAATCAAATGAGTGGTTCTATTCCATCAGAAATTTTAAATTTAACAAATTTAATTACATTGTAAAATCTCATTTTATATAATTATATAATATAATATTAGGTTACTAATAATGATTTATTTATTTGTTATTAATTATAATGTATAACATATAATATATATTTATTATTATACAATTAGAAATTTAAATAATAATGAACTAAGTAGAGCTATTCCTTCTGAAATTGGAAACTTAATAAATTTAAAATATTTGTAATAAACTATTAAATTATATAACAAATATATTGATATTAAAAAAGAGTATTGCTATTGATAATTTCATAACCTCTATTTTATTATTTATATATTTATATTTTATTTTTTGATATTATATCAATAGAAATTTACAAGATAATAAATTAAGTTCCATTCCTTCTGAAATTGAAAAATTAATCAATTTAAGATCTTTGTAATATATATTATAATTTTATTTTAGAATTATTAAGAAAAAAAAAATTGGTTAAAAATTAATAATTAATATATATATTTTCTTTCATAATATGTTTCCAAATATGAATAATAATTTTAAATGGATTAATAGAAATTTATGTAATAATGAAATATCCTCATTTCCTAATGAACTATTTAACGGAAGTTTAATAAACTTGACTGAATTGTAATGAATTTATATCATGAGAATAATATTTATATTAATACAAATATTAAAAAAAAATAATCTTTAATATATTTATTTTTGCTATATATTTAATAGATATATATGTAATAATTCATTAAATATAATTCCTTCTGAAATTGGAAAATTAACAAATTTAACAGAACTGTAAAAATTCATGATTAATTTTTTTTTATATTTTATTAAAAATTAAAAATTATTTTTTAATATTTTTATTTATTTATCTATAGAGATATTGGTTATAGTCTTTTAAAATCCATTCCCCCTGAAATAGGAAATTTAACAGATTTAAAATTATTGTAAAAAAAAATATTTCTTAATTTATTATTATTTGTCGCCTATTAAAAATTAACATATTATCTTTCTTCTTTTAAAAAAAATATTTTAATTTAATAGATATATAGATCATAATGAATTGAGCTCCCTTCCTTCTGAAATTGGAAATTTAGAAAATTTAGAAATTTTGTAAAAATTATTATTTAATTTCTTATACCCAATTAAAATAAAAAAAAAACTATCGAAATAAAAAAATTATAACATTAATATTATAATATAAATTGCATTAATAGATATTCAGAAAGTAATGAATTAAGTTCCATTCCCTCTGAAATTGGAAATTTAAAAAATCTTGAATATTTGTAAAGATTACTATTATAATTTATACTATTAAAAATTAAAAGTTGTTAAAAAAAAGGAAATAAATTAAAGTAATATATAATTTAATTTAATAGAAATTTAGATGGTAATAAGTTTAGCGGACCTGTCCCAACTGTAATTGGAAATTTAACCAATTTAATAGAATTGTAAAATATCATTTCTCTATGAATATATAAATTATATATATTATATATTTTAAAAATAACTATAAAAAAATCTGTCATATAATTTATATATTTTTATTTTTTTTCTAATCTTTACTTATTATCTTTATAGATATTTAAATGATAATCAATTTAGTTCTATTCCAGCTGAATTTGGAAATTTAACCAATTTATTATATTTGTAATATTTATTATTTAATTTCATATATAACATTATAACATATATAACAAAAAATTAGTTATTAAAAAATAAATAAATAATGTATTTTCTTTTTTTTTTTTTTTTTAAATTTTTTATTAACTACTTTAATAGAACTATGTTTAATAATCAAGTAAGTTCCATTCCTTCTGAAATTGGAAATTTAACAAATTTAAAAATTATGTAAAAGAAAATAACATCATTTATTTTTTTATATATTATTAGAATTAATAAGAAATACTAAATTATTAAATTGATATGTTTTTCTTTTTCTTTTTTATATTAAATATTAATAGAATTTTATCTAATAATCAATTAAGTGGTTCTATTCCATCTGAATTCTTGAAATTAACAAATTTAGAAGATTTGTAAAGTTATTTAATTTATAATATATTATTAAAACTATATTTATTAAAGATATATTGATACATTATTTCATTATAATAGACTTTTATCTAATAATCAATTAAGTGGTGTTATTCCTACTGAAATTGGAAACTTAACAAATTTGAAATATTTGTAAAAAATAATTATTTGTTTTTTATTATAATATAATATATACCATTAAAATGATTAATTACCAAGTTAGCTAAATAATAAATATATTTATTAATTCATCATTTTAATTGAAATTTAATAGGGATTTATCTAAAAACCAATTAAGTTCTTCCATTCCATCAGAAATTGGAAAGTTAACAAATTTAGAAATTTTGTAAGAAAAAAATACTATTATTTTTTTTTTTAGTTATTACTTAATAATTATACAAAAATACTAGACTTTCATGAATTAATATATATCTTTTATTTATTTATCTTTTATTATATTAATTAAATTAATAGAACCTTATCTGCTAATCAATTAGATGGTGCTATACCAAAAGAAATTGGAAATTTAAAAAGTTTAAAATATATGTAAATACTTCTTTTAACTTAATATGCTATAAAAATGTTATTATCAAAAAATAATATATTACATTAACACACACACACATACACACACATATATATATTATGATTTTATGTTATTCTTTTAATAGGATTTTACCTAATAATAAATTAAGTGGTCCTATCCCTTCTGAAATTGGAAATTTATCAGAATTAGTTTATATGTAAAAATTATTATTCAACATCTTATAGATATATATTTATATTGCAGTCAAAAATAAGTAATTGGCATTTATTTTTTTCTTCATTTTTTTTATTTTATTCGTTTTTTAAATTCGAATTAATAGATATTTAGAAGATAATCAATTAACATCCATTCCTTCTGAAATTGGAAATTTAACAAATTTAAAAACTATGTAAGGATTAAATAATTAATTTTGAATATTATATATACATAGTTTAAAAATATATTATAATATTTTGTTATTGACTTATAATATATGTAATAATATTACTATTTTATTATTATATTACTAGATACTTAAGTTCTAATCAATTAACTGGTTCCATCCCATCTGAAATTGGAAAGTTAACAAATTTAAAAATAATGTAAATAAATATATATATTTTTTTAAAAAAAGAATATTATATTGAAATTCATTAATACTATTATAATATTATAATAATTTTAATAATAAAATAGTGATATTAGTAATAACCAATTAAATGAAGAAATACCAACGAAGGAATTAGAAAAACTTACTAATATTGCTGAAATGTATATTTCAATTGATATGTGTATTTTATATATAAGTAAATACTATTAAAAAAAAAAAAGAAAAGAAAATACTAAATTATATTATTATTTTTTTAATTTATATTATTAAAATATTAAAAACGCTTCTACTATTTTTAGTAATTTACAAAATAATAAGAATTTGTATGGAAAAATCCCAAACATTAATAAATATAACTATGTATTGGATAAATGTGATTTTAGTGATACCAAATTATGTTATCCAAATGATGAAATAAATTTATACTGTACCTACCCAAATATCCATTATGAATGTAATGTATGTAAAAATGAATCTGTTTCAACAGTAATTGACGGTGTTTGTAAGTGTAATAAAGGACTTTCAGGAATAGGTTATATTGAATGTGAAAATGGTGGTGATATGGAAGATAATATCATAAATGATAATGGTAACTAATATTTCTTATTTTAATATTAAAGTTTTACTTTAAAATTATTTAAAATATTAAATAAATATTTTTTTTAAATATCTTAATTTAGATTTAAACAGTAGTGGAAGCTTCTCACAAAAAGAAATTAAAAGTATATTCAAGATTTTAAACCTTATATGGATTATTGCTATTGCTAGAATATTACGAAATTAATGAAATAAAGAATAAAAAAAAAGAAATAATTTTTTTTTTCCAAAGAGATAATAATAATGATTTATTTATAATTTCACTACATATTTTATATTAATATATAATACTGTATTTTTAAAACTATTAAATGATAGAATATTAGAATATGAGAATTTAAAATAGAAAAAAAATTTTTTTAAACTTTTTCTTTTTATAATTAGATTTTTTCCTAGTTTTTGTAGTTTTATATAATATAATAAATATAAAATTTTAAATCAAAACAATAAGGTTCATATATTTTAATAATTTAGTTTTTTTTTTTTTTTAAATTTACTATTAATTTGCACGTAATAACGTTTTATTATACTTATTCTCAATAAGTAATATAATTAAATGTTATTTCTTTTTAATTTAATATAATCAAGATACTCTTTATTCATTCTAATTAAATAATACATAAAAAATATTTTTATATTGAATTTATTCTATTTGCATTTCTGTACCCATTTTAATTTTGACCTTCTTCATACATTAATAATATAAAAGTATTTGAATTATATATTTTATAAAAGACTAATCGTAACTGATAGAATTTCAAAGTATGTTCTTTCTTATGACCTGAGCAATTTGGTTTTCGCAATAAAGAAGAATGTATTAGCTTATTTATTTTCATTAGAGAAATCTGTCAAAGAAGAAAGTTTAAAGGAAAAGCCACTTATGTTACTTTCCTTGACCTCAAAAAAGTATACGACTCGGTTCTTATATTTAATATCCTTACAAAGTTATATAAATTAGGTATATGTGGTGTATATTTTGATTTTCTCAACAATCTCTACTCTACCTCAAAAGTTCGCGCATGTTTCTTGGATATGCTCTCTAATGAATTTCCTATCAACCGTGGTGTAAAACAAGGATGCCCTTTTTCTCGTATACTATTTAATCTCTTCATCAACAATATTTTAAATAAACGTGAAAGGCTTGGTATTAGTTTAGGAAATAAACATTGCTGTGGTGGTTTTTTTTGCTGATGACATTGTTCTGATTGTTCTGGGCTAATTTAAATGAAATGTCTTTTGGAATAAATAAGGGTGCAACTATCGTTGTTAAATCTATCAACCCTTAATTATGTAGACCCAACATTTTCCATCGGTATATATTTGATTCCAAAGGTTTCTTGCTATACCTATTTTGGAATCCCTTTCGTCGAAGATCTTTCTCTGACTCCTATTTTATCTAACATGTACAAAAAAGTTCAAAAATCTTTATTCTCTTTCAAAAGCTTTTTTTTACCAGCAATTGTGTTCTTATTGGTTTAAAAAATATAGTCATTCATTTCCATATTTTAAGTAAAATCTCTTATTATGCTCCATTACTTGATTCCATCAAAAATAGAACCCGCAGAACCCAATTTCTTATTAATACTGCTGTTTTATGGAGTGTCAATAGCTTTCACAATAAAAGTCTAAAAAACAATGATTTTATTTTTGAATGAAATTCATTTATTAACCTATATACTCTTACAAGGAATTTGAGGATTACAACATATTCAGGTATTTGTGCTGCGCAACAATTGAAATGCTTTGTTAAATAGTGAGAATTAAACTGTATTATTAAAAATTTCATCCGATCTATTCCTTTCATGTCTCATTACGCCAAAGAATCTTGTTCTCTACATAAGAAACTTATGAAAATAAATATTAAAATAAATATTTAGGCTATTATCATTATTGGAATAATAGTAGCCTAAATAATGGAAGTAAAGCCCTCAGATATACTAACAACAAATTTCCTGATTCTAATCGCCTAATGCATGTCGGTCTCAAACTTCACTTAAATATAGGAATTACTTGGATTATTTGTATTCGATGAGGTTGTGAAAACATTACCAGAATTGCTATTGCCAGTAATAGGGTTACTCCTAACTGCCCTCGTGTCTGTTCATGTTGCGAATATGACGAACAATCTTTTTATTATTGAATTTTAGAATGTTTTGCATTTTCTGAATACAAAACTTTTTCACTTAGCTTTCTTGACGATCTTTTACTCTTTTTCACAATAAATACAAAAATCAATTCATCACTTACTTACTACCTGAAATGGAAGTAAGAAAAACAATTTATAACTATATTTTATGTTCCTTCTTGATGGACCTTTAGCTTATGATGAGCTATAAATCGATAAGGCGGAACAAAGACATTTGAGTGAACAGCTTTACAGTTCATCGGTGCCTCATGTTCTATATGTAATGAGTCTCGCGGCTTTTCTTATTAAAACAATCTCTATCATTAGTAGCTCAATGAAGCTACTTTTTAATAAGTTTAGTATGACACCTAACGTAATCAAAAGCGCCGACATCATACTGATATGGCAAAGGAACATTCCTAATGTTCCGTACACAGGTTTCAATGTTAGTGTTTCTTCGAATGAAAATATTATGAACTCATGGGAGAGCTTAGTGAACACTACACTATCATACCTGATGTTACTTCTTTTTTTTTATTTTATTTAATTTATTAGGAAGGGACCAATCCTACACAGTTCAAATTGCAGAGTTCATTACACTTTTATACAATTTAAAAAATTATTTTATTTTATATTTATATTTATATATATATATATATTTTATTATTTTTATTATTTATTATATCAATATATTATCTCCTAATATAATGTAATATCATAAATTAAATAAATAAATACAAGAAGAAGTGTATTCTCTTCTTAGTCTAAATAAATAAATAAATAAATAAAAACATTAGAAGAAATATAATTGGAGTGACTAATTCTAAATATATTGTATTTTTAAATCAACTGCTATCTTTTTGGAGGGTTGGGTAAATCACAATCACAATAATTCAGTATTTATTAGTCTTAAAATCATGAAATAAAATTTATAAAATATTATTTATGTAATTAATTAACATTAGTTTAGTTAGTTTAGGAGAAATAAATATTTTATTTTTATTTCTAAATGATTGTCATATAATTATAGTAGTAATAACGATATTAATATATATAAATATTGTCATTTTATATAAAATAGTTTAGGTTTATTGTTGATTCTTAAATTTGTCCATTTCCATATTAATGAATTGAGATATCATTTCACGATAGACAGCTTCAACTAAATCAGGTGAAGCACCATAAGTTTCAGCTTTGCTTCTAACTTTTTGAATAACTTGTTCAACTCTAGCTGGTGCTTTAACGCCTTCTTCACTTTTTTTAAATTTTGAAGCTTGTAATACATAATGACTTCTTTCTGCAATTTTTTTAATTATTTCATCATCAATACGGTCAATTTCTTGTCTAACTTGTTGTAAATTTTGACATTCCATGCTGTGTTCTTCCAATATTTATAATATTTATGTTACTTTTTTTATTTTATGAGTATTAATGTATTATTTTATATTTTATAACTATTTATCTATTTATCTATTAATAAATAAAAAAATTTCAATTATATGTATATTTTTACTTTATTAAGAATAAGAATATTTTCAATTTTTTTTATTATTAATTAAAGTTTTTTTTAATAATTATATATAATAAATTAAAATAGTCATGTAACGTGACTAAAATCAATTGAGGCTTAAATATTTCACAAGATAAAATAAATTTAAGTGATAACATAAATTTGTTTTATTAATTTAAATAATAAAAATATAACATTATAACATAATTTTATGTTATGTAAAAAATTTCATTTCTTTTATATATTATTTTTATTTATAGTATTTTATATTTATATTTCTTTAATAAATATTAGTTTATTATAGATTATTAATGAAACAAACAAAACATAGTTTATAATTATTAAAAGATATATAAATGTATATTATTCATGTATTTTTAATTCTTTGCTTCTTATTTATTATCAATATTTATATTTTAATACATAAATATTCCCCTCTAAAAAGGAATTTAGAACCCAGTTATATCAAATAATTTTAATTACTTTGTAGAAAAGTTTTAAATTCACTATTATAATTATATTTGTTTTTTATATTCAATATTTTCAATTTAATATGAATTAAATAAAATAGATTTTGTTTTATATTTCAATAAAATAAAGTCTGTTTTGGTATTTACGTATTTATCAAAAAGTTTAATAAGAACAATAAAATCACCAAATACAAAACACGCCTTGTAGGTTTCTCCCAGAAATATGGAACAGACTTCTACATGTTCTAAGAATATTCATGTACATGATCATTTTTTATAGACTAAGCCACATATCATAGCATAAATTAAGTTTTTATTAATTCCTAATAAATTACCTATTTATGTTTACTCTAAATAAATATAAAAAAATTAGTTTCATCAATAAATTAAAATATATTGATTATTCTTTTTTTTTTTTTTTTTTTTCAAAGTTAAATAATAAATTATTATATCTTATTAACAATATTATATAACTTTTTATTTATTATTACTTTTTTTTAAAAATATAATCAAATCGTTTTTCTTAAAATTTAAATTTATATTTATTAATGTTAATAATATTATCAAATAGTTTTTTATTATTTATTTTTTTATATTTATAAAAAAAAATTTATTTAATTTTAAATTTTAAAAAACTTTATTATTAAAAAAATTAGCCATGCTTTAATATAAATTTTAATTAAAAAATTAAAAATTGAATGGTTATAAAAAATCATATATTCAATAATTTAGTTTTAGGTAAAAAAAAAAAAAAAAAAAAAAGAAATCTGAACTTCTTTGTAAATTATTATTAATATTATTTATTTGAAATTTGAAATTTCATAGAAATTAACTATTATTATATAATTACTATTAAATAAAATGCGGAATTACGAAAATTTAAAAAATGATATCATTCAATTCATTAAAAGCAATGATTTATCAAAATTAGAGTTATATATTGAAAGAACAAAGGTAAAACTACAAGAAATAAACCATAAAAATTTTGATTTGTTAATTTATGCTATTGAAAATGATGCTTCCAAAGAAATAATAGAATATATTATTCATAAAGGAAAATATCAAAATTTAAATTTTACAATTAATTTACAAAATAATGGTCAAAATGAAAGTATAAATTATTCAAATTATAAAGTTCCCCTCTTTTCAGCTCTTACTCGAAATTCTTTTGAAATTGCCAATGTATTATTACAACACCAAACTGATATCAACTATTCTTTTTATAGTTCGGATAGTAGCATTTTAAACATACTACAATATTTATATCGTATCAGTGGATTTAAAGATTATTTTCATTCAAAAAACATAAAGTATATCTTGAATCATGGTTTTAATGTTCAAAATATTTCAAGTGATTTAATAAATAATTTAGTTCTAAACGAATTTAGAAATGATATAGTGAAAACTATTTTTTCCTATTATATATATGATAACAATTTTATTTTAACATGTCTTACTTTATCAAGATATAAAAAACCATTATCAACTACACAACTTAAAAAAATAATATCGAGAGAAAAAGGAAAAATCGTAGTGAATGAAGAGACATATTGTCATGCAATAAAAGGAGGAAACATTGATATCATTCAATTACTTATTGAATACGATAGTGCAGACGTTGATACAATAAAAGTAATTATTAAAAACCAAAATATTTTAATAAAGGCAATTGATCATAACACTATTGGACTTGTAGAAACTATAGTAAAGTATAATTTAGTTGATTTTGATGTTATGTATATCGAAACTTTACTTGTTCAAATAATTAAAAATAGTAATGATATAATATTACATTTATTTATTCAATATTTAAAGGATCAACAATTTATGTTTCAATATTTAAATTATGAAAAAATATTATTAGTAGCAAGTAAAGGAAGGTCAATTGAATTATTAAATGAACTTTTAAAAAGTTTTTTCAATTTATCATTTCATCGTAATATTCTTATTTTTGACGATGTAGAATTTATTAAAAAGTATCATCCATCTTTTTATATTTTAATGATAAACATTGCTATAAAAGTCCGTCATTTTAACCTTGTAAAATGTTTGATTCAAAATAATAAATTTTTTTTTGAAAAGTCAATAGATATTAATGATAAGGATAAAAATAATGAGTATCCCATAATGACATCCTTGGGTGATTTATCTTTACATCATACTGATAATTATTTAAATAGTATTGAAATTTTTAAATATTTATTAGACAACGGTGCCAATTGTAATTTTAATGGAACGGATGGTAAACTTTTATTGTCTATTTCTCTCACCTATCAAATTTATATAGCATCTAAATATATATTAAGTCATCATCATTTTCAAATTAAAGAAGAAAGTATTCTTGATTATTATCAACCTTACATGAATGCTATATATCACCATCAATTAGACAAAGTTCAATCTTTAGTAAACGAAAATTTTAAAACAAATATTCATATGACCTCAAATCAAACCATTCAACATCCAGGTTATGGATTTACTCCTTTAATCCTCTCCTACTTATTAAATTATAAAGACATTTTCCAATATTTATTCCAAATTTGTAATTTAGATGCATTAGATTTACATGGTTATAGTATATTACATTATGCTATTTTAAAAGAAGATACGGTAATGGTGAAAAAGTTAATTGAAAAGGGTGTTGAAATAAATTATAAAGAAAATAAATATGGACGTGGAAACTCTGCTCTTGATATTGCCATTCATATTAAAAATAAGGATATATTATTTGCACTTTTTCAAAGTCCAACACTAACCATTCATGAATTGAATAGTCAAAGTGAAATACCATTAATGACGATTATTCAGATGAATGAGTATCCTTTAGAGGATCAATTAGAAATCATAAAGAAATTAATAAACATTGGTTTTAATGTTAATTTTATAAATCGGCAAGGATTATCACCTTTAGTGTATGCTATTCATCAACATTCCTTACCTATAGTTAAATTATTGGTGGAACATGGTGCATATGTAAATTATTCTATTGAAAATGGACTAGGTCCTGCAAAGAAATCCATTTTAATGTATGCTATTGAAACCAATTATTTTCCCATTATTCAATATTTATTAGAAAATACAAATGCACAATTTACAGATCATATCAGTCCTTTAGATTTAATTCAAATGATAGAAAAAGGAAATGATCAATGGCTTTTTTACATTGATAAACTTGATATTAAGAATAAACTTCTTAAGGCTATTATCTATTATAATAAATTAGATATACTAAAAAAATTATTAAAAAATTATCTTGATATTGATTATAAAGATGGAAATGGCAATACACTTTTAGCTAATGCCATTCAAATTAATAATAAAGAAATGGTATATTATTTTATTGATCATGGTGCAAATTTATATAGTATTAATGCTCATGGAGAAAGTATATATGATATTAGTTATAAATATCAATTTAAAAAGAAAAAGCAATATTGCTTTAATGATGATCATTCTCAAACCATCTTTAATCGAATTAAAACTCTTTTAAATAAATAATTTTTTTTAAAAAATTTTTAAATTTTTATATCTATCTTTTTAATAAGTTTATCCTTATGATTATAATTCATTAATTATTAAAATATACTTAAAAAAAGTGTAAATATATATATATGTATATAGATCAATAATAATATAGAAATAATATTTGCAAATTCACCTACAATAAAATTTTAGAAAAGCTTATTACTACAAGAACATTGAAATCTGTGTAACCTTAAATAATTGAATTAAATGAAATGAATAGTTTTATTATGAAGATGATTTTTTTTTTTTTTTTTTTTTTTTTTTTTTTTTTTTAACTTCCGAGTGCATTTCTCCCATCGATCAGAGTTAGCTCCAATGGTGGTTCTTAGAGAAACGTTGGCTCATTCCTATTGCTAGGTGGTTGTGACCCTCCTGGTCTGTCATACTGTTTCTTCAGCTTCGACGCTCACTTAATCCATGTACATTAGATACATGTCGTTGTACGATATTTCACAACTACAATGCTAAGCCTCTTATAGTCAATTTGATCACGTGTCAACCGCCCCCTAATGTTTACACTTAAATTGATTAAGGAATATTATGTGTTTTTGGCATAGCCTAAGTCACCACTTATTAAGTTCTAATTTGGAATGTACCATGTACACTAGACCCTCTCAGGCCGGCTAGACGAGTGTTATTATCATAGTAGTAAATTAGAAAGTTCATTTATACTTACCTGAATATCATAACCCAACCCATGGCAAACCCAGTGGGAAAATCCACAGGCACTGACATCTGCGGGGTCGAACCAGAAGCCTTATGTATGCTAAGGAAACGCCTTAACAACCAGGATAAAAACTGGAACGACATTATGAAGATGATAGTAATAAAAAAGAAAAATTATCTACCACTTACCACTTACTTTCATCCCTAAAAATAAAATATACTTAATGCATAAATATGATTTTTATCTATCTATACAATAATGTTTTATAATTTTACTAATCATCATATTTATTTTTATTTTTAGAATAATGTTTTATATTATAAATTAAAAATAAAAACTAATAAATATTTTTATTTATATTTATAGTTTAACTATTTGTTACAATCTTTTTTCTTATTCTTCTTTTTCCTTAAAGAAAAGAATCTTTGAAACTTTTTATATTTCCTAACTTTCTATATTTATTAATATAAAAAGAAAAACATTTTTATTTTTTCACTATTTTTTACTCATATTAAAAATATTAAAAAGATTATATAACTTAAATAACAAATATATTTTTCTTTTCCTTTTATTTTTGCAAATTTATTATAAAAGAATATATATATATATTTTTTTAAAAAAAATATATAAAATTAATTTCAAATGATATATTTTAAGTTTTTTTTTTTTTTTTCTCTTTTCTTTTTTCCTTTTCTATTAAATAGTTGTATTACATTAACTTTTCATTAAATTATAAAAGTTTAAAATACAAAAAAGATTTATAGTTTTGTGTGTTTTTTTTTCTTTATTTTTTCTTTCTTTTTTTTTTTTTAAAAAAAAAAAAGTAAAGTCACAAATAATAACATTTTATAAAAAATTAATCTATATGTTACTATTGTTTATTATTATTATATTAAATTATTTTTTTTTTTTTATTATCTATTCATAAAATAATAAGTAATAATAATTATGATGGGTTTAGTATTAATAATAATTATTTTATCATTTAAAAATGTTTTATGCTTTTTCTATAGTATTATTTTATCATTGCATATTTTTAATAACATTTATAAATAAAAAACTATTTTTATGAAATGTATGTATGCATTTTGATAGTATGTTTATAGGATAGAACAGTTACAAGAAGCATTCTTTTTAACAGTATATGGATTTTCAATTTTTTCAAAGTTATCGAAAGCTTTTGGAATTAAAGGATCGTAATTACTTTGAGTATATTTTATTAAACTATAGAATTTTATCGATATTGTTAAATATTATAAAAATTCATTAATCATTTATTTTCAAATGTATATTTCTTATTTTTTTTTCGTCTTTTTAAACAATATATTAATAAAAATATACTTACGAAGCAGCAGCAACAGATACTAGTATAGTTCTATGTTCTAATTGTGTTTTTAACTTTATAATGTGATTATTTAATTTTTGCAATTTTTGTTGTTGTTTAGCATAAGAAATTTTTGGATTTTGAACATTACTATATACAGGTGGATGGATTTGATATTGGGAAGATTGATAATTATTGTAGTAATCATTAATGAATTGTTGTTCTACGTAATATTGTTGTGGTCCTTGCTTATTGTACATAGACATATTGAATATACTTTAATTTAAATAAAAATTTTTATAGATTCTTTTTTCCTATTTTTTATACTAAATAATATAATATTAATTTTAAATAGTTAATAATTATGACATTAAGTATTATCAACAATTTAATAATATCAATAAATTGTTAATTCTTATTTTAACATAGTTAAATAACAACAATAACATATATCTATTATTTTTAAAATATTATTTATATTTTTATTTATATTTCTATTCTTTTTTTTATATATAATCTTTTTATGATTATTTTCTTTTTACGGCTGAAAAGTAATTATTTTATGTTAATAAATTATTTCCTTCATCATATCATAATTACTCTTTGCAATAAATGACACCTTATGTTTTTCATAATATTTTTAAATTTTCGATAAATACCTTTAAAAAATATTTATATTAAAACAATGATATTTTCTTTTTTTTTATTTTTTATATGCATATATTTATTTATTTATTATTTATGTTTATTGAATTTCTATTTTTGAATATTTCTTTTTTTTCTTTTCTTTTCTTTTCTTTTATTCCTCTTCAATTCTTATAATTCACTTTAAATTTTACTTTTTTTAAAAAAAAAAAAAAAAAAAAGATATTTCAAAAAAAATATAATAATTAAAAAAAAAAAAAAAACAATTTCTTTTTGAAGGAATTTTTATAGTTAAATATTTACAAAAAAAAAGTAAAGTTATTAATATATTAACAATATATTGAAATTAATTATCTATATATATTATTTAATTAAAAATTTATTTAATTATTCATTTATTTTTTTAAATACTTTCAAATTTTTAATAATAAAATTTCAATGAAAATACAGTTATATTTTTTTTTCATCTATTATCAATAATAAATATAATATATTACCATTGAAATAAAATATTCAAATGTACCTAAAACAATTTTAATTAAAATATATGATTATATATATTATCAATTAATTGAATTAAATATAATTTACAATAGTTCAATTCATTTCAAACTCTAATTTACGATTATTCATGATAAAATAGGAATAATACTATTATATATTAATATATTAATATATAATATATTCTTAAATAGGAAAGAGGGTAAAAGTAATGTAATAATAAATTAACTTATTATTATATAATATATTAGAACAATTTCAAAATATAATTTAATATATATCAATAAATATATTATAATTTATGTAATTTATTCATATTAAAAAGATTATGTTTGTTTTTTTAAATATATTAAATAAAAATATACTTTAATATACTTTATTATAATATACAATAATATATTAGTTCCTTTTAAATATATATAAACAATTTCTGTGTAATACATTTTTAATTAAGTCAAGGTTTTAAACTTTATTATATATAATATCTTCATTTTGTGTAATAAAAAAATGACTAAATGAACTTTTTCTATTATTTAAAGTTCAAGACATAGAATATTAAAATTTCTATATAAATGTAAAAAAAAACTTAAATAAATCTATTAATATTTTAACAATAATACTAATGAATAGGAACACATATAATATTTTAATATAATATCAAATTAAATAATATTATTTAACAATAGAATTTATAAATATATATAAATTGAAACGAATATATTATTTAATTCTATTGTTAAATATTATATTAAAAACTATATCCTTTTTTATTAATTAATTAAAAAAAAAGTATTTCTTTTCTGCCTAAAAAAAACCAAACCAAAAAACAAAAAAACCAAATTTATATTTTAGGCGTTTTTTTATTTAAAAATAGTTTTAAAGATTAATTATATATAAAATGTGCTAGAATTTATAAAGTAAAATTGAGTAGCTTTATTAGTCCAGTAATAGTTGTGGTTAATCATAATCTTTATAGTTTATTTAGTATCATTTGAATGCAATGAAATAATAAATTTAATTATTAAAATATTTATAATTAATATAAATTAATGTAATACAAAGAGAAATTAAATATTTTTTATAATGTCAATAAATTAAAACAAAAATTTTAAAATTAATAAAGGGAAAAAAAAACCTAAATATCTTTCTATAATAATAATGTTAATAGTATTAACAACAACAACAACAACAACAACAACAACAACAACAACAACAACAACAATAATAATAATAATAATAATAATTATATCATATATTTATTGTTAGAGCTTTATACCTTAAAACAAAGAATAAGATAAACGTATAATAACGATTAAAAGATGTTAATAACTGTTCCTTCATTTTTTTTTGTGTCTTCAAAAATTTTAAATAATAATATAAAAATTAAAAATAATACTAATTTTTGTTGGATAGGAATTTTTTATTTATTTATTTATTTATTTTATTTTATTATTATTATTATTATTATTATTATTGTATAAAAAAGAAAAGAGGGCTAAACTTTTCAAAATTTTTATTAGTATTATCAATTATATTCTTTATATATTTTTTTTACTATAATTATTATTCTCATAATAGTATTATATTTTTTTTAGTGTTTTAATACTTATTATCACATACTATTATTAATAATATAATTTTTTTTTCTCTTAAACATATTAATAAAATTAAATAATTTGGTATAACTTTGAGGTTCTATTATAGAGTAATAAAGAAAACTCTTATAATAAAAAGAAATTTAGAGGATCTTTAAATAACAATAGTTTAAAGATACATATTTTAAAATTAATTTCCTTTTTCTATGCATTGTTGTTAATAGATAATATAAATATTTTTATTTGGTAAAGCTATTTTAAAGGAGAACATCAAAAAACTCTTATTAAAATGATAAAATACATTTTTTTAGGTTGGATAAAACAAATCTTTTTAAATTTTTATAAATGGATAATACTAAAATCATAGTCCAAGAAATAATATTAATATATATTAACATATATTATATTATAATGGATTATATTGTCGTATCATTCATATTAAAAATTTTGCATGGACAAAAAAGCATGTTTTTGTTATTTATTTTACTATTAATTAAAATTATTACTTAATTAATTATAAATTAAATATATTGATTTGTGTAACACTATAGATAAAAAAGGATAAGTAGACCATAGTTGAAAGAAATCATACCTTAATCAAAAGAATAAGATATTACAATGAAGTAAAAATGTTAAAATCATATCTAACGATATAGGATATGCATTATTTGTTAAATCATTTATAATTTATAATTATTATCAATTATTACTGATATCTTTTATTATTTATTTGTAATTTTCATTACTATTATTCATTATGATTATCAATTATCATTTATTATTTATATTATTTATAATTAAAAAATTTTATTATTTTATAAATTAATAAAATTCATATGAAAATAGTTTTATAAATTAATTTTTTTTATTGGATAAAACACATGATTTATTATATAATTAATTTAGTTCGATTAATTTATGTTCCTATAACATAAATATATTCATTAAATTAATCTATTTTTTTTTTTTTTTTTTTTTAGATTTTTCTTGATAAAAGTAAATAAATTTGTGGTGAAAAAAGTAAAAGGATGATTAAAGAATTAATGAAAAATAAATTAATAAAAATGAAAGTTTTAATGCTTAATCGTTTCATCAATAAATATTGTTCATTTAAAATGTGAATTCCTTATTATTATGAATTTAATATTAAAATAAAATGAATTTAAAGTTTATTTTTATCAATAATTAATAATTTAAATATTTAAAGAAATATTTTTCATATTTTATTGTTTTATTACTATAAAATTAGACCATGTCTTTAATATAATATAATAATAAGGATAATACAAAAAAAAAGAATATGAAATAAAATATTATTTTATTTTTATATTTTTATATTATTATTATCAATAATTAAAGAGTTAAATTAAAATATATAAAATAAAAAATGAAAAAAGAATAAATTTTATATGAAATCTAGATATAAAGTGTTTTTTTTTTTTTTTTTATTGTAAATAATATTTATAATATTACAATATTACATAGGATTTAATATTTGATTGTTATTATTGTTATCTTTTTTTTTTTTATCTTGTATCTTTTCAACTTTACTAACAGAATTAAAATAATATAAATACAAAACATTACAATACGATATATGCAAAATATAAACATTTTTTATTACCTACTACTACTAATAAAAAATTTAAATTATCCAGAAATAATAATAATTAATAATAGTGATAAATATATATAGATTTAATAATTTTATTATTTTATTATTTATTTATATTATATTTTAAAATTGTAGAAATAAAACAACATTATAAAGTATTTAAAGAAAAAGAAAAAAAAAATATTAATATTAATTATATATTGAATTTGAATAAATAAATTAAATCATAAAACTATTAGTAAAATAAAATAATATTTTTTATAATTTTTTTTTAAAATAATAAGCAAATAATATTTTTTTTCTTTTTTTTTTTTTTCTTTAAATTTTTATAAAATTCTATTTTATCCTTTTTATCATTTAAAAATAAATAACCATTATCCTTATATGCAATATCTATTCTATATATATAAATATTTTTTTATTATAGAGTGATATTTATTGATAAAGATATGGATCTAAATATAAATTTTATACGATTTTTATACGATTTTTCACAAAGATTTTTTTGTTGTTGAATGTCTGTATTTTTGATTTTCTAAGAAATAGGAAATAGATAAAAATTTGATAATTTATGATTTTTATTTATTGATTTATTTTAGGGTTGTGTAAAAAAGACAACCTTTTTCTAACGTCTTGGGGGTATATTATTAAATGGTGGTCTTTGACCTTGTTGTACAGCTGGACCCGGTTGAGTTGGAATAAATGGTCTTTGACCTTGTGGTGGACCTTGTGGGGAGCCACCTGGTCTTGGACCTAATGGAGCACGATTAGACATGCTACGTTGTGGGCCATTCATTGGAGAGCCTTGTGGACCATTCATTGGTGAACGTTGTGGTCCGTTCATTGGTGAACCGTAGGTTATTGAGTTTTGTCGGTTTAATTTTTCATATTCATGCCAACGCTTAAGAGGAATGGATGAGGCATCGAAAACACCTTCCTTTTTGCTGTGATCATCACCATTATCACCTTCAACCTTACGAGTTTCACCCCAAGAGAAATCATCAAAGTGCCAGTAGGCATAAACTGGAAGAATAAAGTTCCATACAGGTAAACCAAACAAATATACAAACATCCAAAGGACATAGATAACCTTTTGAGAAGTTAACATAACCAATACACCAGGTAAACCTAATACACAGAAAAGCATAATAAGTGGTACTACTGGACCATGTTCCCATACATATGATAAAACTGATGTTTGACTTTCTTGTTGAGCCTTGTAAATAATTAATAATAAATCAACAAGTAAATATACAGTGAATACAATGGCAGCTGGTAATACAGCTGTACCAAATAATTCCATACCAACAACGAATTGCATAGAGAAGCAGAATGTACCACATAAATCTCTTACTAAAACTAATTCCATCAAGTTATGAACAGTAGAGTTAATCCAACGACGACGTTGAGAAAGTAAAACCTTAAATTCATCTGGAACAATAGTCTTACATAAAGCTTGTGGAACGAAAATCATTTTACGTTTTGGGAAAGTTCTTAACATTAATGTAGTTAAGAAACGATCTTCACCTAATAATAATAAGTTCTTCTTATGTAATGTATCAACAATATTTTCAGAATAGTCTTCTACAATATCTGGATTAGCTAAAACTGGAACATAAATATTTGGGGAACCTTGTTTTGGAGCCTTAATTCTATACATACAGAAACAACCTGGTAAACAAGTAACACCACCAAATAAGGATTCGAAACATTTACCTAAATGGTGAGAAATATAGTATTCAAATACTTGAATCCAAGTAACCCAGGAAGTAGTTTTATTAGCAATACGAGTTTCACCACAAACACCCATAATCAATGGATCATTAACCATAGCAGATATTAAATAGGAAAGTGATGTTGGTAATACTTTAGTATCGGCATCAACCATAAGAACAATTTCAAATTTGTCTGGAGTTACACCACATAAATGTTGTATCTTTTTAAATAAATCATAATCTAATGGGGTCATACGATCATCAAATGTGACACGACTTAAAAAGTTCATTAATAATAATTGAGAATCACGTTTACCACGATTACCTGGTTTAGCTCCGCTAGCTTCAGCTGGAGTACCACACTTTACAACTACAATCGCTGGAACTCTGTGACCATCAACAATATAGTAACCAGCATGTGCTCTTGCCATATTATGTTGTTTAGCACCATCAGCAATAGCAAAGTATGATTTTGGTTCAGCTTTTCCTAATTTAGGATCTTCAATAATCATAGAGGTACAAATATCTGGAGTAGAACGATCATTTCCAGAACCCATAATTATACCATCAGCAATAACAAATAATAATTGCTTTTTATCTGGATAAGTGGTAGTTGCAAGAGAATTTAAAGTACAACGAATACCTTCTTCGCCTTCAGAATAAGCTGTAACTAAACAAATGGTATATAATTCACGAGGACCACCACTGCCATATCCTTGAACCAACTTACTTGAAACAAACCAACTAAATACAATAGCCATTACAAAACGAGTTAAAACAACACCAAGAATAGCAATAGTCATTACCATAGTTATAATTTGAGAAAACATACAACCAACAGTTTCTTTACCTACATAACCTCCACTGCTACTTTGTATTAAACATTGAGCAATTTGTCTATATTCTTCATTCATTTCAAAATAACGAGTACCATCTTTATTTCTTGTTTTTTCTAGCATTTTTTTTGCTTCTTCAGAAAATGAATAATTATTGATACTATTGTCTATATCTTTCAATACTATACCGTTATAAACTGTATTTGCTGTAAGTTTTCTTTCTATATCTTCCCATTTATAAGTAATTTTACCTGATTTAGCTAATATTCCATCCATAATAATACTATTGAAACAATCACCACCTTTTGGTTGATAAGTTTGACCATTAGCTGTAATTTTACATTCATTCTTACCGGTTACATACTTTTCACATGGATCTAAAATTTTAGCATCACTACAGTTACGTTTTTTTCCTCCTGGACATTCACGGAATAATGGGGTGATATCTGAACCTGCAAAACTATTTGGTATTTCTTCAAATTCATTATCTGTAAATACTTTATTGACATCACGGAATGAGTAATATTGACCTTTATAATGTAAATACGATTCTAATTTTTCATTATCATGTTCCATTGGCTTAAAATCTATTTTACTTTGATCAGGACAAAATAATGGTTGAATACCAATGGTAAAGAAACCCATTAATAACCAACAACAAAATATAATGATACATAATGAAAGTTTTTCACGCCAAGCTTGAATAATATCTTTATTTTTTCCAACACCAAACAAAGCTCTTACAGGTGGAATAGCCCAAAATGTTAATATTTTAGACGTTAAAGTCCAGCATCCTGTTGGTTCTTCATCATCATCTTCAACAGCCATTAAATTTGGACGACCCAAAGTTCTACCACTAGTAGCACCTTTATATCAATAAAAAAAAAAATTTAAAATAATATTTAGTATATTATTTAAATTATAATTTATTTTATCTTGTATATTTATATGTTATTATTATTTCCAAAAATATATATATCCCAAATTTCTTTATAAAATTTAAACTTTTATTTTTTTTTTTTTATCTATATTTATTTTTTTACCTGCTCTTGCTGCTGGAGGTGGTCTATCTATCGTTCTTAATAAAGGTCTTCTTAGGGTTGGTTGACGATCTGGTCTTGATAAAGTTTGATTTCTTCGTATTGTATTGTTACCATTATTTGGGTAAGCATTTATAATAACTGGACGTCTTCCATCTTGAGGATAACCTCCATCAATCGGTCCATTTGTTGGATAACCTGACATCTTGTATATCTATTCTATTTTAAAATCTGTTTGATAAAAATATTTGTACTTGTTTATATATATATAAATTCAATTGTACATATAATATTATTAACTATTATTTCGTAATAATAATAATATTTCTATTTTTTTTTTATTTATTATTTTATTTACTTTTTTTGAATAGTTTTTATATATACATACTAAAATAAATATAAATAATATAAATAAAAATAATTATTAATATTTATTATATTTTGTATTTTATTTTTTTAAATAAAAAAAAATATTTAAATATATATTTATTTTATTATTTTTTTTTTTATTTTTTTTTAAAAAAAAAAAAACTCAAAAATCTTGAATTATTATTTATTTTACTAATATTTTTTCTATAATAATTGAATACTCTTTATGTTTTATTTTTATAATTGAATATTATGTGAATTTTTTTTTTCCTTTATTAATTTCTACTGAAGCGTAATACTTATAGAATAAACTATATTATTCTAATTGATATTTTTCTACAGGCTATTTCTATGCATATTATTATTTCTTATAATTAATTCTTACTTTAAATGGTTTTTTTTTTTTCTTATTCTTTTCTTTTTGAAATTTTCGCTTTAAATTTTTGAAAATTATCTTTCTATATATTTTGTTATTATTATTTTATTACTCTATAAATAATACTCGATAATTTTTAAAATTATAATTTATATATATAATATTTTTTTTTTTAAAACCTTTCTTTTTACGAATTTTTATTTAATAGTTATTAAAAAAATGGTAAAAGAAATAATTTTTAAAAAAAAAAAAAAACTTTAATAAATAAAAATTAAAATGTTATTTAATTTTTATATCAAAAAATATCTTTGGATTTTTTAATTAAATTTTATATAAAATTACACCACTCAAATTTATAATATTTATTATTCACACTACTAAATAAAGATTTCCACTTGCTTATTAAAAAAAACAAATTTAGTAATTTATTTTATTGATGATAATCAAGAAAAATTAAATATTAAGAGAATTATAAACCTTATTAATTATGATTTTTATTCATTTACTAATGATTTAATGATAATTATCTATTATTATATAATACAATATATTATAATTTATTATATAATATATTGAAAGTAATTCATCAAATTTACCAAAAAAGTAACTATATCAATTAATTAATTATTAATTAATTATTAATTATATTATAATTTATTTAAAATTAAATAACCTCTTTTGTACAATTATAATTATTTATATCATAATTTCAATTATTAAATGTTTACTGTAAAAAATATATATTACAGTTTATTGTATTTAATATAGTAATATATATTATTATATTTTTTATATTGGCGGTGAATCTTATATAAAACTAAATAATGTATATTAAAATTAGTCTATTATTATTCGATTATATTTTAATATACTAATAAATTTATATTAATATATATAATTATAAAATAATAGTACTGTTGGATATATAATTATTATATATTATAATTTATTAGTAAATGAGATTATTATGGTATATAATTTAATATATAGTATGATTGTTGCACATAATATATTAAAGTACTTAATAAAGCCAAAGAAATCTTTTATGTATTGTAATTAATAATATATATTCTAATATATTACAATATTGTATTCATTTAATCATTTAAAATTAATGTTTTACATGCTATTTTCTCTATATTATCGTTAATTTTATAATATTTCTTTTTTGTTTATTACTAACAATTATATAATGTTATTACTATTATAACTTGTTTTTGTTATTAGAAATTTAATAATTAATATTTTCCATTTTTCTTAAAAGTATAAACAAAAAAAACAAAATACATTCATTCAACTACATGAATCTATTATTTTTTTTTTATTTTTTAATACATTACTTTAATTTTATTGGCGAAAATGGATCAATACATATATATAATAATAAGGAAAGTAGAATCAATTTTTTAATATAAAATTATTATTATTATTTTTTTTAATATATTTAATATCATAATCAATATTGTTATAAATAAACTTTATTTAATAAAATATTAATTAAATGGAATAAATATATTATAAATATTAATGGATAATATATGTAATAATAATAAAAAAATTTAGACTTTGACTTTTAATAAAAGGAATATTATTACTAATTAATAAAAATTTTGAAATTTTAAATGTAAGCTTTATTCTTTTTTTTTAATAGTTTAAAGAGAATGTTGTTGATATTAATGTAACTTTTATTTATACATTTTGCTAATGACATGATTTCTTTTTCATAATGAATATTTAGTCAGAAAAAACTATCAAAACTCAATATTAAAAATATAATAAAAAATAAAAAAAAAAAAAAAACACTTTTTAAAATAGTTCTTTTTAACATATAATTATTTTTCAAAGGTTTACATATTTAAAAATATTGACAAATTCTTGGAAAATAAAAAAAAAAAAAAAAAAACAATAGTTTTACTAATACTCTTATTACAATCCAATACTATTTTTACTAGTCATTCATAGCTAGTAATTATTTTTAATAGAAGTCTTCTCTGTATTGTAATGAAATACTTCATGAGAAGGTTGGAACATTTTAATAATTTTGTTATGATATTTAATTAAATAAATATTTGGCAGACTATCAAGAAAAAATCTTTTTGTATTGATTTAATTTATTTACATAAAATAAATTAAAATCTTAATACATTAATATTATATAAACTAATCAAGCCATAATTTATGTTAAATATATTATTAGCATCAGCTTTAATATATTTAACTTCACAATTTACTATATTTTTATTAGTATTATTAACTATGTTACTATATAATTTAAATATATTAATAATGTTAATTAATTACATTATATATTAGTATATTTACATAATATAAGTACATTGTTTACTATATTTGATTTATATCATTATAAGCCACATATAGTTAACATATATTTAAATTAATAGAATGATTTTAATATGAACTTTATTTCTTACAATTTATAGCATATTTTATATTTACCATTACATTCTTACATATAAAAGATTTTAATTTAAAAAATATTAAAACATGATTATAAAATCATTAAAAAAAAAAAAAACTAATAATATTAATATTTAATAATAATTACCTTCCATAAATAGAAATACCGCCGATATTTTCTTTTTCACTTTTAAATGGAATACGTCATTATATAAAATTTATAGAAATAAACCTTAATAAAATGAATCTTTGAACATTAATACATTTGTTCAAGTAAAAAATTGATAATTATTAAAAAAAAAAAAAAAAGATTAGATTGTATAAATTATAAAAAAAAACACACACACATTAATACTTTTAAAATAATAAATATAACTTTACATTTACCTAAATTAACTGAGATATTCAATTGGTTCATTATCAATACAATTAAATATTCTGATTTGTTATAGTTAATTTACTCCTATATTTGATATTCTTTAATTACTTTTATATTAAATTAAATTATAAAAACAAAGTATTAGAATATTATTAAATACTATTATTGTATAATACTAAATATAACCCATAGAGTAAATATTCAAAAATAATTAAATTTAACATAAGCAATTATTATAATATATAATTAATATTATTCTATAAAACATTAAAATAGTTGTTAATTTATTTTACTTAGAATTAGTAGAGGAATAAAAAATCTTTTTAATATTTAGGGTTAGTGTTTAATGTTTATATTTTTCAATTTTATATATAAATATTTAACTGAAAAAGTAAATATTAAGAATTACTTTCTTAGGAAGTTATTTCTGTTTTTCTTTGTTTTTCTAATATTAATAAATTGATCAATGATTTAATAATAATAATAATAATAATAATAAAAAGAAACAATTCAACTTTCTTTTATATTAAAATATATTTATTTATAACATTTTTATTTTTATTTTTTTTATTTTTATTGTTACTTTCATTAAATTTTATTATTCAGATTTATTGTATTTATTATTTATATTTTCTTATTGTTGTTGTTGTTATTATTATTATTACATAAGATATAAATATTATATTTGTATTTATTTATATTTATATTAATTATTATATTTTGTTTAAATAAACCAAAAATACTATTATGATAATAAAGATTATTTTTATTATAGTGTATAATTTGATATTTATATAAACATATATACATAATAATATAAAAAGAGGAAATATTAAGATTTTTCATTTAAAAACAATTGAATAAATCACTTGTTTTTAATGAAAGTTTATTGTAAAAAAAAAAAAAAAATTCTAACAATTTCTATTGAATTATATTAATGTACCATACATATTTATGTACCACCATTTACCCATAAATTAAGATTATCTTTAAATGTAATATCAATTTCATCCATAGAATAAGAATCTGAACTAGTATATTTTCTTTTTTCATTTTCATTTTTTATTTTTTTTAATTTCGTTTCTTCATTTATTGTAAAATTAAATGTTTCTGGATTATTATTATTTATCCATAATTGAAGATTATTACTAAAAGTTGGATCTATATTATTACTTGATTCTATACTATTGGATTTTATTATTTCATATTTTTTATAAAGTATTTTTGATTTTATCTCTTTATTTCTTGTAGATTCAGTTATATTTTCGGTAATATTTGTCCATAATTGAAGGTTTTCATTAAATTTACTAACCTTATTATTTTCCTTTTCATCCGATTTCTGAATATTCATTTCAATTGAATTTTCATTTGATTTTTCGGTTTTATACCTTTTATTTGTCCATAGCTGAAGTTCGCTATTAAAATTTTCAATTGAAGATTTTATTTTTGAAAATTTATTTTTGTATTCAGAAATACTTTCTGGTTTTGGTGGAGAAAAAGTAGTTTGGTTAATTAATGGTATCTCAGAAATTAATGATTCTGAAGATTTTTCAACCGATTTATATCCTTTAGGAATTTGTTTATTTATTGATACTTTCAAAGGTGGTGTGGATTGATCAATATCATCATTAATATTATCCCGATTTATTGAATTTTCAATTGGATCTGATGATGTTGATGCTATATGATAAGAATTATCATTAATATTACCTTGAGAAATGTTGTGTGGGATAGATGGATTTAATGAAGTCTCTATTGATGATATTATTGTATTAATATTATCACCATTATCTTGTTTTAATGGTATGTTATCATTTAATGATGATATTACTGTATTAACATTATCACCATTATTTTGTTTTGATGAAATATTATCATTTAATGCTATTATATTAATATTATCACCATTACCTTGTTTTGATGAAATATTATCATTTAATGCTATTGTATTAATATTATCACCATTACCTTGTTTTGATGAAATATTATCATTTAATGTTATTGTATTAATATTATCACCATTATCTTGTTTTGATGGGATATTATCATTATATATAGTTACAGTTACAGTATTTTTAATAGTATCGAGATTTGAAGATACTACTGAATTGTTAGTAATTGCTCCATCAATTTTTTGAAAATAACTTTTTACTTTCTTTTTTCTATTGATTTTTCTTTTTCTAATCATTAATAATAAAACTGCTAGTAGAATAATGAGTACTATACAAACAAAAATAATATATACCATTAAGGTATTATTACTTTTGTCTCTCGAATAATTGTTGAAATCTTCATTCCTTTTTTTGATTTCATTATATTCCACAGAATATTGATTTAAAATTGAATCATTTACTTTTTTTAAATCGAAATTAGCTTTTTTATTAATAATAAAATTATTATGATTCAATTTTTCATTATCATATTTAATTTCTCTTGGTATTGCATTTTGATTTGTACATTTATTACTATTATTCCATTCCTTAGAAAAATTCAACATTAATGTTTTTGAAATTCCTTGAATCCAACTATTATTGCTATTCATAATTATGTATATATGTTTGTTTTTAAGAGTAAACTTTTTTTCTTGTAAAATTAATTTATTTATAATGTTTTTTTTTTTTACTATTATAAATAAAATTTATTATTATTTCATTATATTTTTTATTGATATTATTAAAAGCTTGTGAAAATTGAAGATTAAAGAATATTGAAAAAACTATAGTTCTTTTTTTTTTATAGTTATTTATTATAATAAACAATATTTAATAAAACATTAATCCTTATAATAAAAAACTTTTATATTTCCTCTTTTTTTTTTTTTATTTTATATTATTTTTAAATGTTTTAACTTTTACAAAGAAAAAAAAAAAACATTTTCTTTTATTATATATAATATATTATAAATTTTTAGGGGCATAAATATTCCATTTAAATTATATTGTGTAACATTTTTAATTTAAATATTTTTGCTAGTATTGAGATTTAGAATTAAACTGTTAACAATCATTTTTAGTATTTTATACTTTTGAAAAATAATAAATTATTCTTTTTTAATAAAACAAAAGCTATTTATCGTAAAAAAGGAATATATTTATAGAATACTATTCATAATTTACTCATACTACTACTACTACTACTACTACTACTACTACTACTAATAATAATAATAAAATGAAAGAATATAATAAAGTTAAATATGGATGATGGTATAAATAACTATTAAAATTAATATAAAATAAAGTTACTATTCCTACAAGTAATTAGTTACACAAATCAATTTAAAAATTTTATTCTGTATTTTGGATTAATTTAAAAGAAATAATGTTAAAATAAAACTTTATACTTTTTTTTTTTAATAGGTTTATTTAAAGAATAAAATCTTTAAATAGAATGTATTGGTTTATTGGTATTATTTTTTTTCCATTTTTATATCATATCATTATTTAAATGTAAAAATTACTACAACAAAATAATAAAATAATAAATAGAAGTTCATTTCATTCATTCTTCATTCATTAATATTTCGATATTAAATATAATATAGTTTCTTTTTTTATATATATAAATAACATATTGACAATTTATATGTATTATAAAACTTTATAATTGTAAAGAGTATCAAGTACTTTATTATTACTTTTGAAAAATAATAACCTTATTTGCTTATATGAGAAAGTATTAAATCAAGTTTTGCTTCGATCTTATCCATTCTTGATTCGATTTCTTTTAAATAGGTCATAATTTCCTCATTATTATTATCCTTATTGCCATTAGAGTTATAACAACAATTACTATCTTTGCTAATAGATCTTGAATTATTTTCATTTTCTTCTAATTCTGTTTTTGATTTATCTCTATTGATATATGAATATTTGAATATTATAATAATCAATCAAAATATTTTATTATGTAATATAATTTATATAAATAATAATAATATTATTATTACACTTGCCATATCGCATTACTTACTTTTTAATATTTGAAATTGGTATAATTGAATTGGGAGAGAAAAAAGATGTAGAATTCATTTCATTTGGATTAATATTTCCAAATAAAGAATTAAACATTTTAGAACTCGATTCAATATTATTTAGCATATTTTTTGCATCATCTGAAATTTGAATTCCGGATAACATTTCCCTAACATTATTAAAATCAATTGATGAATCATTTTCAGGTACTTCTTTTATTGTATTATCATAGGATAAGTTAAAATTATATATGCTAATTGATTCGGAATTTGTAGGAGAAATGAACTGTTATTTTTTATTTTGAGAAAAAAATAAAGGATAAATATTTTTTTTATTCCCTTTTAAATATTTTTATTTTCAAATAAATATTTATAGAATAATTTATTTACCTTTACTTTAATTGAATTTCTTTTTTTATTATTACAAAATTCATGATAATGAGTATAATAACAGCTAATAATAATTCAAACATTATTAAAAATGAAAATATATTATTATATAAAAAAATATTAATAAAATAGATAAATAAATAAATAGATAGATAGATAGATAAATAAATGATAGTCAGTTATTATTACAGTGAATTAACATCAATTTTATCCCCTTTTATAGTTTTTATATATTCATCATTTTCAAATAATTCGATATTTTTTATATTACTTTGTATATATAAATGCTTTGGTATAAAAAAAGTATTTTTTTTAACTTCAATTACAGGTTTTTGTTTATCTCTAGGTATATTTAATATAATTTTATTATTTGGAAATTTTAAATCTTTTAGAATTTATAAAAAAAATATATAATTAATATTATTAATTAAAAAGATACAATTATAATTGAAAAAAAAAAAAAAAAAAAACTTACCATCATTTTTTTTGAAAAAAACAGACTGTATAAGATTATCAGAATTTAATTCTAAAGTACAATTGGTATAAATGTTTTGAATAATATTATTCATTGTGAATTGTATATTTAAAGCGATTATTCTATTTTACAAATATAATTTAATATTAAATAAAATTATTGTATTCTTTTGTATTTAAGATAAATAAATAAATAAATAAATAAATAAATAAATAAATAAATAAATAAATAAATAAATAAATAAATAAATAAATAAATAAATAAATAAATAAATAAATAAACAAAAATAATTAATTAATATAATTCATATTTATTAAATTTTATCACGTTCTTTATAAATAGTTTTTTTTTTTTTTTTATTTATATTTTTTTAAAAGTTTTTATTAATGTTAATATAAAATAAGTGAAATAAATATTTTTTTTTAAAAAAACATTTAATATCTAAAATAAAAAAGTTATTTTAAGAATATATAGACATAAATAAAAATATTTGTTATTCTAAATACAACTAAATAATATAATATAGTATATATATATAAATTCTTATAGGAAAGAAATATTAACATAATAATAAATTAAAGAGTGTAAATGTTAAAATATAATTTTTATTCCTTAATAACAGATAATTGACCTTTCCATTGTTTAATGTTCTTCTCCCAATTCTCAGTTAAATCTCTTCTACGATCCTTTTCATAATCTTCCCATTTTCTTAATGGAACTTGTTTAATATCAAACTTTTCTTCTTTTTCTACAGCACCATGACCAGAACCGTCATCACCAGCAATCTTTCTAGTTTCACCCCAACTGAAATCATCAAAGTGCCAGTAGGCATATACTGGTAATACAAAGTTCCAAATTGGTAAAGCAAGTAAGTAAATTAACATCCAAGCAATGTAGACAAGTCTTCTACTAGTAATAGCAACTAACAGAGCTGGTAAACCTAGAATACAAGCTAACATAACTAAAGGAATTACAGGAACAGTTGGACCTAAAATAGCAACAGCAATTAAAACACTATAAAAAGGGATAAAAAATTAATATTTCAAATAAATAATGAAATTATTATTATTATTTTATATGATATTTCAAATATACATATGTATATTTTATGAATAATAAAATATTGTTTGATACATACAAAGTGAATATAATAGCAGCTGGTAAAGTTAATGTACCGAATAATTCTAAAGCGATAACAAATTGCATAGAGAAACAGAAAATACCACATAATTGTCTAACAAATACAAGTTCAAATAAATTATGAATTGTACTATTAATCCATCTTCTTCTTTGACTAAGTAATACAGGGAAAGTATCTGGAACTAAAGTTTTACAATAAGCCTTTGGTACGAACATAAGTTTACGAGTTGGGAAATTTCTAAGCATAAGAGTAGTTAAGAAACGATCTTCACCAAGGAATAATAAATTCTTTTCATGAAGAGTTTCGACAACATTTTGAGAGTAATCTTGAATAATATTTGGATGAGAAATAATTGGTTGCCAGTAACCATCATCTAATGGTGCTTTAATTCTGTACATACAGAAACATCCTGGTAAACAAGTTACACCACCAAAAATTGATTCAAAGGCCTTACTCATATGGTGAGAAATGTAATATTCAAAAACTTGAATCTTAGTTACCCAAGTATCTGCTTTATTTGAAATTCTTGTTTCACCACAAAGACCCATTATCATTGGATCATCAACCATAGCAGCTACTAAACGAGCAAGGGAATCAGGCGCAACCTTTGTATCAGCATCAACCATAAGTATAATTTCAAAGAGATCTGGTGTAATACCCATGAGAGTGTGGATCTTTGTGAATAAA
The DNA here is from genome assembly GCA_002104945.1 of Piromyces finnis. Lineage (NCBI taxonomy): Eukaryota > Fungi > Neocallimastigomycota > Neocallimastigomycetes > Neocallimastigales > Neocallimastigaceae > Piromyces > Piromyces finnis. The sequence continues at coordinate 148,215 of MCFH01000055.1, read as the reverse complement.
TCAAATTCTAATGGAACCATAGGATCATTGAAAAGAACCTTTTGGAAGAAATTCATAACAATAATTTGGGAGTCACGTTTACCTCTGTTACCTGGTTTAGCAGATTTTTGTTCACTTTCAGTACCACATTTAACAACTACAACAATAGGAGTTTTATTGAACCAACCAACATAAACTTGTGCCTTATTGTGTCTTTTAGTACCATCTGCAATAGCAATATAACTTTGTGGAACTGGAATTGGAGGATAACGTTTATCTAAATCAATCATATCAATAATAATTTCTGGAGTGGTCTTATCATTTCCTTCACCTTTAATTAAACCATCAGCAACAACAAATAATAATTTATAATTATTATCATACATAGTCTTGGAGAGAGATTCTAAAGTAGTTCTAATACCAGCTTCACCTTCAGAATAACAAGTAACTAAAAGAACAGTATAAATATCTCCATATTCATCTAAATAGATATTAGATGGGGCATCAATACCAGAGTTAATGGATTGAACGTCATTAGCATTATCAATTCTATTTAGATCTTTTCCAAAGTTAAATGGACTTTCCAAATCTTCCCAAGATGTTGATCTTACTAAACCTGGTTTATTTGTATCCTTCTTTTCTAATTTACCTAGACGATGAGAAATAAGCCAACTAAAGATGACTGCTAATACGAATTTTGTTAATACGTATAAAAGAATAACAAATACAGACATGTTCATAGCACTAGTGGCGAAGAAACAACCTGAATTTTGATGATCTAAACGTCCAACTGTGAAAAGTTCTGTAATACATTGAGAGGCATTAATACCATCTTCATCTTGATAAAATTTACGGGTAGCATCACGTTGAGTGTATGATTTCAAGATATTAGTAATTTTAATACCCATAAATTTAGAAGAAGTTTTTAGATAATCAGAAACATCAGCAACCTCCCCATTAATTAAAATACGATTACCGGATTGAAGTTCGTCCCAATTATAAGATACACGTCCAAGGAATTTCATTGATTTTTCAATTTTAAAACAATGATTTAACATGGATGATTTTGCATTCCAAGAAACTGAACATGAGAAAGTTGGTAATGTGAACTTATTTTTTTTTGCAATATCAGAACAAACTTGTGGATATTTTGAGGTATCTTGAGTTCTAAAAAGCGGAGTAGCATCCTTACCAGTATAATTAGCAAAAATTTCTTGGGCATAGGCGTCTTTTGTATTTTCTAAATAGTCGGTAAAATCATAAATATCGCCATTAACAATAAAGACGTGTGGTTTGTAATCGGCACGATATTTAGATATATCAGTAATAGAGATAGATGGAATTTGATCTTTAACACAGAAGGTTCCTGTGAAAGAATATGTGAAGAATCCTAATAAAACACAAAGTAAGAAAATTAAAAGACAAAGAGTAACCTTTTCTCTCCATGCTTTTTGAACCATAGGTGAGGTCATACCACCATACTTTTTAAGCATAAAGGAAGGAATCCAGCAGGTCATGATAGCTGTTGTTAAAGACCACCATCCCATACCACAACAGCATGTACTGTTTTGCTTACCTTCACGATTTTCATATTGAGTAGATATTTGTGGTTTATCTAATACTACTTGTTTACCAAGGAAAAGATTTGGATCTTTAGATAATGTTTTTACATTATAGCTAGTGTGACGGCGAATACGACTAGTACTTCTAGAAACAATACGAATATCTTTATTGTTAATACTATCATTAATAGTAAGTTGAGCATGGGAATTATATTCATCATTTAAACTATTTGTAGTGGAATCTCCGTAGTAACGACGACTAACATTTCTTGGAGGAATACTTGGATGAACATGAATATGCATATTAGCTTGTTTTTGTTTTTCTTCTGGAAGAAATTCATTATCACCATTATTTAAGCGATATTCATATTGTCTATCTGCATCTATAGGTGTAATGGCATATGGTGATTTATAATCTTTAAATGACATTTCCATTTCATTCATAATTTCGGTGGTTAAGGAAAGTCTAGGATTTTCCTTATCTTCATTTTTAATGTTACCATTATTATTTGAAGTTGAATTATTATTTATGTTATTTCCACTCATTATGAATATTTAATATTTTTTATTTTTAAATAGTAGTCTATATTATTTTTACTCAATATTTCAATCAATAAGAATGATATTTCTATTTATCATAAATTTTCGTTATTATTGCTATTTTATAAATTATATATTTTTATACAATAAAAACAAAAAACAAAAAACATAAAAAAAAAAAAAATAAAATTTGGTTAATTTTTCTTGAGTATTAATTAATTGTTTTATAATTATTAAATAGTTATAATTACTTGAAATTCATATATATATAATATATATATAATACTTCTCTACAGTATTTTAATTTTCCAATACTTATTTTTTCCTATTCTTTTAATATATAATTATTATATATTAAAATGTAAATAAATTTGAAAGAATGAAAAAAAGGTTAGACATTTCATATTTTTAAAATAATTTTTCTATAATTTCTATAATAAAAATTTTGTTTAGAGTAATCTTCTATAACTATTGATTATTGATTATTATTTAATCATTAAAAATCACCATTATATGGTATTGTTCGATGTTCATTATTAATTTAAAATTTATAAATTGATCATAATATTATTTTTATTTTTTTTTTAATTATCAAAATTTAGTTTATACTGATTATATCGACTAATATATCATATCATTAAATTAATTTTCTTGATGTTACCAATTAATATTATAATTGTTTTAATGAATTTTAATAGAATACCAAAAAAAAAAAAAAAAAATAAAATAAAATAATGAATATGAATATGATATTTACTCAACAATATATAAAACTTATCATAGAATGAAAACTGAAATTAAAAAAAAAAAAAAAAAAGAATTTTATCTTTAAAAAAAAAAAAGAAATTTAATTTAGGAAAATATATTATATTATACTTCAAATTTAGCTTTTAATTATAATAAACTTTATTCTATTTTAAACCTTTGAAATCAGTACCATTAATATAAAAAAGAATATTATTATAAATATAAAGTTTAAAATGAAAGAAAACTTTTTTTTATAATTTGAGAATTAAAAATTTTTAAATAAGAATAATAATAATAATAATAATAATAATTTTTATATTATATTTTTTTATAATTATATTAAATATAATTTTAATGTTAAAATTTTTAGAATAATAATTTTAGATGAATAAAATCTATTTTTAATTATAACTATTTGTATTTGAAAATATAACATAATCAACTATTTACATTTGTATTTATTAAAATTTCTGTCTTCTAATTATAAAATATATTTTGAGAATAAAACAACTTGATAAAATATATATTTATATTTTTTATTCTTTTTCTATGATTACACTAGTTTGTTGAAACTAGAAATATTTAAAAAAAGTTCTTTTCATTAAAAATAAATTAAATATTAATTAAATACATTAGGTTTATTAAGTATAAAGAATATAAAAAAGTAAAGTAGTAATAATTTTATACACTATTTTTTTTATAGAAAGATTTTTATTATATAATTATTTATTAATGAACTAAAATATTCAATAAAATATAGTTGTTAATAATTAATGATTTTATATTTTTGAAAGAGTTAATAAAATAAATATATTTGAAAAATATATATATTTAAATAATTAATTTTTATGAATATAAAAATTATATATATAGATACTTATTAATGATAACTTTAAATGTTATTTAAAGTTGAATTATATTAATAATAATAATAAAAATGCATATTATCAAGTTTTGTGCATATATTTATATTGATTGTTAATATTTTACTGATTATATATATACTTTTTTTTTAATGGGGTAAAACTATAATAGTTGTTACTCATAAAAATTTTTACAATATGTTTTTTTTTATATAGTAGATATTAAAAAAAAGAAGCTAATAGTTTTTTAAACATTCAATTTTTATTGAAAATCTATATAACTAAAAATAGCCAGTTATTATTTTTTTTTTTGAATTTTATTTTCAATTTCTATTTTTATTTTTATTTTTATACTAATGTTTAAATTTTTTTTAATGAATGACTTATTGTTTAAGATTTATACATAGTTTAAATTAGTATAAATGTATTTTTAATAAGTTCTCTTCCAATTAACATATTATATTTCTAGTTTTGTATATTCTATCTAGTTATTTATTTGAAATAGTCAAAGATTTAATAATATAGTACTTGAATTATTAATACTTTATATGATAATAAATGATTTTCCATATTATTAATATAGATAGTAAATGTTAATTATAGAATAAGTTAATCATGAATACTATCCAATTTCATACAATTTAATTCAAAGTGTTTTATAGTAACAAATATGATAAATATATAATGTATGCACACTGTATTAATTTTTATATTTGGTTTATAGAGGTACTCTTTAAAAATTTAATTATTTAAACTCAAAGAAAGGATATTTCTTAATAAGAATATATATATATATATACATTAAAAAAATAAAAAAGAAATCGTTATAATTATTAACTGTATTAGAAATAATGTTAATGGTAATATGGTAATATTTGAATTTTATGAAAGTATTATATATGAAGAGATTATATTGTACAACTACTTTGATTACATGCTATCTCCTATGAATCAAAGAGTTGAAGCCGAGTTTTAATTAAACAAATGATAGAATATTCAAATGATAGAATATTCTGATAGCCCATGATATTTTTTATTAATAGAAACCAATAATTAATGGATAATTCAGAAATTCAGTTAGAATTCCTAAAGAGATTATTAACAATTAAGCTTCTAAATAAAGATATAAATTCAACTATATTTTACCCTGATTATTTTTTTTTTTTTTTTTTTTTTTTTTAACTTCCGAGTGCATTTCTCCCATCGATCAGAGTTAGCTCCAATGGTGGTTCTTAGAGAAACGTTGGCTCATTCCTATTGCTAGGTGGTTGTGACCCTCCTGGTCTGTCATACTGTTTCTTCAGCTTCGACGCTCACTTAATCCATGTACATTAGATGCATGTCGTTGTACGATATTTCACAACTACAATGCTAAGCCTCTTATAGTCAATTTGATCACGTGTCAACCGCCCCCTAATGTTTACACTTAAATTGATTAAGGAATATTATGTGTTTTTGGCATAGCCTAAGTCACCACTTATTAAGTTCTAATTTGGAATGTACCATGTACACTAGACCCTCTCAGGCCGGCTAGACGAGTGTTATTATCATAGTAGTAAATTAGAAAGTTCATTTATACTTACCTGAATATCATAACCCAACCCATGGCAAACCCAGTGGGAAAATCCACAGGCACTGACATCTGCGGGGTCGAACCAGAAGCCTTATGTATGCTAAGGAAACGCCTTAACAGCCAGGATAAAAACTGGAACGACTACCCTGATTATTATGCTTAAAAACCTCTGAGAAACGCAGAATTTTTGGTATATAAAATAAAGTTAATTGATTTTTTGATTTTTTGTTATCAAATAAAAAGTACATATAAATATTATTATATATTAATTTAATTTATTTAGTGTTACATTATTTTTTCATATAAAAAAATTTATTTCAAAATATGTTTTCTTCTTTAAAAAAAAAAAAAAAAAAAAAAAAAAAAATATATATATATATATTTATTTATATATATTTTTACATTTATAAAATAAATAATAAATTATATATATATATTTAATAAAAGAATTGAATAATTAATAAATTATCAATATTGTTGTTAATTTAATTTTTGGACTAAAATAAATAAAATTTTTTTAACGTTTTTATTAAAAAGAAATTATATAAATATGGATTATATAAATTTGATTCCAAGAGATTCTTGGGATGATAGTTATGAAGAAAGCGTAGAAAAAATGAGGAAAGATCCAGAAGCATGGTGGAAAGAGAGTCAAAAAGATTTTGAGGAAAGACAAAAAAAAATGGAAGCTCAAAGGGAAGAATTTATGAAAAAATGGAATGAAACTAAAGATAAAATTAATAGTAGCAATAGCAGTAGTAGTAATAGAAACAATAGTAGTAGCAATAGCAGTAGTAGTAATAGTAACAATAGTAGTAGCAATAGCAGTAGTAGTAATAGAAATAATAGTAATAACAATAACAGTGACAGTAGTAGTGGCAGTAATAGTAGCAATAGTAGTAATAATAATAACAACAATAACAATAATAATACCTACAATAATAATAGCAACAATGATAGCAACAGTAATAATATAAATAATAACAATAACATTGACAACATTAGTAATGATTATAGTAATAATGATATTAATAACAATAATGAGAATGTTGGAAAAATCTTTACTTCAAATAATAATTCTAATACAGGTAACATCATATTAATTAACTGAAATCATAATATTATTTCATAAAATAATTTAATCCATATTATCAAATAATAATGAATTGTAATTACTAAACTATTATATTTCTAAAATCTTTAAATGTCCTTAGTCGGTTCTAATAATAATATTAATAAAGAAATAGAATCAACTACTGGTAATGATAAAAATGGTGGCATTAGTACAACTTTAATAAGTGTTATAATGATTGTAATTGTAGGAATTGTATGTGCAGTTATATTTATTATGAGAAAAAGAAAAAGAAATCAAAAACTAGAAGAAGAAATAAATGTCAAATATTATGAGGATAGTGATATTGAAATTAATGAAACTCCTATTTCAAACATACAATTAATGAATAATTCTACAAATGATACTAATACATACACTCAACAAACTGAAACTGTTAATACACCTCAAAACAATATTGATTCTTCTCAAGTTGAGAATGTAAGTCCTGTTCAAACCTATCAGGATAATGCTATTAATGCATCTACTATAATACCAAATGTAACCACTACATCCACAAGTGTAATAAATCAAAACACATATGAAGCCATGCCAGTAAGCGCTGTACCGGTTAGTGCAATTCCAGTTAGTACTATACCATTAGATACTGCATATTATACTCCTTACTCAGCACAGCCAATCAATCAACAGTACAGCCCACAAATTTCAACTTCAATTCCATCACCAGCTATATATTCTCCACAACTTGGCTATACTCCACCTGTTGTAACTGATCCAAGTTATTTAAATGTTGGATTTCCAATGTATCAAAATCAATCATTCAGTGAAAATCCAACTTCTTTAGATGGAAATCTTGGAAGTGGCTATAAAGGAAAAGAACCTGCTCACGATCAAAATCAAAATTCATTGAATTATCTAAATTATAATTATCCAATGCCAGGTTTCCCACAACCTGCAATGGCTCCATATTATTTACCAGTACCAGGTGTAAATGTTTCTGACGCAAGTGCTTCCAGTTCTTATGGATATAATCCAGCTAAGGATAATAATCCTATTAATGCTATCCCAGTTGGACAGGTTCCAATTAATCCAGTTCCATTTGATTCATCAGCTATTTCTTATTCAAAATCCGCTGAAATCAGGGATACTAATGTTGTTAATGCTAATTCTCTTAATCAAGCTGCTTCTGGTCCATTCAAAGATTCTAGTCCTGTTAATGCTATTCCAGTTGGTCCAGCTCCAGTTAATCCAGTTCCAGTTAAGGATACTAATAATGCAGATAAAACTATTTCTAATGGTTTAACTTCTTCATAAGTAGCTATCCTTACCAAGAAGCATCATAATGATTAAAAAAAAATTATTACATTAAGGTTTGGTTGAAAAAACAATCAATATTTTAAAGAAAATTAAAGCAATATCACCACTTTAAAAAAATAAATATTTAGATAAGTAATAAATATATAATTCAAAAATGGATAATATAATAATAGTATATTTAAAAACTTCTTTTCCTTTTAAATAAATAATAGTAAAAGAATAAATATACAAACAAGTATTTATTTTTTAAAAAAATAATAAAAAAATTGAAAATTATTGGAATAATTATTTAGAATTTATTGTTATAAATTCAAAGATTATTCATAAAAAAAAAATTAAAAGTTTAAAAAAAGTTTTCATAAAAGGTTTAAATTAAGTCAATAATAATAATAATAATAATAATAATAATAATAATAATAATAATAATAATAATAATAATAATAATAATAATAATAATAATAATAATAATAAAAACAAAAATGAAACAAAAACTATTTTTGGTTATTTGTTATTATAATTAATGTTTATTTGTAATAATTTTTTTATATTTGATAATTAGAGTCTAATGATTTTATATTTTTAATAAAAAATACAAAAAAACAATAAATCAATGATGGAAATACATAGTTTTTCTTTCAAAATGATAGGTTTACAAAATAAAATTATAATATATTCATTAATTAGAAATAATACTAATTATGATTTAAACACATTGACATCATTTTAAAATGTTTTAATTTGTGGATATAATATAATAAAATAAAATAATTAAGTAAATAAATATAATACAAAAAACTATCTATATTAGGAAAGCAATAATTGAACTTCTCAGTGTGTAAGAAATTTTTAGGTGATACTAATATTATTATCATTAAAAAATATTAATTTCGTTTTATCTTGTTTTATGTTAATGTGCTACCAACTAACAAAAATAAATGGTTATAAAAATTTGAATATAAAATTTTCATCAATATTACCAATATATTTTTTTATTTTAAAGGAATGAAAATCATCCTATCCTATCCTATACTATGAGAACAAACAAATAAAAAACATAATTTTTAGCTAATATGAATGATTATTGAAAGTTAAATATTTAATTAATTAATTATTTATTTAATTATTTAATTATATATCTTTTTTTTTTATATTTATAATATAAAAATGGAATAAAACGTAAGATGAAAAATAAATAAATAAATAAATAATATATTTCATTATTTGAATATTTATTTAGTTTATCATCTAAATTAATTTTTTAATGTTAAAAAATAATATTAAAAATATACTTCCTTTTTTTAGTTTCTTATTTTGTAATTTTTATTATTTTTAAAAGTTAATTTTATATTAAAATGGTTTAATATATTTTGTGTAACTTAATAATGTTTTAGATTTTATTAAACAAAATTTTAACTAATTTTCATTTGTTAAAAAATATTTTTTAATATATATAATAATAAAATTGTATATTTCTTTAATAATTAATTTAATTATTTATGACATTAATAAAAAAATAATAAAAATAATATACGGATTAAATATGAATTTTATAACAAATGATTATAATATCTTTTAAAATATTATTATAGTTTCATATTAAATGTTAATTTTTTATAGTTAATTAATTGTAACATCATCAATATATTATTAAATACTATATTATATTATAATAATCTATTAAAATTTATGCCGTTTTATTTTTTTAATTATTATATTAAATATCAAAAAAAAAAAAAAAAAATTAAAAAATAAAAAAAAATAAATGTTCAACATCTACAAAAAAAAACAAATACCTTAAAAAAAAGATTTTGTAAATCTTTAAATAAAAAAGTACTATTTAAAAAGATTGTAAATTAGTTTTTATACTTTGTAATATACAAATATAAGATAAATAATCAAACATATAGAATACTTTTATAAATAAAAAATATTTTTTTAAAACTAATTAAATTATAATATTAATCAATCAAAAAAGAATATATTGATTATAGTATATAAATATTTTCTAAATATATTTCAAAGCATATAAATGAATTGGGGGAATTATAACCAAGGAAATATTGATAATAGCATTATGGATGAATGGAATAAAAAAGATGAACATAACAGAGAGGTAGAATATCAAAACTGGCTTAATAACCATAAAAATGACAATGGTAATAATAACCAACAAGGAAATAATCAACAAGGTAATGGCCAACATGATTGGAATAATCAATTTCATAATGAATGGAATAATCAACAAAATAATAATTGGGACAATAATTGGGGAAATAATAATGGTGGTAATAATTTAAATAATAATAATAACAACAACAATAATAATAACTATAACAATAATAATAATTATAACAACAATAATCAAAATAAAGGAAACAATAATAATGGAATTAATAGAGTAAATACAAATTTCAGTAATAATGATTTCAATCAAGTAAACACTAATACTCAAAATGTAAATCCTCAAGTAGATCTAACAAATAGTGATAATTCTTCAGCAGAGGCCAATGCTAATACTCAAGTTAATTCAAATATTCAAGCTACTGATACCTCAAGTAATTTAAATTTAGCACCCAACTCAAATAATGAAACTGTAAAAAGCTCGACATCTTCAAATGAAAATATTATAGATAATAAAGATATGCAAAATAAAGAAAAATCTTCAACCGGTTATGTTCCAGTAACAATATGTTTAGTAATTATTGTTATGGCATTAGCTTTTTTCATTATAAAAAAGAAAAGAAACGAAAGAGAATTTAATGAAAAATTTGAAAATCTTTCTGATAATGAAAATAATGAAAATACCATAAAATTCCCAAGTCTTAATAGTGCAAATTCAAATTATCAAGAATATGGTAATGCTTATGAAAATGATACAACACCTGTAGTTGTAGATACCAATTATCAAAATCAAGGCTATAATCAAATCCAATCTTATGATCAAAACCAAGTTTACGATCAAAATCAAGTTTACGACCAAAATCAAGTTTACGACCAAAATCAAGTTTATGATCAAAATCAAGTTTATGATCAAAATAATGGTTATTACCAATATCCAGCAAATACTCAACAAAATTACAACACTCCACAACCAATTATGGTTGATCCTCAATTTGTAAATCCAGAAAATGCATTACCAAATGCAGTCACTTCAACAACAACAGCACAGCAACCTGTATCTGTGGAACAAGCAGATAAACCTCAATATTAAAGATGATTCACAATTAACATATATATTATATCAAATATTATATATAATATAATGTATATAAAGAAAATTAATACTAAATGGAAAAAATAATTATCTGTAATACATTTTTTTTACATTGTTATAATATCACTTTAGAAATATATATATAGTTTTCAACCCTTTTTAAATAGCACTTTTTTTTTTAAAAAAATATTTTAATATTATTAAATATTCACATAATATATTTATAATTGTAAAAATGTAAAAACTTTAATTTCATATTTATTATAAGAATATAAAAATATATAATAATATTATTATAAATGAATAAATAAATAAAAATAAATAAGCAAATAAATAAAAACAATATATATATAAATATAAACATAAAAAAATAAAGATTATGATGAATGAAGTAATCAAAAAATTAATATTCAAATCATTCTATGTAGTAACATATGATGATACGTTTTATAATGCTTCTTAAGTTTATTATCAATATATTCAAATATAAAATGTATAATAAAATGAAAGTTTTACAACTAAAACATTATATCCCAAATAAAATTAAACTTTAAAAATCTTATTTTATAAAATAAAATTATATTACAAACATTAACCAAAAAAAACCAGAATGGTAACAATATCAACAAAACCTTATTTAATATATCAAAAATTAATCTTTTTTTATAAAGATTACATAGTAATATTATGAAATTAAGATTTTTTTTTTTTTTTTTTTTTTTTTTTTTTTTTTTTTTTTTTTTTTTTAACTTCCGAGTGCATTTCTCCCATCGATCAGAGTTAGCTCCAATGGTGGTTCTTAGAGAAACGTTGGCTCATTCCTATTGCTAGGTGGTTGTGACCCTCCTGGTCTGTCATACTGTTTCTTCAGCTTCGACGCTCACTTAATCCATGTACATTAGATGCATGTCGTTGTACGATATTTCACAACTACAATGCTAAGCCTCTTATAGTCAATTTGATCACGTGTCAACCGCCCCCTAATGTTTACACTTAAATTGATTAAGGAATATTATGTGTTTTTGGCATAGCCTAAGTCACCACTTATTAAGTTCTAATTTGGAATGTACCATGTACACTAGACCCTCTCAGGCCGGCTAGACGAGTGTTATTATCATAGTAGTAAATTAGAAAGTTCATTTATACTTACCTGAATATCATAACCCAACCCATGGCAAACCCAGTGGGAAAATCCACAGGCACTGACATCTGCGGGGTCGAACCAGAAGCCTTATGTATACTAAGGCAACGCCTTAACAACCAGGATAAAAACTGGAACGACATGAAATTAAGATGATTTACTATATCTATTATCCAATAATAATTTTTACTATATTTTTAATTATTTATTAAATAGACAATGAAAATATGAACTGAATTGAAAAATGCTTTATTTATTATTTAACATTTTTCTATTTATTATGTAATAACAAATAATATTGAATTTATAATAAAGATATATATATATATATAATGTCTAATAATACAATATACTTTTATACTTTTATTATTTTCGTTTCGTTATTTTAAATATTTTTAATTATTATTTTTTAAAAATATTTAAAATTTTCCAATAAGTGATTGGTTAAAGCTCATGATGGTAAAGATAAATGTAAAAAAAAAAAAAGAATTGTCCAAAAAAATAATTAAAGAGGAAATATGCTTTATGTTTTATATATATAAAAATCTTTTATTTTCATTTTCTCCTTTTTTTTTTTTTTTTAATTATTTTATTATTTTATTAATTAGTTTTTATCAAATTGTTTTCAATTAAAAAGAGAAATATCATTTTAACCTTAATAATTTAGGGATTAAAATAAAATATATATAAAAAATATGAAAATATTATTAGCTACTTAAGAAAAATAAATAAATAAATAGAATAAACATATGGAGTAAAGAGTAAATTAGTATATGTATATAAAATAAAATATTGCTATATTTATAATATAACTTTCAAAATAAAAATTTATATGTTAGAATGTGTGATAATCTTCAATTTCAAAAATATTCTAATAGTATTTATAACTGTAAAAATCTATTGTTAGAATCCTCACAGCTTTTATGTAGAAAGAATAAAAATAATTCAGAAGATGAGGCTTACAATATTTCTCATATTATAAGAAATGTTCATAATTGCCATGAACTCTGTATTAGCGATAATATTAAGAATAAAGATAATATAACTCAAAATTCAAATACTTCTTTAGAGACAAGTCAATTGAATGATTCAAGTCAAGATTCATTTATTGATTTAGATATACCAGATGCTCTTTATTACAGAAGAAGGTTACCAATATTTAATTTAAAAAAACAAGTTTATCCAGCGATAAATCAATATTCAAATATGAAAAAAGTTTTTAATTTAAGTTTAAAAAAAAAGATTAAGTCGAAGAATAATGAATTTTCTTTAATAGCTCAACAAACTCAACAAAATATATTTTTAAATATATGCCAAAAGAAGGACTTGAATCTTATAAATTCACTGGAAGATAAAGAAATTTTAAAAAAAAACACCGATTTTTCGAATGTTGAAAAATTAATAATAAAGGCTAAACATTTAGAAGATGTGTCATCTTTAAATTTTCAAAATTTAAAAGAATTGTATATTAGTATCACTATAGAATCAATAAAAGAAAAAAGGAATATAAAGAAAGATGTAAAAATTGATGAAATGAGGCAGTTACACATAGAAGATCTATTTATGACTAAAAACAGACGAGAATTAACGAGACAAAGAATAAAAAGAGAGTTACAAAAAGAAGAAGAAAAGAAAAGGAAAAAATTATTGATCAAACAAAAGAGAATAAAACAATTGTCGATATTTCTATCGAAGGTTCCACATTTAAAAATTCTTTCTATTAGAGACCAGAATTTTGAAAGTTTGCCATCAGAAATATGGAATTTAAAAAATCTAAAATACTTAATATTGAAAAAACTTAGAATCACTGATCTTCCAAGGGATATAGAAAAATTAAAAAATTTAAAAAAGTTGGATCTTTCCAACAATAATATAAGTACTTTGCCAAATGAACTAGGTAGATTATTAAATTTAAAGGAGTTATCTCTTATTGGAAATCGTTCTTTACAAAAATGACCAGATGTCATTGAATGTATTCCAAATCTAAAACTGTTAAATATAGATAAAAATCAAGAAAGTTTAAGAAGTGAATCTATATTACAATCAAATAATAATTTTAATAAGAATTTAAAAATAGATATATGGTGAAAAGGGTCGATGAGATATTAAAAAGTTTTTTTTTTTTTTTTAAAAAAAATAAAACCTTTTAATGAACTAATAATAATTATTAATGAAAAGTGAACAGTCTCTGTAATAAGAATATCTTCAAGCCCAATTCTTGAATAATTCTTAAGTTCAAGCAATTTAAAAAATATATAATGCAAATATTTGATTTTTTATTCTTTTTTTTTAATTATTTTAAAAAAAAAGAATAATTATGTATATCTAATATTCCATTTGAAATATTATATATATGAAAATTTCTTTGGGGATTTAATAATGAGCTAAGAGACATTTCTTATTAATGATGAAATTGAATAAAAACTATTTAATAAAGCAAAATATCAATCTATTATTAAAGAAAACTCTTTAGGATAAAGTAATATTTACAGGTTTTTGTAGAAAGACAACTAAAATAAAGACTATGGGAGAATTTATATACAAAGAAATTTTTAAGGCAATTAAAATAATTAAAAAAAAAGAATAAAAAATCAAATATTTGCATTATATATTTGATTTTTCTAAAATATGTAATATTAAATAAATATGAATATGATAAATTAATATATGTAAATTAAGAAAATGTATATTTTTAAAATACTGAATACAAAAATTTAAACAATATAGATAGTATTTCATATTCTTACATATATAATTATTCATGAGATAATTATTTAAATACAATAATAAATTATTATAATATAGATAGAAAATAGTTGAAAATAAATATATAATATAATATCATAAAATGTAATTAATTATTATTAATTGTATAATTAAAAAAAAAAAAAAGATTAATAATAAAAGTTCAAACTTTAATAGTAATAAAATTCTTAATAGATATTATTTGTTTAAATTTTAATATTTGTTTTGAATAAAAATATTATTATATATATTTTTTTTCTCCTTAAACCTTGAAAAAAAGATATTCATGTTACATTAAATTTATAAAAATAGTTTTTAAATCGTTTATTTTATTTTATTATTTTTTTATTTTTGTTATTATTTTTTTATTATTTATTAAAAAAGAAAAAACAAGGTTTAAGGAATTGTATAATTATAAATACTATTAATTATTAAATATCTATAAAAAAAATTGAAATTAACTTTTTTAAATATAATTATATTGTTATTTATTTATTATTATTATTATTATTATTATTATTATTATTATTATTATTATTATTATTATTATTATGTAACTTGTATATTATCATCAAATATATTGCTTTTAATATCCTATTTTTCCATTCAGCTTTCGTTATTAGACAATTACACAATGTATCTATTTTTTCATTGGATTACTCATGATTATAAAATAATATATTAAAATATTAATATTATTCATTATATAGATTATGTAGATAATATGATGAAAATATTAAATTAAAGTGATATTTAATTAATTGTATGAAAAAAATGGAGATTGTTTCTACCAAAATTAATATTATATCAAACTTTAAAAAATAATATATTTTATAATAATCATAGAAATTCTATAGAAATTACTGTTCAAAAATAAACCATATTATGAGATAAAACAATGTTACTTCCTCTTTTTTTTTTTTTTAAAAAAAAAAAAATTAGAAATAATAGTTGATAGTAATTTAACATGAAATTATAAAAAAAAAATAATAGAATCGTAAAAATTATTAAATAAAAAGGAACATTAAATGAGAAAAGGAAAAATAATAAGAAATACGTTTTCATTTATTAATAATTAAAAAAATTTAAAAATATTTAATAATTATATATAATAATCACAATGAATAATCCTCCTAATTTTTGGAATCAACAATATAATCAAAATCAACAATATAATCAAAATCAACAATATAATCAAAATCAGCAATATGGGCAAAACCAAAATTTTAACCAAAATCAACAATATGGACAAAATCAAAATTTTAACCAAAATCAACAATTTAATCATCCTGATTCAAATCCTTCTTGGTTAAATAATAATTTCCAAAATTCAAACATCCAAAATAATAACAATCAATTTCCTCCTACATCAAATAATAAATATGATGGAATGAATGGATTCCAACCATCATTTCAACAACAAAGTAATAAGGTAGGAATAAATAATAATATTCCTTCTGAAAATAATAATAATAATAATAATAATAATAATAATAATAATAATAATAATAATAACAACAACAACAACAACAACAAAAATGGAGACAATAATAATAATGATAATGCAAGTAATGATAATGAAGCTAAAAAAGTCAAAAATGCTATTACTAGTACAAATGATAAGAGCAACAATAATGATAGTAATACAAAAAATAATGTTATAACTTCTAACAACACAAATATTGATACCAAAGATAATAATAAAATAGATATAAATGGAATCGATGCCACCAAAAATAATAATAGTAACATTAATATTGATAATAATAATAGTAATAATATAAAAGATAATAAATCTAAGGGTTCTTTTGTTTTCCCAATAATTATTGTTGTCGTTGTTGCTATTGTGGCCTCAGTAATATTTATTTATAAAAGAAAAAAAAGAAAAAATAGAGCACCTTATCTTAATGGTTTTAATCCAACTTATCCTACGCATAAATTAGATTTAAATTATTCGTTACCTAGAATGACTATTGATGATGATAAAAGCCCAACTGAATGTTTCCAAGAATATATCAATACATTAGGCAGATTAAAATATAAAAACCCAGCAGTTCCAGAAAACCCAATACAACATGTGTATCGATCTCCAACATTAGCATCGACTTCTTCATATTCATCTCATTACATTCATAATCAACAACCAATTATGATTGATCCTCAATTTGAAAATATAAGTGTTCCCCAAATGCCTCAAAAACCACATAGTCAAGCTTACAGTATTTCCCATTATTCATCCACAAATGAAATCCAATCCGTAGATGACATTTTTGGAAATAATTCGTATTGTGCTGATAACCAAAGTAATATAAATAATATATTTACAACAAATAATGATACAAATTCTATTCTTATTAATATATAGTCTAAATATACATTTATTAAAAATTGATATAAAGATTAAAATATAATATTGAAGGTCTGAATTATAAAATATAATAATGATTGAAAAAAAAATTTAAAGAATTTATTAATTCATTATCACAAATTAATATCAAATATAGTACTCTTCGTTATTAAATTTATATAAAATAATTGAAATTTCATTAATAATAATTTTTTTTTAAATTATTTATTTTATTTTAGATATTTAAGTGAATGTATTTGAAAAAAAAATTAGTGAAATATATATTAAAGTCAATGTAATGTTTAAACTATAGAATATATTAGTAGTATAAGGAATAAAATAAATTATTTATTTTACATTAATAGTGGTATTTTATTTTATTATTTTATTTTTTTTTTTTTTAATGTAAATAATAGTAATATCAATAAAATAAAATAAAATTTAAAATATAAATAATGACAATCATAAGATTAATAACAAGGAAGAAAGAAAAAATGAATTATTAAAACCTTCAATTTTGTGAAGGAATAATCCATTTTATATAATTATTTTTTTATTTTATTTACAAAATTTACAAAAATGTAATAATAATTTTTTTAATTTTTTATTTTTTTAAAAATTAAAATGATTACATATTTATATATGAAATTAATGAATAAATATTTTTTTTTTTTTAAAATAAATAAAACTTTTATGTAGAATAGACTTGTAATAGTATAACAATAAATAATAAGTAATAATGTAAATAGGATTAAAACAAATTTTATAATTTTTTTTATTACCAAATTTGAATAAATATATACGAAAAGTTATTGTTTTATTTCCTTTTTTTAATAGAAAAAAAAATTAAATTTAATAACATAGGAACCAATAATAATTAAGACTTTAATTAAATGAATATTGTATAAATAAATAAATAAAATAAAATAAAATAAAAAAGTTACTGAAATTAAATTTTAATTCTAGTAGAAATAAAAATATATTCATTTGATAGTATTGAAGAAAGAATATTACATATAAATAAATAAGAATAAAGAGAGAAAAACAATTATTGAAATTATTATAATTTTAAATTTTTATAATGGATAATTCTGTAGTTAATACAATTCCTTCCCAAGATAATACCAATATTAACGAAAACATATATAACAAAACTCTTCCAAATTTCGGAAATAAAGTATTTAGTCATACAGAAGAAAAGAATCCTGAAATAAATGACGGAAACAGTAGAAAAGCCAATTCAACTAATTGGACATTAATAATAATCTTTATTACTTTAATTCTTATATTATTAATAATCATAATTATATTAATAAAACGTTATAAAAAACGCTCCTCAAATAAATTGCAATCTACATACGATTTAGAAATTGGGAATAAATCAAATAAAAATACAAAAGGAGAAAGAATTTGAAATATAAATTAAACATATTAAACCTTTTTTTTTTTTTTTTCTTTTAAGAAAAAAAAAAACTGAAAGATGATTAAAATTGTACATAAATAACAAAATTAAAAAAAATATTTCTATATAATATATAAAACATCGTAATACTATTTTCTATATTTAGATAAGTAAATAAAAAACAGAATATATATTATAAACATATTCTTTTCATTCAACTATTTATATAATTAACTCTTTTAATAATCAACTTTATTTTCATTCTTACATTTAATTCAATTTCAATAATTCATTAATCTTCAAATAGATATATATAAAATATTGTATATAAATATTTAGTAATATTTTTTGAATATAAAATATTATTTTTAATATTCATAATAGAGTATATATATATAGTTTTGAAATAAAAACCTTTTAATTTTATTGAAATGAATAATCGCTATTAATTTTTCAGTTATATATAATATTTTTTTTTGGTATATATTATATATACTTTTTGATGTTAAATTTTAATTTTTTTAAAAAATAAATCAATTTTATTATTTAAAAATTATATATGATTAAGGTTACAAATAATAGCGGTACAATTTTAAATACATTTTTCATATATCAATGTAGTTATAGTTTTGTTTGTATTATAGATAATAAATAAAAACTTTAATTATTAACAAATTTTGAATATTAATAATTACATAGAATAAATTAAAATAATAATGAAATAACGTGATCAAAACTTATTTTAACATAAATTATTTAATGAAAAAAAAAATAAATTAACTTGTTCAATTATTAATAATATCTAGACAACAACAAAATATTATTTATAGATACTCAATTTTCCATGCAAAGGAAGGTACTGAAATTTAAATTTTATAGTATAAATTTATTAAATCTAATAATTCCCGATGATTTTGAATAGTTATGTCAAAATATTTGATTGAGTTTTCAGGAAGAATAATGGTAAAAATACCTCTGGATAAATATAACCAAAGACATTTTTTTCTATTTTTGCATTATTATAAATAATCAATAAATTTTATTTATAAGATTAACTTGAAAACAACACCTGAATTGTTAATATTTATTTAATGTAACTTTTCATTTATTAATATTAAAAAAAAAATATTCTAGATTTTAAATAAATAATATAACATTTCAAAACATCATTTTTAATCAATATTTCCTTATAATTTATAAAGTTTCATAAAGTTATTTGCTTTAAATTACATTACATTTAATTACATTCATGAATTTTAATGTATTGCTTATTTTAGTTTTGTTAAGTATTTAATTTTTATCCTTTAACATAATACATTTTACTTATTGTAAGTGTAATTTATTGTATTGTTTCAACCAATCATTATTATTGTATTATATTAATGTAAAAGAATTCTGTTAAATTCTCTTTGGAGAAATAAAGTTTAAATGATAAAGTGATAATTTTTTTTACATACATATTATAACATTTATATTGAAAAAAATATTGTAATTTTTATGTTTATTTTATATTGCTTTTAAATATTTATATATTAAATTAGAATTTAATTTATTTTCTATAATTATATATATATTAATTATTTAATTCAGAAGCTGTTTATTATACTTTTTCTTTTTTTATAATGTAAAAAATTATATAATGAATAATATATATTTTATATAACTATTTTTAATATTTTTTTTTAAAAAATTTAATTTAATATTGTTTTTTATTTATATCATATGGCATAATTAAATTTTACTCTTTTTTTTTTTTGTATTTTAAAGATAATTTTAATTTTCAAATGCTAAATTCTTTTTTTTTATTTTATTTTTTTATTTTCTTTTCTTATTTATAAAAGTTTTTAATATGAATAAACTTTAAATTATATAACATTAACATACTGGAAAATGAAAAAAAAATAATAATATTGAATCAATTATTTTTTATTTTTTTTTAATAATTATATACTTTAATAAACACAATTAAAAATATTAAAAAAAAATAATTATTCATTATTGATAATAAGAAAAATTTGTATCAGAAAATAAATAAAATAATAATAATAATAATAAAATAAAAAAATAAAAATCATCTGTTCATATTACATAATAGTTTTATTTTTTATTATTTTTAAGCGAATATTCAAAAATAACCTACATAAATTTTATATTAGCAAAATCATCCATTATTTAAATATTGAATATACTATTAATTGTTTAGTAAACATTTGTAGTATAATACAAATAATTAAAATTATATAATAAATTAAAAGCATAATAATAATAGTAATAATAATAAAAAACCAAATTTTGCCTAATTACAATTTTCATTACTTTCATACCAAAAAAATGTCTATTGAACGACCATTATCTAAAGATGATGAAGACTGTAATATAAAATTTCTAAGTCCAAATAGTTTAATTAAAAAAGATGAATTTTTTAGATTAATTTCACAAGCATTAAGAGAGCATGGATATAAGTATATATTATTATTATTATTACTTATTACTTAATTCAAAAATCTATTTTCTTTACTATTATTACTAAAATATTAAAAAATAGCTAATTAAAATAATAATTAAGTTTATGTAATTAACTATTTAGAAATTTCAATAAATATTGAAATTTAAAAAACTATATTTAGTCCAATATATATATAAATATATATATATTTATCTATCTTAATATCACATCGTTTAACATTATTATTGTTATTATTGTTATTATTATTATTATTTTTTAAATATATGTATATTTAAATAATTTGAAATTAATTTTAAAAACAGTCAGACTGCAAATATGTTAGAAAAAGAAAGTGGTATTATATATGAAGAACCAAATATGATTAAATTTCGGGAAAGTATATTTGATGGTGATTGGAAAATGGCTGAGAGTTTACTATGTTGTTTAGAGATAAAGGATAATAAAATAAATGTAATATATTTAATTAAGAATATATATTAATAGTATATTTACATTAATTATTTAAGAAAAAAATACTAATATTATATTCCTTATTTACTATGTAAAAAATATTTTATTGTAATATAAAAGCAATGTCTTTTCCTAATTCGACAACAAAAATATCTTGAATTACTAGAACATGGAAATGTCAATAAAGCTCTAATTGTTTTAAGAAAAGAATTAACGCCATTGCAAGTCAATTTAAATAAATTATATGAACTTTCGAAGTAACCATAATTTTAATAATACTATTTATATATTTTATTATATATTATAAAAATATTAATTTTTGTTTATCGTATAAACAAATTATACATTATTATATACAAATATATATTTATCTGGTATATATTATGCAAACTAAAAGTTATTTAATGTGTACAAATATTGAAGATATAAAAAAAAGAGCAAAGTGGAATAATTTAGAATCCCGTAATACTTTATTAAATGAACTTCAAAGTAATTTTTTTTTTAAATATCATTTATCAACCTTATGTTTTTAAGTTTGAAAATTAAAATAATTAGAATAGTTATAATTTTATAAGTTTTTTTTTTTTTTTTATGATAAATTTTTGATTTCATTAATAAAATAAAATAAAATAAATAAATAAATAAATAAAAAAGAATATATATCGCCATCTGTAATGATACCTAAGCACCGTCTTGAAACTTTAGTAGAACAATCTCTTCAATTTCAAAAGATGAATTGTTTATATCATAATACAAATGAAAAATTAATTTCATTATTCACAGATCATAAATGTTTGAGGTTTGTAAATGGGATATATTTTATATTATATAATAATTATTATTTGGATTTTAAGAAAGATTATATTAATTTTTTTTTTTTTTTTTCAAAATATAAATAAATAATAGAGAAAATCTACCAAAGGTGACAACACATATATTAAATGGACACAGTGATGAAGTATGGAATGTTTGTTTTTCACCTAACGGTAAATATCTAGCATCAGGTTCAAAAGATTCCACTACCATTATATGGGATACTACAGTAAATAAAATAAAAATATTAAACACTAAATACATTTAAAATAAAGAAATCATTATTTTAATTAAAATTATTTAATATTTATATATTAATTTTATTGCAATTAAAAGTCTTTCCAATTAAAATATAGATTATATGGTCATACTGATGCGATATCAAATATGTATTGGAGCCCAGATGGAACCCAACTTTTAACATGTTCAAATGATAAAACTATTAAATTGTGGGATATAATTGTAAGTTATTATTTTCAAATTTGTTGATGTATAAAAATTAATTATAATATTATAATACTACATAAATTAATAATTATTATAAATTATAGAATGAAAGCTTAATTCATACATATGAAGAACATACTGAAGGTGTAACTTCTTGTGCTTGGCTACCATGTGGTACTAAGTTTGTATCTGGAAGTTTAGATAAATGTTTATATTTATGGGTAATATTTTAATATTTGCTTAAATTTTATATATATATATATATATATTTAACAATATTAAATATTAATAAATAAAATAAATAATACATAAAAACTAACATAATAGAATGTAGATGGAAAAATATTACATCAATATCCAAGTTCAAGAGTTACAGATATAGCCATTTCTAAAGATGGAACTCGTTTAGTTACTATCTGTTATGAAAAGAAAATCCGAATTTTTAATGTTGAAACAGGAGATGAAATAAAGTAACTTATATAAAATTGATATAGAAATATTTTATAAAATCATTACAATATCAGAATGTAAAATGGCATTAATATTATAATATTAATACATTTTTTTATTTATATAAACTTATTATAATTATAAAATGGTGTAAATTATAATGGTTATTATAAAAAAGTTCAATACAAGAAACTGATTTTATCACATCATTATATTTATCCAATGATTCAAGATATGCTCTTCTTAATTTACGTGCTATACAGGTAATGTTTATCATTAATAAAAATATTTTTATTTAAAATGAAAATTTATATAAATTTCATCCGCTAAAATAATAAAAATATAAATTTATTATTAATATAATTTATTTATTAATTATTTTTTATTTAAAAAATAATAATAATAATAATAATAATAATAATAATAATAATAAAAGGAAATTCATTTATGGGATTTAGAAGAACAACGAATTGTGCAAAAATATTCTGGGCAAAAACAAGGAAGATTTGTTATACGATCTTGTTTTGGTGGTTTAAACCAAACTTTTATAGCCAGTGGAAGTGAAGGTAGATTAATGACTAATCAAAATATACAATCAACATATTACATTAATAATATTCTTTGAATTCAATAACTTTAAAATATTTTATTTTATTTTTTATAATATTTATATTTTTTCTTTTTTTTTTTTTTTTTTAATTTTATTAATTAATATTGTTAAAAAAATATTATGAAAGATTATAAGGTATATATTTGGAATCGTAAAAAGGGATGCTTAATTAGTTCGTTATCAGGACATACAGCTTCAGTTAATAGTGTTGCATGGCATCCAACAAAAAACCTATTAGTTTCTGCCTCAGATGATAATACTATTCGTTGTTGGGAAAATGAAATAAAAGAAGAATAAATATAATCTTAGATTTATATTAATTTTTTATAAAGCATCAAAAACCATTATTATATATTCAAAATAATTTTACAAAAATAAAAAATAAAAATCATTTCTTAAATGTGAATATGTTTAAAAATAAAAATAAGTATTTAAAATATTAATCAAAAATCGTATAACATAAATAAATATAACATACAACAATTAAAAATGAACAATATATAATATAAATAACTTTATATATTATCCTTTTTTTTTTTTTAATAAAAAAAATAATTAGTATATATATATATATAAAACAAAATACATTAATTTTAATATCAATCAAAAAAACAAAATAAATAAATTAAAATGAAACTAATTAATATGATTAGAAAAAAATATCTCAACTTTTTTTTTTTTTTTTATTATACTTTTAATATTAATTTTTTCATTAAATAAAAAAAAAAAAGTACTAAACTACTTATAATAATTAGTAAAAGCAAAATTATAATAATATATAATATATATATCATCATTTTCATTATTAAATATGAATCAAGAAATTATAATAAAAAAGGGAAAATATAATTTACGAAAAAGAAATAAAAAATATGTTAATTTTTCTTTAAAAGTCCAAAATAAGATAATTGAATATAAAAAAAATACAATGTAAGCTAATTTTTTTTTTATTTAAAATATACAGTTTGTGGCTTGATTCTAGACTACTAAATATTTAATACAAATACATTAAATTAATACAAATACATAAATTGATAGGTTTTTAGAACAATAAAGCAAATTAATAATATAAATTTAATTCTTCTGGTTGTTAATAGTCCTCAAATCAAATATTTCATTTATTAAATATTTGGTTTGTAAAGTTATACATTTTTTAACTATTCACATCTTTGGTTAATCGTTAGCAAGCATTTTAGTTGTGTGAACATATTCAAGTATTCAAGAGTTATCTTTTTATTTTTTATATTATCTTTGTTAAAATGATATTTTATATCTATATGTTTTAATTTTGAATTTAAGTGACCATTTTCAATTGCTGTTTTGCTTGATAAATTATCTATGAAAATGGTAATTGGTTTGTTGAAATTGAAAATTTCTTTGAGAATATTTCTGTAAAGATATAATATATATCTTTAGATTATTTAATAATTAACAATTAATTATTAAATAATAAATTAATATTTAGTAAAATTGTTTTTTTAGAATAAATTTTATAGATTAATTTAATAGTAAATTATTTTATAATAATTCCATTAAAATTAAATTAAGATAAATATTTAAATTTAAGGAATAAAAGAATTTTAATTAAATTCAAATATTTTAAATACTTTTATAATAGATTATACTTTTTTATTTAAATTTAGAATAGCTTAATAATTTTAACTTAGTTTTAAAAATAGATTTGTTTATATTTCAATAGAAAATATATAATGATTGATAAGAATAGATTATCAATCGAAACTTTTTTAATCTTTTCTTCTAATCTTTTTCTAGAAAAGAAATTTACTAAGATTAGAACTTTCTTTATCTTAGATTTTGGAAGGTTTTAGCCAGACTTTTTAGCCAGGTAAAATGTGACCTCTGGTATAATTTTGGCCAGGCAAATGTCAACGAAACCAGAAAATCTAAGCAAAAGAATAAATTCCCTACTCATATAATCTTAAAACGAGCAAGATTAGTTCAAAAAGAATTTGAGGAAGCGTAAGCTTTCCTAATTCGTCAGGGCATGAGTAATGCCCTTGAACATATTCGCCGCTCGGGCTATATCTATGGGAGACATTGCTTCCGGTAGGTAAAATTGGGTACTAGTCTCTAATAGTGGGGGGACAAAAGTGCATCATAAGGGTAAAAGAAAAGCATGTGCCATAATCAAAAGGATAGATGCACTGTAATGGGAGATATAATATTATGGGTGACATTTAGGTTACACAAGATTATTTCTTGGCATTATGAAAATATTTTTAACTAAAGTAAACAGGAGAACCTTTTGATTAAAAAGTTCTTCTGTTGTATTATAGAATGACTCTAATATAAACATGAAGAATTTTTTAGATTAAAAAATTCTTACATGTGATACTGTTATGAAATAATTTTACAAATATAGAAAAGCATTAAGTAACATCAACGAATACGAAACAACTACACTTTACTAGGCTACGTCCTAGGTTCGTTTCGTGAAGTGATACCTTCTCTATTATAGTATGGTACGAAAAGAAGCCACCACGTAGGGTGATAAACTGTACTTTTTTCGTAACCATACCCAATTCTATTAATATATGTAAACCTAGGTATATCAAATCTTGTGTAACCTAAATGTCTCCCATTATAGTGAATCTATCCTTTTGATTGTGGCACATGCTTTTCTTTTGTCTCCAATTAGATGCATCTATCCTTTTAATTGTGGCACATGCTTTTCTTTTACCCTTATGATGCACTTTTGTCCCCCCACTATTAGAGACTAGTACCCAATTTTACCTACCGGAAGCAATGTCTCCCATAGATATAGCCCGAGCGGCGAATATGTTCAAGGGCATTACTCATGCCCTGACGAATTAGGAAAGCTTACGCTTCCTCAAATTCTTTTTGAACTAATCTTGCTCGTTTTAAGATTATATGAGTAGGTGTAAAGAAATGTGTTCTTAACAATAAAAGAAATTTATAATAATTTACTAAAATAACTTAGTAAATATAAAACACTTTTATCTTACTGTTAATTATTAATATTTAAAATTATTATTAAAAACACACAAATTTTAACTTAATAGGTTAGTGTTTAACAATAATTTATTAATTAATAAAAACTCAATTTTTTTAAATTTAGAAAAATCCACTCGTATTTATATAAAAATTTTTAAAATTAATCTAAAAGATTTTTTACAACTTAAATTTCTTAACCAATCAAAGAATTTCGAGTTGATAAAAAATCAAAATAAAAAATTAAAATAAAAATAAAAAAAAGTAATTTAGAAGTCTCGAACTCAAGACATTCGGACCAAAGTCTTAGTTACTAACCACTAAGACAATTTCTTTATTTCTATGATTCGTTACAGTAGGGAATTTATTCTTTTGCTTAGATTTTCTGGTTTCGTTGACATTTGCCTGGCCAAAATTATACCAGAGGTCACATTTTGCCTGGCTAAAAAGTCTGGCTAAAACCTTCCAAAATCTAAGATAAAGTATAAATCAATGCCTGAATAATTATCTCTAATTAACATATTTATATTATCAACGACTCTTCCATATGAATTATTAATATTTATATCTTCTTGTCCATTTAATGTGACAATATTATAATCAGTGTCTTTAGAATATTGATTTTGTACATTTTTCACATTCATCACACATTTAATTTCATGATTATATTTTATGTTATTGCCAATAATTAAATGATATCTTTCAATGTTGTTGTTATTGTAATCAATACATTCTTTAAATTTTTATATAAAAAGACTTCTTGAGTTTCATTTGAAAATCAAGAGTTATTATTATAAGAAATTACAATAAATAACATAAATAAACTGATACACTTTTAATATTAATAAAACATCCTTATAATAAATAATAAAAAATATTTTAAACCCTAACCCGAACGTTATTTATTTTTAGACTCTTATAATAAACTCGATAAGTATATTTTATTTTTTTTATATCTTAATAATTAGTTTCCTTATAATTATCTCATTTTAACAATTAGTGTTAAAATGTAGTTAATAATTTTATTATGTGAAATATTAATACATGTAATAAAATTATTACTGTAAGAATTAATATTAAATTACTTAATATTTATTCTTAGATTATATAATTGTGTTAGAATATTTTAGAATAAATTAAATATGTGTTAAAATAATTTTATTTTCTGTTTAAAATAATTAATAATGTATTAGTAATATTTAATAATGTATTAATAATAATTAGTAGTGTATTAGTAATTTACATGTTCTAAGAACATTTATTAGCAATAGTTTTTAATTTTATAACTAGCCACATTTTATAGTATAAACTTATTCAATTTCTCGTTAATTAATTCTTTGTAATTACCATAATCTATTAATATTAATAATAAAATTAAACTATATTTTTAATAATATTTTAACTAATAAAAGATTAAGAGTCTCAATTCCTCTTTATTTGCGACATGTCTCAAGAATTAAAACTACAACCTGAAGAACGTCTTAACAAAGATAATTTTGAAGAATGAGAATTCCTTATCAACAACATTCTCAAATCCAAGAAAATCTTAAGCTATGTTAAAACTAATAAAGTTGAAGAACTTAAGAAAAAGCTTGAAACTGAAAAAGGGAATACCATCCAAAACAAACAGGTTATAAAAGAAATGGAAGAAGAGATCGATGAAGCAGAAGCAATGGATGCACTAGCTTGAACGATCATTAGTGAAACAACGCGAGAGACTCAGGTTAACACAATCCTAATTAACTATTTTTTGTATTAATAGTATATTTTATTAATAATATGATTATTTAATATTATTAACACAAATTAACCTTAATACTAAAGACTAAATATACATTAATTTCATAAATCATTTATATTTACTATTTATAAATATTCTTATTCAATAATTATTAATAAATATCATTCATAACGGTTGGTTACTTCAATTATTTAAATAAAAAAAGAAGAAATAGAAATAGATAAACATTAAGGATTAAATATAGCAATCGCTATATTTAATCCATAATATAGAGAACCTGGAGTCGAACGCATTACAAATAGGTCAGCGTCCAACAACCTGACAGCGAAACCAGCTTGAGGAACCCCGAAATACAATTTTGGTGAAAAGAGATAAAACCTTTATACGTTACAATTAGCACCAACGTGTCACGAATCTAAGTGGATTTAGATAATCCCATAGATGTGAACACCTAACCCTTAAATAAAGTGTGAATTACGAAACCCAAGAAAATTACTGGAAAAATCAAATTACTTTGATGATATTATGAACATTAGAAAGCTAAAGGCCTAAGCTATCTTTTGGTACATTTAAATCATCAATATTCCAAAAAGTTGAGTTACTTATGACCAATTAAAGGGAATTCAATATAAATTAAATATTAAAAATTTCACACTTAAAATTAATAAAAAATTTTCTAAACTTTTAGGTATTGGTTTAAGTATTACTATTAATAATAAATTTAATTATTAATTACTAAATTAGTAATCAGATGATAAAAGTTGTGAGAAGTTATTTAAACTCATGACTTAAAATAATAATATATTATATTAATAATTATTATTACTCGTGACAGTTTATAAAAATCATAGTTACAAAAATTAATTAATTAATATTAATAAAATAGCCATGTGAATTAATTATGTAAAAATTGTAACTTTGAGAAATTAGTATAAATAGAGTAGTTTAGTTAAATGTTGATCAGTAGTAAGATTATTAATTTTAATTAGATAAATTAATAATAGTAAAGATTAATAAATTACATTAGATTTCCCTTATAACTAATTTTATAAATAAAAGTTGATTTAAAACTTAATTTCATTTTAATGAAATTTGAAATTAAAGTGTCATTTTAGTTAATAAATCCATTGCATATAATTTCATCCAATAACCGGATAATTAAGAAAATTAGTTTCTATTATTATTAGTTTATAACCATTCCTGACCTAGTTAATTAATCCAAACCTAACCCGAATCTGCGTGATTTAACACAACGTTTCAAAGGAAGTGCTAGATTATATCAAGAGATTATCATCAGTTTATGATATTATGAAAAAGCTAAGATCTATGTATGGCAAAAAGAAATATGCTGATATTCAATATTGGATGAAGAAGATGTACTCTTTAAAGGCTACGGATCTTTACGAATGCAAAGATGTAATTAATCAAATTAAAGAAATTTTTGATATTATGTCAAGAATTAATGCAAACCTGTAACGTGTATCTATATAAAAATTTACTAATGTATGAATTAAAAAGATTTATATAGAAAAATAAAATTCATTCCCAATAGGTTGATAAACTTATTTGTTTATTGTAAAGATATAAGATATATCTTTAAATTATTCAATAATTAATTAATAATTGTTAAATAAAAATCTTGATATTTTAATGGAAATTATTTATAAAATTTATTCAATAAATTTTATGGAATAATTAAATAATAATTAATTTTAAAATATCAAGGTTAAGAAATGAAATTTGGATAAATATTTAAATTAATGGATGTAAAGAAATGTGTTTTTAACAATAAAAAACAAGTTATAATATTTACTAAATAACTTAGTAATATTAACACTTTAAAATATTCTGTAAATTATTAATTTATAAAAATATTATTAAAAACACATAGAATTTAACTTAATAAGTTAGTGTTTAATAATATAATTATTTATTAATAAAATCTCGATTTTTTAAAATATTTGGGAAAATTCACTCGTATTTATACTAAAATTTTTAAATTAATTTATAAAATTTTTTCAACTTAAAATTCTTAGCCAATCAATAATCTTCATATAAAATAAAATTTAAAAATAAAATAAAATTATAATTTTTAAAATAGTACCTATTAGGTCTCGAACTAGTTACATTCAGATTCAAATTCTTAGCTACTAACCACTAAGACAATTTAGTTATTTCTATTATGTAAAAAATATTTGTGGCCATAAGTTTGCCCACAAATATTTCAATTGAAACCATATATTCTGGTCACCATTTATTGGCCAGATATATGTATAACCATATATTAATGGTTATTAATTAAATAGAAAGTTTATTTGCTTTACCCAATCAAGTGGTAAAGAAAATAAACTAATATAGTTAAATAGTATAGTTAAAACTAACGTTAAATACTTTAGCGTTAGTATTAAAGTAAATTAATAGCTAAAATAATAATTAATGTATTATAATTATACTAAATAAATAAAAGATATAATTAAAAAGCAATTATTTAAGTAAATTTATTTCATAATAATATTTATATATACTTATATTTATTTTTGTGTTATAATATTTATTTTCGTTCTTTTATTATTTTTTTATAAAACTTTATTTAGTTATTAACTCGTATATAGAGGTAATAACTAACTTAATTAACTAAATATATAACTTATTAACTAATTTTATAAAAAACACCTTTTACAATTATTTGTCTGTAATAATTTTATTATATACATTAGTATTTCACATAATAAAATTATTAGCTACATTTTAACACTAATTGTTAAAATGAGATAATGATAAGAAAACTATTTATTAAAATAAAGAAGAATATACTTATCGAGCTTATTATAAGAGCCTATAAATAACGTTTGTGTTAGGGTTTAAAATATTTTTTATTATAGGAATGTTTTATTTATGTTAAAAGTGTATCTATTTATTTATGTTATTTATTATAATTTCTTATAATAATAACTCTTGATTTTCAAATGAAACTCAAGAGGTCTTTTTATATAAAAACTTAAAAAATAAAAGAAAGTTCTAATCTTAATAAATTTCTTTTCTAGAAAAAGATTAGAAGAAAAAACTAGAAAAGTTTCAATTGATAATCTATTCTTATCAATCATCGTATTATTAGATAAAACCGAATGGATTCGGGAAAATTCTAATAATCGATTTTTTCTAAATACAATAATTTACATTACATTTAAAATACATTATGCATTATAATAAAATTTAATAAAATTTAATAAAATATTAAAGGTTAAATAAAAAATATAATAAATTAATTTTAATAAGAAATATAGATTATTTATTATAAAATAAATCTAATTTCTTACATTGTCAAAAAGCGATTTTTTATTAAAGAAAAGTGTGGTAAGCACGCTAGTTATATGTCAAGAGTTAGAGTGGATTTAGAACTATAATTAAGTCTACTAGGTTAGGATAGGCTTAATTATATAGTAAATAATAAATTTTTATAAATAAAAGAGTAATAAATATAGTTTTTTAAGAAATGTTTTATTTAATTTTTATAATATAAATAAATGATAATTATTAATTTTTAAATATTGAATTTACTATATAAAAATGAGTATAATAATCTCACAAAGAACTTCTTAAAATCGTTCTTTGTTCAACTTATTTATACTTTCATTTTTAATATAATATTGATATTAATAAAGTATAATAATAATAATATTTTTAAGTTATACATGTATAATAATATAAATATAAATATTAATAAAATATAATAATATAATAATATAAAAATGTAATTTTCTTTAAATATTGATATTAATAAGTTGTTAAAAATAATATTAATAATTGTTTAAATGAATCTTATTTTACTAATTAGTTTGTTTAATATTAATTAATTGTTACACTATTTATCTCCGGATAATAAATAGCTTCCCAATTAATATTTATATTAAATAAACAATTATTAGTAAAATATTATTAAATTAATATTTTAATTAATTTAATTAATAATTTCAAAATTATGAAATTTCATGAAATATCAAATTTCATGAATTGAGATTTTGACATTATATTAATTAACAATTATAATACACTTTCCTATTGAAGGCGTAAAGCTAATAATATTTATATAAAGAAAATTAAATAATATTTTTATTTTAGCAATAACTTAATATCAGCATGTAATAAGTTATTAAAAATATTAAAATTTTTAAAATTGTAGGTTTTATAGGAGTTTATAAATTTTATTAACTTTAAGTTAAAAAAAATTACTAACGCTAAAGATTCGTAATTTTTGTCAATTTTTGTTCTTTTTATACATGAACAATTTTAATTTACATTTTTTAATTTTAATTAATTATTGTCTAATTATAAAATATTTAATTTTTATAAATTAATAATTAATATAATTATTGTAAATAGTTAATAAATTTAAAATAAAATTTTTTATAATAAAATTTTAATAATTTTTAAAAAAAATTTAATAATTTCAAATATTAGAAATTTTATAATTTGAAATTTTTTAATAAAAATTTAAAAAATAAATTTTTTCAAATTTTCAAATTTTAAAAAAATTTTTAATTTTTTCCATGTGTCCAAATTTTTTAAATTTTTATATATGTTATTGTGACATTATTTGATGTTAAGGAACCAACAAATAATGTTATTCTTGTCATAATTAATGATTATGACCTAATCCATTATTATTCCTAAATGTATGAGAACTTTACAATATTCTTATTTGTAAATTAATGTATACACTTAAATTATATTTAAAATTATGAATAATTATTTTTATTGAACTTAAATTTTATTTTATTAAAATTAAAAATTAATTTAGTAATAATAATATATTGAGAAATTATAGTTTAGTTAACTTTTAGTTTAATTTATCAAGTTAATGAATTTTTATTAATTAAATTATAAATAATATTTCTGTAAATTAGTAAAATTCTTTAGTGAAATATATTTAAAGTAAACTTTTAATGTATGTTAATCAATTTAATAATATGTATAAATATTTATTATAATAGTAATGTAATTTTATTATTCATTTAAAAGTAATTTAAATACTAAAATTAATGTAAATAATTAAAGACTAATTCTTTTAATTAACACTACTTAATTTTTTACAAAAAGTATAAAAAGGTGTATATTATAAGAATTAGAGAATATACAGATATTTTTTTATTTTTATTTTTATTTTATTTTATAATTTTATATTAATATCTTAATAAAATAATTTTATTAATAAAACAATTTTTCTTATTTCATTTTAATATTATTTTTGAGTATTAATAAATTTATTAATATTTTATAAATAAAAGTAAATTCCTCGAACCGTAACATTGATACAATGGAAAAATATTATCTTAATTCTATAAATGAATATAGAAAGTGATAATATTTGTATCTAAAAAAGAAATAAAAAAAATAAAATAAATGATTTTTATACTTGTTCATTTGCAAGTATTAGTTAATGTTTAAAAATATAAAGTTTATTTAATTATAAAATTATATCATTATTTAATAACTCTAGTATTATTAAATAAAAAAAAATGTATGTTTTATATTCTAATTTTCAGGGATTATTAGTAACCCTTTTAAAAATAAGTTTTATTATAAAATCATTTTTGAATTTAATATTTAAAAATATATATCTAATTTTTCGCTCTGGATTATTAGGAACATCTTTTAAAATAAAGTAATTCTATCACTATTTATACAAAATTATTATTTTAAAGTATAATTATAAACAAATATAAACTATTTAATTTAAAAATAAATAAACAATTAAATAAACAAAAAGTTTACATTTATAATTTTTAATTTAATAATTTTATACATGTTAATTATTTTAATTTTTAACTATCTGTGTTTTAATATTATTATTATTATTATTATTATTATTATTATTATTATTATTATTATTATTATTATTATTATTATTATTATTATTATTATTATTATTATTATTATTATTATTATTATTATTATAAATTCATAATTTATAAATTTAATTATTTATCATATTCATTACATGGTCCTCCTGTAAAATATTGCATTAGTTAAATAATGTATTTAATACGTATGTAGATTAATGTATCATGTATTGAATTAATGTACCGTAAATTTTACAAAAATTTACATCACAATACATTAATATAAATTTATGTAAAATTTAACTTATTGATAAGATAAAGTTTTGATGATAAAATAAAATTTTAAATTAAATAATTTTTAACCAATAAATATTTTAGATAATAAAAAATTTTTTTTAAACTAAGCCTCAAAATTAGAAATAAATAAATTAAATATATGTTTGAAATATAATCAACCATATAGTAAATAAATCAAAACTTTATTTTAAGTTTAGAAAATTCTTTAGTAAATAAATTGAATTTAAATAGTTTAATACAAATAATTTCTTTTAATAAATGTATAAATGTAAACAATTTAAAATTATAATATTAAAGTATGTATATTAGAATTAATTCAATTTATTTAAAAAATATAAATAAAGAGAATTTTTCAACTATTGAAACGATAGTTGGAAAATAGTAATTATTAGTATTAGTAATTAATTAATTAGTATTAATAATATTAGATTATTAATAAAGATATAATGTAAAGATATCAAACGCCTCTGTTTGATATCTTTAATGTAACTTAAGCCACAAGTATTATTGTTTAAGTTACACAAATTATATTCAGAAAAAGAAAATGAGACATAATTTATTTATTAATAATTAAAGTTTAAAACAAAATAAATTATTAATTTATTTTTAATGTTTAACAAGTAAATTAATATTCTCAATTTAAATCCCTAGTTTTAGTATTGTTTTTTTATAGAAATAGATAAATAATAAATGATTAATATATCAATAATACATGGGCACATATTCAAATTAAATGGTACTTAATTTGAATTGCCAATTGTATTTTACTAAAAATAGTTATAGTTTAAATATTTATTAATAATTAAGATTTTAGTGTAGATTTTAAACAATAATATATAAGAAATAAATAGTTATAATATAATATAAATGTATTTAGGAAAAATATAAATAGAAGATATTTTTCATCATTTTATCGATGTAATTGTTATTATTAAAATTCTATTATAATAAAAGATATTTTATAAAACAATTTTTTTATTTTATTTTTTCAAATTTTGTGTTATTGTAATAGAATAGATATCCTAATCTATTCTTTCAGTGTTCAACATTACATATAATAAAACATTTTTTTTAGTTTATTTAAAAAACCTGGTTACCTAGCGAAGGCTCTGGTCAAATAACCTTCGTGGTAAAGTAATCGTCAGTTGTCATAAATTAAAGGAATAAAGTTAAATAAAAGATTATTAAGAATTAAATTAGAAGTGTTTCTGTTGTTGTCTTGTTTGTTTGTTTCGTTTTAACATTAGAGTAGCACAAACCTAAATCCAATAATTTAATTTAAAGGTTAGATTTAAATTAAATATTTTACACCTCCTTTGTAAAATATTGTATTAATAGAATAATGTATTTAATACGTATTTAAAATAATGTATAATGTATTAAATTAATGTACCGTAAAATTTCATAAAATTTATATCACAATACATTAACATAAATTTATGTAAATTTTATTTTTTAATTACAAAAATTTATATCACAATACATTAACATAAATTTATGTAAAATTTAATTTTATGATAAGATAAAGTTTTTGATGATAAAATAAAATTCTAAATTAAATAAATTTTAACCAATAAATATTTAGATAATAAAAAAAATTTTTTTATAAACTAAGCCTCAAAATTAGAAATAAATAAATTGAATATATGTTTGAAATATAATCAACCATATAGTAAATAAATCAAAACTTTATTTTAAGTTTAGAAAATTCTTTAGTAAATAAATTGAATTTAAATAGTTTAATACAAATAATTTCTTTTAATAAATGTATAAATGTAAACAATGTAAAATTATAATATTAAAACATGTATATTAGAATTTATTCAATTTATTTAAAAAGTATAAATAAAGAAAATTTTTCAACTATTGAAACGATAGTTGGAAAATCGTATAGGTTAATTTAGTATAGATAAATTAACATTAGTTTATAGTTTAGATTAATAATTTTAGTTTTAAATAAATATAAATTGATTACCTAGTGAGGGCTCTGGTAAAATAACCTTCACGGTAAAGTAATCAACGGTTGTTTAGTATAGTTTTAAAATAAATAAATAAAAATATTATTAAAAATAATTTATAATTTGGTTAGTTTAGTTTAGTGTATACAAACCTGAACTGTAGTATAGAATATTTTACAATTTTCCAACTTTTCAGAATAGAAAGTTCACCTTTGTATATAAGTAATAATATTGATAGTAAAAAAAAAAATTATTAATTATAGTGAGAATTTAATAATAGAATTAAATTCGGGGATTGAATATTAAAAAAAAAAAATTTTTGTTGTTAGAAATTAATTTTAGTTAATTTCGGGGTATTTTAAAATTATTTGGTATAGAATAGTTTGTTGTTAAAATAGTTTAATAGTTAATAATTAATAAATAGTAATAATATAAAAATACTAGTTTAGTTAATAATATATAATACATTATTTAGTTTTAGTTATTAATAAGAAAGTTTAAAATAAGTATAGAAAATAAAGTTGAGTAAATTAAATAATTGGGATATTAATTATTGGTTAATAATTTGTTGTTTATTAAGAAATAGTAAAATGGATAGAAATAGTTATTTAAGAATAAACAACGGCATATTAGAACAATATTTCCGTTGTTTTATCAATAAGAAGCAGAATAACTGGGTTGATCTTATTCCATTTGCTGAATTTGCATATAATAATACTTTACAGCAATCTATAAATCAATCACCATTCTTTGCTAATTATGGTTTTCATCCAAAGTTCAGCTTAGAAATTCCAGCTAATGATAGACCTAGTAGAGCTGAACAAAGAGTAATTGATATGAATGAAAACTTTAAATTATTAAAAGAATACTTAGAAAAAGCAAAAGAAACATATAAGAAATATGCCGATATGAAAAGAATGAGTCCCCCGGAGTTCGAAGTAGGAAAGAAAGTATGGTTATTGAAAGATTCTCCTGAAACTAACTTAAAGAAAAAATTAGCACCTCAAATGCTTGGTCCATTTGAGATAATTGAAAAAGTTAGTTCTCTCGCTTTCAAATTGAAACTTCCAAAGACAATGAGATGTCATCCAGTCTTTCATGTTTCATTGTTAGAACCATACTTTGAAAACAAGTTTAACGACAGGTCTAATCGTAGGAAGAGGAACATTCACCTTAACACAGATTTAATTGAAAAAATTCCAGAGAAAATTGAAAAGATGAAATCTGTTAATGGTGAAACATTTTATAAGTTATCATGGAAAGGATTTGACAAATCCACTTGGATTTCTGAAGATCAGATTCCAGATAAACAATTAATACAAGAGTTTGAAAGAAACTCTAAAAAGTCAAAATATAAGTCGAACGACTCCTCCATGAAAATTAGAAAGAATAAAGTTGGTAATCTAATCAAGCACAGATACCAACCATTTGTAATTGAAATTCCTTCGAGAAAAGATTCCTTATAAATTAATCTCGCAGGAGCTCGACTTAGAGAGAGAGATTGTAAAGATATCAAACGCCTCTGTTTGATATCTTTAATGTAACTTAAGCCACAAGTATTATTGTTTAAGTTACACAAATTATATTCAGAAAAAGAAAATGAGACATAATTTATTTATTAATAATTAAAGTTTAAAACAAAATAAATTATTAATTTATTTTTAATGTTTAACAAGTAAATTAATATTCTCAATTTAAATCCCTAGTTTTAGTATTGTTTTTTTATAGAAATAGATAAATAATAAATGATTAATATATCAATAATACATGGGCACATATTCAAATTAAATAGTACTTAATTTGAATTGCCAATTGTATTTTACTAAAAATAGTTATAGTTTAAATATTTATTAATAATTAAGATTTTAGTGTAGATTTTAAATAATAATATATAAGAAATAAATAGTTATAATATAATATAAATGTATTTAGGAAAAATATAAATAGAAGATATTTTTCATCATTTTATCGATGTAATTGTTATTATTAAAATTCTATTATAATAAAAGATATTTTTAATAAAACAATTTTTATTTTTATTTTAAATTTAGTGTTATTGTAATAGAATAGATATCCTAATCTATTCTTTCAGTGTTCAACATTACAATAACTACCAAGCTTTTGTTGTGTAAAGAAATGTGTCTTTAACAATAAAAACAAATTATAATATTTACTAAATAACTTAGTAATATTAACACTTTAAAATATTCTGTAAATTATTAATTTATAAAAATATCATTAAAAACACATAGAATTTAACTTAATAAGTTAGTGTTTAATAATATAATTATTTATTAATAAAATCTCGATTCTTTAAAATATTTGGGAAAATTCACTCGTATTTATACTAAAAAATTTTTAAATTAATTTATAAAATTTTTTCAACTTAAAATTCTTAACCAATCAATAATCTTCATATAAAATAAAATTTAAAAATAAAATAAAATAAAATAAAATTATAATTTTTTTTAAAAATAGTATCTATGAGGTCTCGAACTAGTGTCATTCAGACTCAAAGTCTTAGCTACTAACCACTAAGACAATTTAGTTATTTCTAGTATTCGTTACATGGTCCTCCTCCAGGATTCGGATACCAGACGAATCTAGAATTTTAATATTTAAATATATGTTTTTCTTTTTTAATAAACTAAACTAAGGAGTGAATTTTCTTAATTATAAAAATACATTTAATATAATAAAATACATTTTTTTTTAATATTACTAAAGTTAAAAATAAAATATTGATAAATTTGATATTAATAAATTGTTTAATAATAAAATTGATATTGATAATGATATTAATAAGTTTTGATAATAATAATAATTATGATTTTAATATTAATAATAAATATAATTTGAATTTTTTAACTATTTTTTATTTCTTTCTATTAAATTTTTTAAGTAGCCCCTTGCAATTTAGATTTTCTTCAGGCTCCCACGAAGCTTCATTGATTGAATACCCTTTCCATTTAATCAGGTATTGTATTTTTCCGTAATGTCTTCTTTTATCCAGAATTTCTTCAACTTCGTATTCTTCTTCATTGTCAACGGTAATAGGTGGCGGTGGTGGTTGAGATCTTCCAAATTTATCTTCGACATATTTCTCGAGATTGGATACATGAATAACTGGATGAATCTTAATAGATTTTGGGAGACTTAATTTAAATGTAACATTTGATATTTTTTCCAAGATTTTGTATGGGCCGAGTTTTCTTGGCTTAAATTTTTTATTTCCTTTGTGGATAATTAAAGAACTATCCAGCCAAACTTTGTCACCAACTTTAAAATTCGGAGCTTCTTTTCTACGTTTGTCAGCATGCTTCTTCTGGGTTTCCATGGCAGATTTTAAATTTTCTTTTAAGGTATTAATTAAAGTTTTAAAATCTCTTGTAAACTCTTCTGCTCTTGGGACTTTAGATAAGTCTGGAATAACTGGTGAATATTTTGGATGAAAGCCGTAATTCAAAAAGAATGGAGAAAATTTGGATGATTCTTGAACCACGTTGTTATAACTAAATTCTGCAAGACTAAGAAAACTTTTCCAATTTGAACCTTTATAATTTGAGAAACATCTTAAATATTGTTCTATAACGGAGTTCACCCTCTCCGTCTGACCGTTTGATTGATGATGAAATGGAGTAGACAACTTAAGTTCAATGCCAAGGGAGGAACAGATGGATTGGAAGAATTTAGAGGTAAATTGAGAACCTCTATCCGAGACAATAGATTCAGGTAGGCCATGAAGACGGAAAATATTATCAATAAAGGCTGTGGCTGTTTCGGCGGCGGAAGGAATACTTTTGAACGGAATGAGATGAACCATTTTTGTAAGACGATCAACAACAACAAGAATGCAAGTGAAACCAGAAGATGAAGGCAAATCTGTAATGAAATCCATTGAAATGGATGACCAAGGACGCTCAGCAATATCAAGAGGATTCAGAAGACCATAAGGTTTATGACGAAAGGTTTTTGAACGACAACAAACTTCACAAGAACGAACGTAGTCTTTAACATCAGAAGAAATAGAAGGCCACCAGAAGTCTCTAGCAATAAGAGAAGATGTTTTCTTTATTCCGAAATGACCAGCTGAAGGAGAGTCGTGACAGAGTTTAAGAATTGAAAGACGACAATTAGGAGGAACATAGATTCTGTCAGTAAAAAGGAGAAAACTATTGCTTAAGGAAAATTTGTCAATTTGAGGGTGAGGTATTGGAGGTTTCCTACAATCAAGATATTCACAGATTTTATTGTAAAAGTCATCAATTATATATTCGGAAAGAAAAGAATCACTAATGGACGAAACAGAAGTCACAATGGCACAAAAGTTTTCAGGGCGAAGAACATTAAAAGGAACATCAGAAGAGGAATTCGAATTGATAGCATAATCAGGACGACGAGATAGAGCATCAGGCTTACCGTTAGAAGAACCAGAACGATAAATAATAACAAAGTTAAATTCAGAGAGAAACAAAGCCCAGCGAACAAGACGTTGAGACATTTTTTCAGGTTTCTTTTGATAGAGTAAATTTCGATGATCCGAGTAAATCTTAAAAGTAGAAGAAGAGCCTTTAAGTAGATGACGCCATGTTTCAAGGGCAGCAACGATAGCTAAGAGCTCTTTATCATATATTGGATAATTACGTTCAGGACCAGTAAGAGAGCGAGAAAAGAAAGCAACTGGATGGGTCATATTATCAATTGGAGAGACTTGCGAGAGAATAGCACCAATGGCAAAGTTACTTGAATCAGTTTCGACTATGAATGGAAGTTCACGATTAGGAAATATAAGAACAGGAGCAGAAACAAATAAGGACTTGAGTGAATCGAAAGCATCTTGAGCTTCTTTAGACCATACAAATTTAACATTTTTCTTCAAAAGTTTATGCAAAGGATGAGCGATCTTTGCAAAATTTGGAATAAATCGACGGTAGTAGTTCGCAAGACCAAGAAAAGATTGAACCTCTTTAACATTAGATGGAGTAGGCCAGTTTAAAATAGAAGAAACTTTATTTGGGTCCATGTGAATACCATCAGTAGAAATCCTATGACCAAGGAAATCAATAAAAGAAACAAAGAACTCGCATTTTTCCAATTTAGCATAGAGCCCAGCATCCCTCAGGTGTTTCAAAACAGTTTTGACATGAGATATATGAGATTTATAATCAGAGGAAAAAATAATAATATCATCTATCTTTTATTATAATAGAAATTATATTAATAACAATTACATCGATAAAATGATGAAAAATATCTTCTATTTATATTTTTCCTAAATACATTTATATTATATTATAACTATTTATTTCTTATATATTATTATTTAAAATCTACACTAAAATCTTAATTATTAATAAATATTTAAACTATAACTATTTTTAGTAAAATACAATTGGCAATTCAAATTAAGTACTATTCAATTTGAATATGTGCCCATGTATTATTGATATATTAAACATTTAATAATTATATACTAGATGTCTATTTCTATTACAAAACAATACTAAAACTAGGGGTTTGAATTGAGAATTTTAATTTATTTGTTAAACATTAAGAATAAACTAATAATTTATTTTGTTTTAAACTTTAATTATTAATAAATAAATTATGTCCCATTTTCTTTTTCTGTAATATAATTCGTGTAACTTAAACAATGATATTTATGGCTTAAGTTACATTAAAGATATCAATCTGTGGCGTTTGATATCTTTACAACAAGGATAATAAGGTAGATCAGTTACATAGAATTGTGTTCGACAGAGATGATCTTTGTAGCGAAGATTCAAAGGAGATGTAATTCCAAAAAGAGATTGTCGACCACCGATACCAACGATATTTGGGAGGTTACCATCATCATGATAAGGAATGTTATTATCGTTACAGTAATCTACATCAATTAAATTAAGTTTGGATCCTGAGTCAATAAGAATATCCGTATTTAGTTCATAAGAAAGTTTAAATTTAGTTGTCATTTTATTATGAGTTTTGTTTTCTTCTTTAGGAGCGGATATAAGTGTGGGAATAGATATTAGTGAAGGATTTTCACGATCTTTATTCTTTCTTTTTGGACAATTATTAAGCTTATGACTTGAAGCACCACAATACACACAAAGATTTTCTTTCTTTCTTCTTTCCTTTTCTTCGTTTGAGATAGGGCCATGGTTATTCCTGTTTGTAATGGACTTTGTTATTTTTGAAGAGTGATGAAAAGATCTTTTCTTTCGGTTTTGGTCATTGTTTGAACCAGAAGGGAAAAAGGTATGATGTGTAGATAATCTTGAATCGATTCTTGAAGCAATAGTCTGTAATGAAAGAAGATCCCTAGGACCCGGAAACATTTCCAAAATACGAACGGCAACTTGTTGATTAAGGCCAGCTATAAATGCATCCATTTTGACTTGTTCATTCCAGTTTGATTCATCAGCATAGCGGTTAAATTCCAAGATATATCCTCTAATTCCTCCTAATCGGCGTTGTTTTAAGGTTCTAAGCATTTGATTTGCAACATAGGTAGCATCGTTATATCCATAAAAAGCCTTAAACCTGTCAACAAAAGCTTGGTAGTTATTAAGACACGGATCATGGTTGTTTATAAGAGTAGCAGCCCAATTCATAGCGTCCCCATAAAGTCTTGATATTATATAGAGAATTTTGGTTGCGTCGTCTTGATACCGTTCAGGATATAGCATAAACACTAGCTCCACCTTAGCTAAGAAACCCTTCAGATACCTGCGATCCCCTGAAAAACCATCCTTAAGAGTTGCGTTTTCGAAAATATTATTATTATCCATGTGGTTGTTTTCGTTCTCTTCCATAGTACTTATGATGTTTTCTTTAATAAGCTTTAATAAATTTGTAAAAATAATAGAATAAAGTATTTAATTATATATTTATTAATTGAGTAAATCTTTTTATTAAATAATAATACAAACCAGATTATATAGTGTTAAACCATCAAATATATAACCTGTTTTATTCTTTATAATAAGTCCTTCGTAGCTCTTCACGATAACACGTATAAAGTCGATTGTTAATATTAATTAAATTAATAAAAGAAAGGAACGGTGTAAAAATTTTTTTTTAGTGTCTAACTTATTGTTAGCAATAAAAATTATTACAGGTTTTCTTTCCCTATATCAACCTTATCCGAACGTAGAAGTATTATGTATAAGAGTTTAACTTCTCACGCTAAAGGAGTTATAAAGAATATTATTTTATATTATTACAATTTTAATAAATTGTCTTAACAATTAATAATTATAATTAAAAATTAGAAATTGTTTTATTAGAAAACTTAATTTTAAAATGTATTAATTAAGAAATATTATTTTATTAAAGTAAGGCATTTCCGGCTATTTTCCGGTCTATAATCAAACAGCAAAAGATAGTATACAACTATAAATCTCACGCCAGCTTGCTTATTACAGCGTCTTGTACGTGGTGTACCTCGGATTCTCCTACTTCCTTATTCAAAGTAGAATAGCTCAGAGCCTGCCAACCCAATTATTGTACAGGTTAAACTCGATCCCGTTAATCTTTTACTTTTTATAGTTTGAATTATATACCGCTTCTAAAGCGTACTAATTCTACTACTTTAAGTAAATAAAATATTTCTTTTAAAGAAAAGCTTCAATAAAACTTAAAAGTTTTATCTATAACAATTTCTTAAACACTAAGGTATTAAGC
Organism: Piromyces finnis; assembly: GCA_002104945.1. NCBI lineage: Eukaryota > Fungi > Neocallimastigomycota > Neocallimastigomycetes > Neocallimastigales > Neocallimastigaceae > Piromyces > Piromyces finnis. The sequence continues at coordinate 103,981 of MCFH01000055.1, read as the reverse complement.
TTTTATATTATAAGGAGATTTTATTGTAAAGAAATGTGTCTTTATTAATAAAAAACAAGTTATAATATTTACTAAATAACTTAGTAATCTTAACACTTTAAAATATTCTGTAAATTATTAATTTATAAAAATATCATTAAAAACACATAGAATTTAACTTAATAAGTTAGTGTTTAATAATATAATTATTTATTAATAAAATCTCGATTCTTTAAAATATTTGAGAAAATTCGCTCGTATTTATACTAAAAATTTTTTAAATTAATTTATAAAATTTTTTCAACTTAAAATTCTTAGCCAATCAATAATCTTCATATAAAATAAAATTTAAAAATAAAATAAAATTATAATTTTTAAAATAGTATCTATGAGGTCTCGAACTAGTTACATTCAGATTCAAATTCTTAGCTACTAACCACTATAACAATTTAGTTATTTCTATTATTTGATATAATTTGATAATTGTAAAATAAACTAACCTAAGTTCAGGTTTGTATACAATTCACTAAACTAACAAATTATCTTTATTTATTATATTTTATTTATTTATTAAATTATTTAAACTAAACAAAACTATAACAACCGTTGATTACTTTACCGTGAAGGTTATTTTACCAGAGCCCTCACTAGGTAATCAATTTATATTTATTTAAAACTAAAATTATTAATCTAAACTATAAACTAATGTTAATTTATCTATACTAAATTAACCTATACGATTTTCCAACTATCGTTTCAATAGTTGAAAAATTTTCTTTATTTATACTTTTTAAATAAATTGAATAAATTCTAATATACATGTTTTAATATTATAATTTTACATTGTTTACATTTATACATTTATTAAAAGAAATTATTTGTATTAAACTATTTAAATTCAATTTATTTACTAAAGAATTTTCTAAACTTAAAATAAAGTTTTGATTTATTTACTATATGGTTGATTATATTTCAAACATATATTCAATTTATTTATTTCTAATTTTGAGGCTTAGTTTATAAAAAAATTTTTTTTATTATCTAAATATTTATTGGTTAAAATTTATTTAATTTAGAATTTTATTTTATCATCAAAAACTTTATCTTATCATAAAATTAAATTTTACATAAATTTATGTTAATGTATTGTGATATAAATTTTTGTAATTAAAAAATAAAATTTACATAAATTTATGTTAATGTATTGTGATATAAATTTTATGAAATTTTACGGTACATTAATTTAATACATTATACATTATTTTAAATACGTATTAATGTTAAGGATTTCACTTCAGTTAGGTCGGAACGTACATATTTACCCTAAATTTATCAATTAATTAAATAAATGAATTAGTAAATTTTTAAATAAATAATATTTTATTAACTTTATTTATTAATAAATTTTTATTTAAAGAAAAATCTTTATTTATTAGTTATTATTATAATTAGAGTAAATATTAAATGTAATGAACTCTCGAAATTCCTAATGATAAGAATTTTCTCGAGTATTTATACTATCTCTAATATTAAGGAATACATTTTAAATTTAATACATGACTAATTATTTATATTAATTAACTATTCTATAAATTAATTATATATTAATTATATATGACTTTTCACTCGTGTTAAATTTAATAATTATAAAAGTCATATTATCAATCATTTGTAGAAGGAATGATTATTTTATAATTTAGTTTTAATTTCCTTCTTAATCAAATGAACAAAGAAATATTAATTCAAACTTTAATAAATATAAAATCTTAATAATTATAATTAATTAATATTTAAAATATTATTTAATTATGTTTTATAATAAAATATTTCTAATTAATTAAACGAATAAAACACTAATTAAATAAATAATCATGAATCCACTAATATTCATGACAATTAAATACATTATTCTATTAATACAATATTTTACAAAATGTAACGAATCTATAATGCTACGGTTCAAATAAGATATCACAAAACACTTGAATAGTTATAAAAATAAAAATTTATTTAATTTTAATTTTTATTCATTTAATTTATTTTTGATTTTTCAATTTTTAAAATTTTTCTCAAAAATCCTCGTACTTTTTCCAACTATCCATTATTTGAAATTTAATGGTTTTGGATAGCTAAGGATTTAAATTGATTTCATTCATAATATATGGATCATTCACTGTAACATATATTAATTAAATCCTTAATATATATTATGAATAATCTCTTAATATTTGAATAGAAAAATTTTTAATTTATAATTAATAAATTTTTAATTTATGATATGTGTAACATTTTTGCATATCATATATTATATATTTAATTATGACATATAATAAAATTATATTATTCAATTAATTATGCCCTTTTTTAGACATAAATAATAATTTTTCTGTCGAGGTATCTTCTGTTTTGTGTGTAACAGTTGCCTCTTTTAGTAAAAATTATAATTAAATTCTATGTCATAATTTCAAATTATAAAATATTATACAATAAAGTTAATTAATAAAATAAACCTTAAATAATAATAAAATACCTATAACTATTTTAATAATAAAATTTTGTAAAATTTTATAAGTATAAAATATTATAAGTAATTATACTAATACTAATAATAAAGGTCTTAAATAACTATATACAAATAATATAACTATATAATAAAAATATTAATAATTACTAGAAAAATGTATAAAAATTATATATTATAATTTTTATATTTTAAAAATAGAGTTAAACACTAGTAAGGAATATAAATAGTTGAAGGTTAAATCCTAAAATTCTAGCTAATTCAACTATTTATGTTCATTCCTTAACAATATGTAAGAAATAATAATTATTTGATACATAATTAATATTTTTTAGTTAAAATCATTAATTATTAATCATTAATTAATGTTAATAATATTAGTTTATTTAAATAATTATTCTCATTTAAATTTTGTAATGGCGACACAGAAAAAATAGATTAGGATATCTATTCTATTACAATAACACTAAATTTAAAATAAAAATAAAAATTGTTTTATTAAAAATATCTTTTATTATAATAGAATTTTAATAATAACAATTACATCGATAAAATGATGAAAAATATCTTCTATTTATATTTTTCCTAAATACATTTATATTATATTATAACTATTTATTTCTTATATATTATTATTTAAAATCTACACTAAAATCTTAATTATTAATAAATATTTAAACTATAACTATTTTTAGTAAAATACAATTGGCAATTCAAATTAAGTACTATTTAATTTGAATATGTGCCCATGTATTATTGATATATTAATCATTTATTATTTATCTATTTCTATAAAAAAACAATACTAAAACTAGGGATTTAAATTGAGAATATTAATTTACTTGTTAAACATTAAAAATAAATTAATAATTTATTTTGTTTTAAACTTTAATTATTAATAAATAAATTATGTCTCATTTTCTTTTTCTGAATATAATTTGTGTAACTTAAACAATAATACTTGTGGCTTAAGTTACATTAAAGATATCAAACAGAGGCGTTTGATATCTTTACAATCTCTCTCTCTAAGTCGAGCTCCTGCGAGATTAATTTATAAGGAATCTTTTCTCGAAGGAATTTCAATTACAAATGGTTGGTATCTGTGCTTGATTAGATTACCAACTTTATTCTTTCTAATTTTCATGGAGGAGTCGTTCGACTTATATTTTGACTTTTTAGAGTTTCTTTCAAACTCTTGTATTAATTGTTTATCTGGAATCTGATCTTCAGAAATCCAAGTGGATTTGTCAAATCCTTTCCATGATAACTTATAAAATGTTTCACCATTAACAGATTTCATCTTTTCAATTTTCTCTGGAATTTTTTCAATTAAATCTGTGTTAAGGTGAATGTTCCTCTTCCTACGATTAGACCTGTCGTTAAACTTGTTTTCAAAGTATGGTTCTAACAATGAAACATGAAAGACTGGATGACATCTCATTGTCTTTGGAAGTTTCAATTTGAAAGCGAGAGAACTAACTTTTTCAATTATCTCAAATGGACCAAGCATTTGAGGTGCTAATTTTTTCTTTAAGTTAGTTTCAGGAGAATCTTTCAATAACCATACTTTCTTTCCTACTTCGAACTCCGGGGGACTCATTCTTTTCATATCGGCATATTTCTTATATGTTTCTTTTGCTTTTTCTAAGTATTCTTTTAATAATTTAAAGTTTTCATTCATATCAATTACTCTTTGTTCAGCTCTACTAGGTCTATCATTAGCTGGAATTTCTAAGCTGAACTTTGGATGAAAACCATAATTAGCAAAGAATGGGGATTGATTTATAGATTGTTGTAAAGTATTATTATATGCAAATTCAGCAAATGGGATAAGATCAACCCAGTTATTCTGCTTTTTATTTATAAAACAACGGAAATATTGTTCTAATATGCCGTTCACCCTCTCCGTTTGACCATCTGTCTGCGGATGGTTGGCAGTTGATAATGAATGATTGATATTAAGAAGGTCACAAAGTCTTGACCAAAAGTCAGAAGTAAATTGCGAGCCTCTATCAGAAATGATGGAATCAGGAAGACCATGCAAACGGAAGACATTAGCAATAAAAGCATCAGCAGCAATCGAAGCAGTAGGAAGACAACGTAAAGGAATGGCGTGAGCAAATTTAGTAAATCTATCGACAACAACCATGAGAGTTGTCATATCTCTGGACTTAGGAAGATCAACAATAAAATCAATAGAAATATCAGACCAGGGCCTACTGGGAGTGTCCAAAGGGGATAACAATCCATAAGGCTTATGTCTGGGGACTTTGGATTTGCAACAAGTCACGCAAGATTTGATAAAAGATTTAACGTCTGAATGAAACCTTGGCCACCAAAAGTTTCTGGAAATCAGTTCAGTGGTTTTCTTAATACCGAAATGACCAGCAGCAACAGAATCATGATGAAGTTCCAAAACTCTTGTCCTAAGAGATTTAGGAACATAAATAAGATTATTATATAACAAAAATCCCTCGTTATCAATTATAACTTTATCAATATTTTTAATAGGTGCATTACATGCAGAACCATTCATTTTAAATTGGACAATAGAATTATACAAATCGTCATTTTTAAGTTCTAATAAAATAGAATCGATAAACGGTTTGTTATCGCTATGATGAAACGAAATAGTAAGACAAGAAACATCAGAATTAATATTATTCTCTAAATGGTCACTTCTACGAGACAGGATATCAGGCTTACCGGATTTCTTTCCAGCTCTATAAATGAGTTTAAAATCAAATCTGGATAAGAACAAATTCCATCTAATTTGTCTCTGAGATAACATTTCAGGTTTTCTAGGAAATGTTAAATTCTTGTGATCAGTATAAATTATGAACGGATGGCGTGCACCTTCTAAATAATGACGCCATTCTTCAAGAGCAACTACAATAGCAAAAAGTTCCTTGTCATATATAGGATAGTTTCTTTGACAACTCGTCAAACTTTTAGAAAGAAATGCAATAGGATGCAATTTGCCATCAAATTCTTGAGAGAGAATAGCACCGACAGCATAATTACTAGCATCAGTTTCCACAATAAATTGTTTATTACTATCCGCATGTTTCAGAATAGGAGCTGACGTGAACAGAGATTTTAATAAAATAAAAGCGTCCTGATCTTCTTTCACCCAGTTAAAAGCAACATTCTTTCTAGTGAGTTTGTGAAGAGGGTTTGCAATTTTAGCAAAGTCTTTAATAAAAATTCTGTAATAGTTGCATAAACCAATAAAAGACTGAACCTCTTTAACATTCTTGGGAACCGGCCAATCGAGAATTGCTTTAACTTTATTTTCATCCATTTGCAATCCATCCTTTGAAATGACATAACCAAGAAAAGTGGTTTTCTCAACATCAAGCTCACATTTTTCTAATTTAACATAAAGATTATTTTCAAGTAGTTTCTTAAGTACCTTTTTAACATGCTCATGATGTTCTTCGATATTATTATAATAAATAAGAATATCATCAATATATGAGATAACAAAATCGTCTAAATAGTCACTAAGGACATCGTTAATGAAGTGTTGAAAAGTTGCAGGTGCATTCTTTAATCCAAAAGGCATAACCAGATATTCAAAATGTCCATATCTAGTACGAAAAGCCGTTTTGTATTCATCACCTTCTTTAATACGAACAAGATTATAAGCGGATTTAAGGTCTAATTTAGTAGAAATCTTAGCATTTTTCACCCTATCCAAAAGGTCACTAATTAAAGGTAAAGGATATGAATTACGAATGGTAATATCATTCAACTTTCTATAATCGATACAAAGTCTTAGGGAGCCATCCTTCTTTTTAACAAATAAAATTGGGGCACCAGCAGGAGACGATGATTTCCTAATAAAACCTTTATTTAAATTATCATCAATATATTTTTTAAGTTCCTCTCTTTCAACTTCAGTTAATGGATACAAAGGTCCATAAAATAAAGTCGAATCATCTTTAAGTTTGATTTCACAATCATAAGGTCTATGAGGAGGTAACACTTCACAATTTTTTTCGTTAAACACTTCACTAAATTTTAAATATTGGGTTGGTACGGCGACCAATTTATCTTTATTAATATCTTTTTCATTATCATTATTACTACATGACTCATCATTATTACATGTTTCATTAATTTTTGTTACGATACATGACTTTTTTATTAAAACTAATATATTCATCATCGCTATCATCTTCATCATTGATGGTTCTAACAAGGCGGCCTTTAACATATTCTTTTTCTTCATTGTTTGGGACAGAGGGATCTACTTTCGGCTTTTTGGTCAAGCTTCGGTCGAGAACATCATGATCTAACTGATCATTCTTTGACTTCTTTCTTGGTTTTCTCTTTCTTTTGCCTTTATTACAATGTCTGGCACAATAACCAGAACTAAAAGCGATTTTCTTAGAGTCGTAGAAAGCATTTGGATTATGCTTCTTTATCCACGGCAAACCAAGAATAACATCAACACCGGGGACTTGTAATCCATAAAGTTGAATTACTTCGAAGTGATTTTTGCAACGGAGCATGCACTTCTCAGTCCTTTCCCAAACACTAACAACTCCATCACTAACACCTGAAACACGGAATGGTTCCACTTTTTCCAAATTAATACCAAGTTCTTCAGCAAGACTTGGATTAATGAAATTTAATTCAGAACCCGAATCAATTAAAACCTTAATTTTAACTTCCGAAACTTCATTGGTACTCAAGTAAAGTCCACAAGGTTTAAATCACTTTTCACTCCCTTGACTCCAACTTTGTAAATTTTTGGATTAACAATTTTTGGAGTCCTTTCTTTAACAATTCTTAACACTTTTCTGGGCTTTACTCTATTAGGACAATTAAACTTTAAATGTCCCGGTTGTTTACAAAGAAAACATAACCCCTTTTTCTTTTCTTCTTCAAAATTGTCTATGTTTTCATTGTAATTTTTACTTGATCCTTGGATATTCACATACCTTTTGCGTTTATTTTCTCTACTAATTCTAAATACATCCACATCCATAGGATCATTAGCCCTTCTACCATTAAAATAAAATTCACTTAGAGAATTCCTTTTCATCATATCTTCAACTAAAATAGTTGAAGAAATCAATTGTTCAATTGAAGTTGGGTTTGATTCAATGAAAGCCAACTTCTCCCTAAGTGGTGGTAATAAACCTTTCAGAAACATGTAGATTTTTGCGCTATCATTAAAGCTTGAATTTTGGCTAATACGTTGAAACTCGGTAATGTAATCTAATACCTGACCAAGTTTCCTTTGGCGAAGATTATCTAATTTACCGTTAGCTACAACGGTATCGTATCTATAACTGCCAAAATTAGCCTTCAACCTATCTACAAATTCATCATAATGATTTAAAACCCCACTATTATTCTTCATCAACACTGAAGCCCATTCCAAAGGTTTACCAGAGAAGTATGATATAACGAAGTCGACCTTGACTCGATCTGTATTATACAGTGTCGGTCGAGTACGAAATACCAACTCAACTCTGGTTAAAAATCCATCCAATTCTCTTTGTTTACCAGAAAATATCGGTGGAGCATTAATAATGTTCCCCGAATTCCCAGAAACACCCACAGTCCTATCACCCATCTCTAAATTTAAACTTTCAAACTCACTAATTAAGGCCTCCAACGTAAACTATTAAATAAAATAAAAAATGTTTTCTTACTACTGTTTCAAGTAAGTAATCTTAATTTTTTTTTTTTTTTTTTTACACTAATACAATCTATTTAAATACAAAAGTTATTCAAACGCGTTCTGCAAAGCAGTGTCGAACAAGTTTTGTATCTATATATTGATTCCTTCGGTAGAATTCCTTTAACAAGGGCAGCAACAGAGTTTAACCTATAATTGTTTCAGTAATTCTTCTTCTATGGTAGCAACCAAGTTCTTCTATAAATTCTTCTTCTGTGGTAGCAACCAAGTACTTCGGTAGATTCTTCTTCTGACAGTAGTAGATATCCTAACGTACTCTTGAAGTAGTTAGGTAATTGTTATTGTAATGGCGACACAGAAAGAATAGATTAGGATATCTATTCTATTACAATAACACTAAATTTAAAATAAAAATAAAAATTGTTTTATTAAAAATATCTTTTATTATAATAGAATTTTAATAATAACAATTACATCGATAAAATGATGAAAAATATCTTCTATTTATATTTTTCCTAAATACATTTATATTATATTATAACTATTTATTTCTTATATATTATTATTTAAAATCTACACTAAAATCTTAATTATTAATAAATATTTAAACTATAACTATTTTTAGTAAAATACAATTGGCAATTCAAATTAAGTACTATTTAATTTGAATATGTGCCCATGTATTATTGATATTTTAATCATTTATTATTTATCTATTTCTATAAAAAAACAATACTAAAACTAGGGATTTAAATTGAGAATATTAATTTACTTGTTAAACATTAAAAATAAATTAATAATTTATTTTGTTTTAAACTTTAATTATTAATAAATAAATTATGTCTCATTTTCTTTTTCTGAATATAATTTGTGTAACTTAAACAATAATACTTGTGGCTTAAGTTACATTAAAGATATCAAACAGAGGCGTTTGATATCTTTACAAATTTATTTTAATTATTTATTTTCACTTAATTTTAATATCTTAAATTACATTTAGCCATTTAATTATACTATTCATTAATATTTTATTTAATATTTTTATTAATTATATTTATGCATTTAACTAATTAATTTAATTAATTACTTTTATTTAACTTTATATTTTTATCAAATATATTTAATTATTTATTTAATTAATTACTTTAAAATAATTATTCATTGTTTAGGAATCGATATTTTAAGGTTTTTTCCAATTTCTAAAATAATTGGTTTTACTTAAAATATACGATGATCAATATGTATAGAATGTTGATCGAACTTTGTTTAGGTTTTTCTTCTAATCTTTTCCTAAACAAAAAATTATTTTGTTAAGATTAGATAAAATTTTAATTTAAACTTTAAATTTATTAAATAATATAAATAAAGACTCTTGATTCCCTTCTAAGAAATCAAGAGTTATTATTATAAGAAACAAATTATAATAATAAAAGCGTTTTTAATTTTATTTTACTTAACTTAGTTATAATAAAACATATTAACTTATTAAAGTGTAAAATTATTTCTACTCTTATAATAAACTCGAACTTAAAGATAAGTATTAATATTTATTTTCTTTTTATTCTCAATTTATCAATAAATTGTGTCAAGAGTTAGAGTGGATTTAGAATTATAATTAAGTCTACTAGGTTAGGATAGGCTTAATTATATAGTAAATAATAAATTTTTATAAATAAAAGAGTAATAAATATAGTTTTTTAAGAAATATTTTATTTAATTTTTATAATATAAATAAATGATAATTATTAATTTTAAATATTGAATTTACTATATAAAAATGAGTATAATAATCTCACAAAGAACTTCTTAAAGTTGTTCTTTGTTCAACTTATTTATACTTCATTTTTAATATAATGTTGATATTAATAAAGTATAATAATAATATAATTTAAGTTATACATGTATAATAATATAAATATAAATATTAATAAAATATAATAGTAATAATAATATAATTTTCTTTAAATATCGATATTAATAAGTTGTTAAAAATAATATTAATAATTATTTAAATGAATCTTATTTTACTAATTGGTTTGTTTAATATTAATTAATTGTTACACTCTATTTATCTCCGGATAATAAATAGCTTTCCAATTAATATTTATATTAAATAAACTATTATTAGTAAAATATTATTAAATTAATATTTTAATTAATTTAACTAATAATTCAAAATTATGAAATTTCATGAAATGTCAAATTTCATGAATTGTGATTTTGACAAATTGTAGTTAATAATTCTATTATATAATAATTTATAATGGAATTATTACATTGAATGATATAATTTGATAATAATCTTAATTTTGAATTTTATTTCAAAAAGTGATTATTATATTATATCTTGAGTTATAACTATATAAGTTATATGGATTAGAATTTGAAATTGTTTTTATAAAGATTAATAAAATTGTTTTATTAAAAACACTAAATTGTTTTATTAGAAACACTCGTTTTTCTAATATTTAAATATTTAAAATTTTATTTAATTAATTATAAAAGTGATTATTAAAATTATAATATTTCGTTATTAATAATAATAATAATGATTAAAATAAGAATATTTACATGTATTTATATTTTCTTTTAAATTTAAACTATTTACATTAAAACAATAAAATTAATAACTATTTACAATAAAAGTAATAAAAGTAATTAGAAATAACAATAAAAGAAATAATTAAAAGTTAAAGAATATAAAAAGTTGTTTATTTTACAATTAATTAAAGTAATAATTATTTTTAATGTTTTAATAAAGGTGTTTAATTATATTATTTTATAACATGAATTATTATATTTGTTTACTTTTAAAGTGTAATTTACTAACGAAGTTATTAAATATTTAATTTAATAATTAATTTAACAAAAGTTATATATTTTGATCTCGATTAATTAAAGTTTATTATTTTCTTTCAATAATTAGAATATATGCAGTGTTTAGGATTAATTTTATTTTAGAATTTTGGTAAAGTAATTAATTAAACTATAACTTATTTAAAGTTACTTTTAGGGTTAATTTGAAAATCAGGTTTAATAATAATTTTATATTTATTAATTTTATTATTTATCATGAAAAAACAAGTAGGAGGGTTGGCGCAACGGTAGCGCGTCCGCCTCCAGAGCGGAAGGTTGGGTGTTCGAATCACTCACTCTCCATTTTTAATTAATAGTATTATTGCTAATTGGAAAAATTATAATTATTTAATAAACCAGAGCAATAAAGCTTAATTAAAACAAATCAAATATGTTTTTCTTGATCCAATTTGAATATATCCCTATTTTTAATACTACATTATATATGTTAAAGTAATTTAAAATAAAGTGAAAGTAAAAAATAAAATATTTTTATAGTTATTTTGAATAAATTTACTTGTTCCATAAATTTAAATATTTATCAAAATTTTGTTTTTATTTAAACAATTTTTTATTTAATTACTCCACGAATCGTATTTAATGAATTTATGAAATAATCTTTTATTAAAATGTAAAAATCATTACTTAATCATTAATACTTATTATTAAATAATCTCAAAGATATACATTATATTTATAGAATAAATATTAATTTTAAAATGTTTTTTATTATGATTTTTAATATATGTATGAATATTTACTAGTTATATAATTAAAATTATAATTATATAATCTTTACAAAAAATTAAAAACTGAGTTTATTTCTTTTATTATATGCATTATCAAGATTTAATGAAAATGAAATAAAGGATTCCATATAATATATAAATAATAATTAAACATTATATTTAAAAACATATTATAAGCTATATAATGACTAATCACTTAATTGATAATGATAAAATACGAAAAAATAGTGAGTGTTTATTAAAAACATTTTTACCAAAATAAATAAATAAATAAATAAATTAATGAATGAATGAATGACTAATAAGAAAAAACTATAAATTTTTAATGATTAAACTAACTTTGATTATATAATTTGCTATAAAATAGTAATTAAATTTACCAATATAAAATCATAACTGATTTAATTAAGAGTAAGTTTTTATAAAACCAAAATTAAAAGTAATTTACTTCAAATCAAAAATTTCCATTACTTTACTTTTTATTACTACTTGCTGTATGTAACAACGAATGTTCCTTTAATTAATTATAAATAATAATTTAAATTAAAAATGTGTTTATTTTTAAAATTAAAATTTATATATTTTCATAAAGTAGTGTCTTTTTTTTTTTTTTTTTTAGGCATTTTTAAAATTTAAATTTAAAAAATTTATATGAAAGCATGTAAATATTTTGTTATTTTTAATGTTTAAATCAGTTATTCATAATACTTTATGAAGAAATAATGAAAAAATCAATTTGAAAAATTAACAAAAAGTAGTATTTTTAAAATAGATCTTTCATAGTGTGTTGTGCTTAATAAAATGAATATAATATATTCTATGTTATTAACTTAGCAATGTAAAGTATACTACATAATAAATTTCAAGTTTATTCATATATAAATATTTTCAATTTTATTTATTATTGTTTAAATAGCATTAATATAAAATTTTTAATTATTACTATTTCTTTTAAGTTTAAATTTATTAATAGAATGCTAGATACAAGAAACAAAAATATTTTTTTTCTTAACTTTTTTTTAATTATTACAAAACAAAATAATAAAATTTATAAAAGGGTTTTCTGTTTTTCTACCACTATTATAATTATATCTAATTCAAGTCAAAATATGTGTAATTTTTAGTTATTTAATATTTATACATAAAAGCAATTTTTTAATATCACATATTAAAGTATCAAAGTATAAAAATATATAAAGATATAAAAATATAAAAATATAAAGATATAAAAATATAAAAATATAAAAATACAAATATATAAATATATAAAAATATAAAAATATAAAAAAAATTAATGATTTAATATATAATTCATTTTTCTTAAATATTGTTTTAGTTTTTTATTTATTCTTTATTAGAACAGAAAACACAATTCCACATAATAAATTATACTATACTATACTATACTATACTATACTATTATTCATTATTATGATTTTTCAATTTTATTATTTTATTACTATACTAGAAAAAAAAATTATAAAATTATTTATTTAAATAAACGAATTATATATTTATAAAATAAGAAATGTATATATGATAATTAAATAAAACTACTATCTTAAATGAACATTCTATAAAATAAAATCCTCACTCACGGCGGGACTCGAACCCGCAATCTTCAGATTAGAAGTCTGACGCCCTATCCAATTAGGCTACGCGAGCTTCAAAGACTTCCGCATCGGGGAATCGAACCCCGGCCGCCACGGTGAAAGCGTGGAATCCTAGCCACTGGACCAATGCGGATACTCTTTATCTGTAAGAAATATTTGTGGCCATAAGTTTGCCCACAAATATTTCAATTGAAACCATATATTCTGGTCACCATTTATTGGCCAAATATATGCATAACCATATATTAATGGTTATTAATTAAATAGGAAGTTTATTTGCTTTACCCAATCAAGTGGTAAAGAAAATAAATTCATATAGTTAAATAGTATAGTCAAAACTAACGTTAAATACTTTAGCGTTAGTATTAAAGTAAATTAATAGCTATAATAATAATTAATGTATATAATTATAACTAATAAATAAAAGATAATAATTATAATAATTATTTAAGTAAATAATATTTCATATTAATATTTATTGTATTATATTTATTTTTGTGTTATAATATTTATTTTAGTTCTTTTATTATTTTTTATAAAACTTTATTTAGTTATTAACTCGTATAGAGAGGTAATAACTAACTTAATTAACTTGTTATATTTAACTTATTAACTAACATATATAAAACCTTTTACATTATCTATAACGGATTAATATTACTAAATGCTATAATATATAATCACATATATTTATGTTAATTTATCATATGATATGATATTTCATGTGATATAATTTATTTACTAATATTATATTATAAAATACTATAAAATATTGATAATTACTTTATATTTAAATAATATTTTATATATTTTATATAATATTTTATATATTTTATATATTTTATATAATATTTTATATATTTTATATATTTTATATAATATTTTATATATTTTATATATTTTATATTTATATAATATTTTATATTTAAATAATTAACATGTATTATTATAGTAAGTAAATAATATTATTAATTAATATTTAATAATATTAATTAATAATAGTTAATACATATTAATAATATTATAAAAGAAAACATGTAAACAAACGCTAATACTTTAGCGTTAGTATTAAAGTAAAATATTATAATAAATAATTAATAATATAGAATAATTATATTTAAAGTAGGTAAAGATAGTTTATATTAGTAAGAGAAATAAGATGATAAACATTTATTATTATATATAACTAAATGACTTTATTCATTGTTTAATTACTAATTTATTTATAAATTTTAATATAAAAATATTATTTATACTATTAGCTCGTATGAGAGGTTGTTACTTATTTATTAGTATAATATTTTTTTATATAAAATAATATATAAATCTATTCCTCTTATAGAAAATATAATAAACCTTTTACAATAATTTTGATATAAGGATGATATTATCTTAATTATATAAATATAAATGAATATAGAAAGTGATAATATTTGTATCTAAAATTTAATAAATAAATTATTAAAAATAAATAAAGAAAAATAAATTAAAAAATTAACGATTTTTATACTTGTTCATTTCAAGTGTTAGTTAATTTTTAAAATATAAAATATACTATATTTAATTATAAAAATTATAGTATTATTTAATAACTCTTGTATTATTAGATAATTAAAAATTACTACATTTGGTATGTATTATAGAAATAATTATAAAAATTATAAAAATTATAAAAATTATAGAAATTATAAAAATTATAGAAATTATAAAAATTATAAAAATTATAGAAATTATAAAAATTATAAAAATTATAAAAATTATAAAAATTATAGAAATTATAGAAATTATAAAAATTATAGAAATTATAAAAATTATAGAAATTATAAAAATTATAGAAATTATAAAAATTATAGAAATTATAAAAATTATAGAAATTATAAAAATTATAGAAATTATAAAAATTATAGAAATTATAAAAATTATAAAAAAATTTTTTTTTTTTTTCTTATGACTTTATAATTATTATGTACAAATATAATACGAGGTTTTAAAAAAAGGTATATGTAATTAATACATATTTAATTTATAGAATAGACAATTAATATAAATAATTGATCATGTATTAAATTTAAAATGTAATCTTTAAAAATAGAGAGGGTGTAAATACTCGAAAAAAATTCCTATCATTAGGAATCTCGAGAATTCATTAATTTAAATATTTTTACTCTAATAATTACAATAACAATAAACTTTATAATACATTATAATTTATTTGCATATATTATAATAGTAATATAATGTATAACAAGCGTATATGTAAAAATAAATCATTCAAAAATATACATATATATCACTTTTTAAGTATATTTAAAATTTAAAATATATTTGAATACGTGTCATTTTCTTTCAGAATTCAATTATATAATTCTTCTATTTAAACAAGCTTTAAACAATACTTTTCATTGTTTAAAAAAGAAAGTTTAATTAGTTAGTCTGATAATTAATTGTAATCTTTATCAATTACTATATTAAATTAAATAAAACATTCGGATTAAATTACGTTCTAACTACTACAACTCGACAGTCAATTAATATAGAGTTAAAATAATGATAAACTAATAGCAAGTTTAATTTTACTAATATATTTAATTAATAATAAATTTAATTAATATTAAATTAATATGTACTAATATATATTATAATTAATAATTAAATAATTTAAATACCACTCTTAAAGTTATAATCAAGCTCCATATTGGATAAAATAAGTAATGGCTCATTTTAGGAGTAGTTTAGTGAATATTAGTAAGTAAATAAATAATTAATTTATTTATTTTTATAAATGAGATAACTATATTTGAAGTTTTAGAGTAAATGCTTATTTTGACATAGTTTGGATTTAAAACTCAGCAAGTTAAATTAAATAATTAGTTTAATACTTTTTTCTTATTGAAGATGGCTTGAGGCTAATGACATCTATATAAAAATATTATTAGCATTAGCATTTTTATTTTCCGGAAATGATCTAAATACCAACTTAAGTTAAATTGTATCAAGAAATTTTATTGTAAACTTAAAATAGATTTAGGTTAAGAAAATAAATGACTAACTCTAAAGGTTTATAATTTTTGAAAAAATATTATTTTTATATATGAATAATATAATATAAATTATTACAATTTTAATTTAGCTATTATAATTATTATAAATGTTATAAATGCTTAATATCTCAAATTGTTAAAATATAAAATTTTTTGTAAATTTCTAAATTTTTAAATTTTTAATAATATAAAATTTTTGAAAATTTAATAAAAAGGATTAGAATAATTTTATTTATTATATACTTAAAAAAGCTTAACCTTTATATTAAAAATTTTTAAATTAAAAAAAAAAATATATATTTTTAAATTTATATATGTATTATTATGAAACATACTGTTGATATAAATGAAATAAAATAAATTAAATATAATACCAATAGCATTAAATAAAAATAGCAATATGAAATAACATAATATAAAGAAAGTTTAAAAAAAAAATAAAAATAAAGAAAATAAATAATATTATATATATATATATTTTTATTTTTTTTTCATTGTTTTTATTATTTACTCTATTTTCATAACAAGTATTATTTTTATTTTTTTTTCATTGTTTTTATTATTTACTCTATTTTCATAACAAGTATTATTTTTATTTTTTTTTCATTGTTTTAATTATTTACTCTATTTTCATAACAAGTATTATTTTTATTTTTTTTTCATTGTTTTTATTATTTACTCTATTTTCATAACAAGTATTATTTTTATTTTTTTTATTAAAATAAATTATTAATATATTATTTATAGCGTTTAACTAGCTTGTCATATTATTTTAAGTTACTTTATATAAAAATAACGTATCAATATTAAAGGCTTATTGTATTATAGATAAAAAGAAATAAGCTCTACAATATTAAAATGTAAAGACATTAATTTGATTCAAAATTAATTTCAAATAGCACTTATCTAATTTAACTTTTAAAATTAATACTAATAATTTAAAAATTCAAATAATTTATTTAAAATAATTAAAAATTTATAAATGTCAATTTTTATGGGTAAAAATTTTTGAAAAGGTTAAAACATCAGAGTATAAAAATATTATATTGCTTCAATTAATAAAAAACTGCGAAGTGTGAGGTTCGAACTCACGACCTTAAGATTATGAGACTTACGCGCTGCCGACTGCGCCAACTTCGCTTTACACATTTTTGTAAGAAATATTTGTGGCCATAAGTTTGCCCACAAATATTTCAATTGAAACCATATATTCTGGTCACCATTTATTGGCCAAATATATGCATAACCATATATTAATGGTTATTAATTAAATAGGAAGTCTATTTGCTTTACCCAATCAAGTGGTAAAGAAAATAAACTCATATAGTTAAATAGTATAGTCAAAACTAACGTTAAATACTTTAGCGTTAGTATTAAAGTAAATTAATAGCTATAATAATAATTAATGTATATAATTATAACTAATAAATAAAAGATAATAATTATAATAATTATTTAAGTAAATAATATTTCATATTAATATTTATCGTATTATATTTATTTTTGTGTTATAATATTTATTTTAGTTCTTTTATTATTTTTTATAAAACTTTATTTAGTTATTAACTCGTATAGAGAGGTAATAACTAACTTAATTAACTTGTTATATTTAACTTATTAACTAACATATATAAAAACCTTTTACAATACTAACGCTTTATAGTTAGTTCTTACGTTAGCTTAGTTTTAATTAGGTTAGTGTTATTAAAAATTCTTAAAAAACATATTTTATTTTATTTAAATTATTGTTTAATAATAATTATTTACAATATTTTATATAATATTCAAATATTATATTTAAAAGAAGTAAATTTATTATTAAAAATAATTATTTTTTAATAGTTTAACATTAAAAATTCATTATTTGTAAATTTTAAAATTCATTATAACCATATTTTATATAATAAATTCTTTAATTTATTAAAAGAATTTATTTTCGAATTAGAAATGAAAAACGCAGGTAAGTCGCCTAACCCTCGGGGTGTCCATAAATTGGACACAAAAACATCATTCGTAAGGGACGGGACCCGTCCTGACGCGGCGAGCGCGGATGGCATGGATGGTGTAGAGGGAATGTCACGGGTTCGAACCCCGGTGCTTCTCGAAAGCACTGAGGTCGAATCTAATCAGAATTTACAGGTTCAACAGGGGGATTCTATGCCCACCCCTGTTGATCCTTCTTTCTTTTTTACTAATAATAGTGAGGTAAACCCAATGCAACACATTGAAGTTCTTCTTAATAGATGGGTTTCGGAAATATCTAGCCAGTTTGCTAGTATGGGAAACCGTCTGGGTGCTATGGAAGAACAACTTCGGGGTATTGAGGTTTACAAGAGCGAGATAAACGATGCTCTTCAGCAAAAATTTGTTGAAGTGGATCAAAGGTTGGAAGCAAATGAGTCAGCTAGCCAAGTTAGCTTGGAAGAGCTGCATGCTGTGGAAAATGCCTTTACCGCAGAACATGAGGAAAGGTTACAAGACCACCAGCAAGTGCTAAACAACCAAGAAACGTTGTACCGTCAATCTAGTGCCTTTGTCTCTTATAAAAAAGAGCTTGAAGAAGAGATGGCCAGATTGAGGGAGCAACGAAACGCTCTAGAAGAAAGAGAAAAATTGTTCGAGGCTAAAGTCGAAGCCATGAACAGAAGAGCTGAAGCCAGAGCTCATGAAAGAACATCCTATCAAACCGGTGGTATGGGTAATCCTCATGGTGCTGGAACTAGTAGCAGCACCAACCCTACGGAATATTCCGAGGATGGGGACGTGAAGATGTTCGATTGGCGAGTACATAGGTATGAAGAAAAAGTGCCTATGTTTGATAATAATGGGATAGACTTAGAGGGTTTTCAAGAGAAGTGCTTACGTCATTTCAAACGTTACCCATATGACTATGGTAACGACGAAAAGGCAAAGGTTAGCTTCATTGAAGATCATCTAGGTGGGAAAGTATTGAGATGGTATAGACTTAGAGAGAGGATGTTGCAGCGTAGGAATCCCGATGCTGAAAGACTATTCCTCCACCTTCAAGATAAGTTTCCACCAGAGTCTCCCCATGAACTCTGCAAGTCAAAGTTGCTTAAGCTCACACATGAGTGGGGAAAAGCATACGACTATTTGGAAGAGTTCAATGAATTGACGGAAACACTTGGGCTTCCTGAAAATGTTAGGAGACAGGTGTTAATACAACAGGTCAGGCCTTCTGTCAGGGAAGCGTTCTATGATATCCCTGAACCGGAACGTACGCTGGAAACATTAAGTGAAGTCTTGCTAAAGTGCGATGACCACCAAGCAGTCTTCCGTAATGAAACCATAGAAAAGTACGACAAAAGAGACCGCCAGACCACTATTATGGCCTTGTTGGATATCACAGACCCATGTAGACCATCTAGATGGGCTGAGTTAAAGCAGAAGAACAACAAGCCAAATAATAAGCCTAAAGTTGAGCAGACCAACACTCAGGCTTACGTAAAAAACAATAACGGTGCCAAAGAACGTCGTGAATCCTTAAATAAGTCAAGCTTTAGAAGAAGTTCTAGCTTCCAACCAAAGCAAGGACCTTCTAGTATGGGAAATAACCCATTACCTAAGGCTATGGCAAGTCAAACGACGGTCAATAACAGCTACTACAGTCAGAACCAACTAGTAGCTGAAATAAATGCAAGAAGCAACCCTCGAGATATAAAAAGGGTAGAAGTCTTGTATGATACTGGTTCCACCACAAACCTCATTCACCCAAATTTAGCAAAGAAGCTCGGGTTAAAGGTAGTGGACAAACCAGCCATATTCAGAACTGTGAATGGTGATATCGAGTTAAAGCAGTTCTCAGATGACTTGCAGTTGAAGTTATGGTTAACTCCATCTGGCGAACAAGAAGCTAAGCCATACTGCTTCAACACAAGTTGTCACCTATCCGACAATATGCCGGAGATGATCATTGTGGGACTGGGCTTCATGGATGAGCACTTTATCTACAGAGGTTATGATAAAGATGCACAAGTGAGGTACTTCGTAGTAGATAATGATAAGGATAAAGGACACACCAACAGTTATGGTGTAAATGACGGCAATATCTACTACTGTACTCAATTAAGTCCCATAACTACAGTTACTAATGCAAAAGCAAGAAGGCCTCTGGTAACTGTAACCGCAGAAAACATCGAAGCCGAAATCGTGGGTAATGGTAGCCACAAGGCTACAAAAGGAACCAGGAACGGAAGTTCCGGAGGGTTGGCATCGAGTTCCAACTTAGAGAAAACTTGTGTTTCAGTAGGGTTGGTACAAGAGTCAAACTTAGAGAAAAATCACATTTACGTAGGGTTGGTACAGGAAGAAAACTTAAACGAAAATCAACCTACACCTGAAGAAATCGTGGAGAAGTACTACCACAATTTCAAAGAAGCATTTAATGAAGAAATAGCTAACCAGCTACCAGAACACCGTCCTTACGACTGTAAGATCGACCTGGAGCCGGATGCTAGTCTTCATAAAGGGCCTATATATCCCTTCAATCCAGAAGAGGAAAAAGCACTGAAGGAATATATAGAGGAAAACCTGGCAAAAGGCTTCATCAGGAAGTCAGAAAGTCCTGCAGGTTATCCTGTGTTATTCGTGCCCAAAAAGAGTGGTGAAAGACGATTATGTACTGATTATAGGCGTCTTAATAAGGTAACAGTACGTAACTCCTTCCCTTTACCACTCATCAGTCAAGTGTTTGAGGCTATGAAAGGCGCGACTATCTTCTCCAAGTTGGATTTGAAGTCTGCCTACAACCTCGTGCGTATTCGTGAAGGTGACGAATACAAGACGGCATTCTCAACCAAGTTTGGGCATTATGAATATCTAGTGATGCCATTTGGGTTGACTAATGCTCCTGCCACGTTCCAAGGGTTCATTAATACGGTGCTGGCAGAAGAAATCAACGACTGCTGTCAAGTGTACTTGGATGATATCATCATCTACTCCAAGTCACTTGAAGAGCATGTAGGGCATGTAAAAAGAGTCCTACAAAAGCTAATAGATAATCGTCTAGTAGCTAAGTTAGCGAAGTGTGAGTTCCACAAGGAAGAACTTGCATTCCTGGGTCATGTAGTTGGAAAATATGGTATTAAAACCGACCCAGAAAAGTTAAAAGCTGTAGCAAGTTGGCCACAACCAACCAACATTAAAGAACTACAGTCATTCCTCGGATTCTGCAACTATTATAGGAAGTTTATAAAGGACTTCTCTAAGATAGCAAGGCCGTTATATGCGATGACGTCCAAAAAGGTACAATTCCTGTGGAATGAAGAACGCATCCAGGCGTTCGAGAAGTTAAAAGAAATGCTGTTGTCTCCACCAGTATTAGCATATCCTGACCATGACCGTCAGTTTATAGTGGAGTGCGACGCTAGTAACTACGCAGTGGGTGGTGTATTATCACAACTAGGCGATGACAATGAACTACACCCTGTGTATTACTATTCCAAGAAACTTACGAAAGCAGAAATCAACTACTCCATCACGGAAAAGGAGTTGTTGGCTATTAGGAATGCTTTCATCGAGTGGCGACACCTGTTAATGGGTGCGAAACATAAGGTCCTAGTATATAGTGACCATAGGAATCTCCTGTTCGCCACAAAACCACAGTTGTTGACAGCAAGACAGGCAAGATGGCAAGAGCTGTTTGCTGCATACGACTTCGAAATAATATATCGGCCAGGAAAAATGAATGGTAGAGCCGATATCCTATCAAGAATGGTATCTCCAGAACAGGTACAACTGGAGATGGAAAAAGCTAGCCTCCTTCGACCTGAACAGGTAAAAGAATTTCCACCCGTGGAAGAAGAGTGCTATGCGGTGTTAGAAGTAAGCTTTGTGGGAGAACTGAAACAAGCCTACAACACGGATGAGCTTGCTAGGGAAATTAGAGATGGTCTTGACGCAAAAAGAGGCCACAAGCTCATCAAAAAGAAGTGGTTGATGGTTAATGGGTTGATTGTTAGAAAGGATGCACCAGAACGTACATATGTACCAAAGGTGTTAAGGGAAACAATCATAAAACTTAACCACGATAGTGAAACAGCAGGTCATTTGGGAAAAGATAAAACTTATGACCTGATAGCCAGAAACTACTACTGGCCAAAAATGAAGGATGACATTGCGGGATATATTAAAGCTTGTACCATATGTTGTACCCAAAAGGACAACAGACACAAGCCGTACGGTAGCGCTGCTAGGGTAAAAGTTGCAGACTTACCTTGGCAAGAAGTAGAAATCGACTTCCTGACGGACCTACCTATTAAGGAACGTAGAAAACCAGGTAGTAGTCCCTCAGAACCCCCAGAAGTCACTAGAAGAGGTTGTATCATGGTTTGTAGCGATAAGTTAACCAAAATGATACACTTAGTGGGATTTAGGAGTATGCCTACTGCTAAAGAAACAGCCTTAGCATACTTACAACATGTATTCAAGTTACATGGTTGTCCCAAATCGGTTACTACGGATCGTGGTGTCCAGTTCACTAGTAAGTTGTGGAAGGACATTATGGGGTTCTTTGGCGTAGAAGTAAACCTTGCTACTACTGGCCATCATGAAACAGTTGGTCAGGTAGAACGCAATAACTCCTACGTAAGTATGTACCTTAGATGCTTTGTGAAGACCTTTGATGACGACGAATGGTTGAAGTACTTGTACTTAGCTGAGTTCTGCTATAATAATGCAGTACACAGTTCTACTAAGCAGTCCCCATTCCTAGCCTTGTATAACTACCAGGTACATATGAACCCTCAAGACTCAGAACTTGTCCACTCACTTGGTGAAGCTCCTATATTAGATAGCTTCGCTCACAACTTAGGTAACTTAAAGCACATGCTGGACATATCAAGAACACGGTTCTTAGACCACTTGGACCATAGAAGAGAACTTAACTACCCTAAAATTAGGCTCATGGATTTGGTGTGGTTAAGAAAACCAGAAAATTACAACCCTCTTCCCTTCTACAAGCTACAAGCAAGAAAGTACGGTCCCTTCAAGGTTATTGGAATTGATGAAAGCAAGCTTAACTACCGGTTGGATATCAGCAAGTCACCTTTCCCCAATGTCTACCCTGTGTTTCATATCAGTGAACTTGAACCCTACCATAACAAGAACTAACACCTGCACCAGTGGGCTACCAGAAAATTATCAAAATCATGAATGCCAGAAGAAAGAAGGATAACTACCAATACTTAGCTACCTTTAGTGACTTTAGACAAGAGTGGGTTGATGCTGATATCATTGACAAGAACTCCCACTATGATAAGCTACTCAAGGAATTTCAAGATAAATGCTACCAGGAATTCATGGTTAGTGTCCAAAACCCTGCCTAGGTTTTCTCCTCAGGGGGGCATTGTAAGAAATATTTGTGGCCATAAGTTTGCCCACAAATATTTCAATTGAAACCATATATTCTGGTCACCATTTATTGGCCAAATATATGCATAACCATATATTAATGGTTATTAATTAAATAGGAAGTCTATTTGCTTTACCCAATCAAGTGGTAAAGAAAATAAACTCATATAGTTAAATAGTATAGTCAAAACTAACGTTAAATACTTTAGCGTTAGTATTAAAGTAAATTAATAGCTATAATAATAATTAATGTATATAATTATAACTAATAAATAAAAGATAATAATTATAATAATTATTTAAGTAAATAATATTTCATATTAATATTTATCGTATTATATTTATTTTTGTGTTATAATATTTATTTTAGTTCTTTTATTATTTTTTATAAAACTTTATTTAGTTATTAACTCGTATAGAGAGGTAATAACTAACTTAATTAACTTGTTATATTTAACTTATTAACTAACATATATAAAAACCTTTTACAATTTTTTTCGTGAAAATTTTATTAACTAAATTATAAAAACTATATAAATTTTTTATATGTGTGTCAAAATCTCAATTCATGAAATTCGACATTTCATGAAATTTCATAATTTTGAAATTATTAATTAAATTAATTAAAATATTAATTTAATAATATTTTACTAATAATAGTTGATTTAATATAAATATTAATTGGGAAGCTATTTATTATCCGGAGATAAATAGTGTAACAATTAATTAATATTAAACAAACCAATTAGTAAAATATGATTCATTTAAACAATTATTAATATTATTTTTAACAACTTATTAATATCAATATTTAAAGAAAATTATATTTTTATATTATTATATTATTATATTTTATTAATATTTATATTTATATTATTATACATGTATAACTTAAAAATATTATTATTATTATACTTTATTAATATCAATATTATATTAAAAATGAAAGTATAAATAAGTTGAACAAAGAACGATTTTAAGAAGTTCTTTGTGAGATTATTAATACTCTTTTTTTATATAGTAAATTCAATATTTAAAAATTAATAATTAATATTTATATATTAATAAAAAGCTGAATAAAATAATTCTTTAAAAACTATATTTATTATTCCTTATCTTAACACTTACTTTACTATATAATTAAGCCTATCCTAACCTAGTAGACTTAATTATAAACTTAAATCCACTTAGATTCTTGACAATGTGTGAAGATATTAACTGGATTTAAAATAAATTCAGATAATATCTATAATTAATTAAACATAATAATTATAATTAAATAATTTCAATAATTACTTTAAGACACCTTTAAAAGTCACCTTTTAAATTTTGATTCAGTGTAAGTATTCTATTATTAATATATTACATGTAATACCTTATCTCTATCTTAATAGAGGAAAAATAGAATGAATTGAATTCGATTTTAATTCTTTGTAAAGATTATAGTTATAATATTAATTATATAGTTACTAAATATATTATCATTTTATATTATTATTATTAAATAAATAAAATTTTATAATAAAGTTATTTTAAAACCAAATATTGACTTTTCTTATTTGGAAGTTTTAAGGGTTATATTATAATTAAATTTAATTTCTTACAAAACATTTTTACTATGTAATTAATAACATTCTGACTTGGCCGCATAACCAAACTCTAAGATTTAACAATGTGTCACGGATACTAGTGAAATCTGCAATTTCAAGTGATCTTGAAATTGCAAAAT
Organism: Piromyces finnis; assembly: GCA_002104945.1. NCBI lineage: Eukaryota > Fungi > Neocallimastigomycota > Neocallimastigomycetes > Neocallimastigales > Neocallimastigaceae > Piromyces > Piromyces finnis. The sequence goes on along the minus strand of MCFH01000055.1, from coordinate 78,463 downwards.
TACTTTTAAAATATAGAAAAATTAATTATTATCAAATTTTAAAATTATATAACAATGTTAAGAAATATTAAACTTGTTAAAGATTAAAGCAGCATTAGCATGACCTTTACCTTTTATAAAAAATTAATGCAAACACTTTTAACCTTTAAGATTATAAATAGCAAAAGAGAAACAATCATAGCTCAACAACAAATGTGAATTTTTGGATGAAAATATTTTTGCATAAAATTATGATTATTAGATAGGGTCACACTCGTGAACAACAACATATGTTAAAATGGATTTGATATTTCTGCTGATTCATGAAATATCAATGCTTAAAGTTTTTTTTTTTTTTTTTTTTTTTTTTTTTGAAGCCTTAACTTAAATCTATATTATCACAAAATTTCTGCTAATTTTCCCAATTTCCACTATTACTTAGCAAGGTATAGTTATATTAAGGATTTAATTAGTATTATATCAATATACTATATTAAATATTAAATTGATTAATAATAGTATATATAATATAATAAAAGATAATATATATATTTAAATCATTATTCAAGTCATCTAACTTACGAAAAATAATTTCATTTAAAAATTTTCTATTATTATTATTATTATTATTATTATTATTATTATTATTGTTATTGTTATTATTATTATTATTATTATTATTATTATTATTATTATTATTATTATTATTATTATTATTATTATTGTTATTGTTATTATTATTATTATTATTATTATTATTATTATTATTATTATTATTATTATTGTTATTATTATTATTATTATTGTTATTATTATTATTATTATTATTATTATTATTATTATTATTATTATTATTATTATTATTATTATTATTATTATTATTATTATTATTATTATTATTATTATTATTATTATTATTATTATTATTATTATTATTATCATCATTATTATTATTAATAATAATATTATTACTTTAATCAAAGAATCAAAAGATTGTTTGATTTGATCGAAACAGATCGAAGCAATTAATAACAATTATTAACCATTTATGAGAATCTATAATTAGAATTATCAATTATTTATTCTATAACTTAATAAGAATAAGCTTTAAACAATACTTTTTAAATAAATAATAAATATTTTCACTTTTCAATTAATATATTAGTATATATTGAAATAGTATATTTTTGTGACTTGCGTTATATTTTATCTGGCAAGCTTATGATAAAAGTAATTTTAATCTTATTTTAAGTTCATCAAATATCTATTTAATTTTAAGAGTCCACTTAATGATTAACATTAACTTTTAACTCCAATAATTTTTAATTTTTAAACTTTTTTTTTCTGTTCTTTTCTTTTTTGTTATAGTTTAAAACATATTACTTTTTTTTTTTTTTTTAAAAAAAAAAAAAAAATAAAAATAAATGACATTTATTTTAATCAATATAAAATAATATAAAAATATTCAGCAATTTTTGTAAAAAAAAATTCATTATTCACTCACGGCGGGACTCGAACCCGCAATCTTCAGATTAGAAGTCTGACGCCCTATCCAATTAGGCTACGCGAGCTTTTATCAATTTTAAAAGGCGTTGATATAATTTTATAATAATCTTAATTTTGAATTTTACTTCAAATGTGAAGATATTAACTGGATTTAAAACAAATTCAGATAATATCTATAATTAATTAAACATAATAATTAGAATTAAATGATCCCAATAATTATTTTAAAACACCTTTAAAAGTCACCTTTTAAATTTTGGTTCAGTGAAAGGGTTATGATTTCAAAAAATTTAATATCAATACACTATAACCCTTAGCCAAAAATAAACAAATACGAAACTACGCATAACTCGCCAAAAACTGTCGCTACGGCTGTAAGTGCTACGGTTGTGAAACCAGGTTTATTAGAAAGCTTAAGGGAAAAGCTATATTTTGGTATAATCGCGGTCCTTCTAACTGGTCATTTAAGGAAGATATGATCATTTGAAGATTTTAATAAGTAAATTAAAATTAATATGATATCAAGTATGGATCATAGACATTTCTTATGACTTGACGAAAATTAAAAAGATATCAATAGAAATTCTAATTATATTAATTTAATTAATGATAGTGACTGTTACTAAAAATAGAACTAAACCATTTAGGTGTAACAGTTAACATTTATAAATTAAATAATTTTAATTATTATAAAATAGGTTAATAGATCAAGTGTTTAAATGATTAATCATATGTTTATTTTATTTTATGTCATGACAAAACAAACAAACAAACAAACAAACAATCTTATTATATTATTAACATATTACATGTAATACTTTATTTTTATCAATTTAATAATCTGAACAAAGAATATAAAATAGAATGAATTGAATTTGATTTTAATTCTTTGTAAAGATTATAGTTATAATCTTAATTATATAGTTATTAAATATATTATCATTTATATTATTATTAATAAATAAATAAAATTTTATAAAAAAAGTTATTCTAAAGAATAAATATTAATTTTTCATTTGGAAGTTTAAAGGGTTATTTTATATTTAAATTTAATTTCTTAAAAACATATTTACTATATAATTGATAACATTCTGACCTGGCCGCATAACCAAATCCAAAAACTTAACATCAAAATGTCATGAATCTAAGTGGGTTTAGATAATCCCATAGATGTGAAACACTTAACCCTTGAAGGAAGTTTGAATTACGAAACCCAAGAAAATTACTGGAAAAATCAAATTACTTTGATGATATTATGAACATTAGAAAGCTAAAGGCCTAAGCTATCTTTTGGTACATTTAAATCATCAATATTCCAAAAAGTTGAGATACTTATGACCAATTAAAGGGAATTCAGTATAAATTAAATATTAAAAATTTCACACTTAAAATTAATAGAAATTTTTCTAAACTTTTAGATATTGGTTTAAGTATTACTATTAATAATAAATTTAATTATTAATTACTAAATTAGTAATCAGATGATAAAAGTTGTGAGAAGTTATTTAAACTCATGACTTAAAATAATAATATATTATATTAATAATTATTATTACTCGTAACAGTTTATAAAAATCATAGTTACAAAAATTAATTAATTAATATTAATAAAATAGCCATGTGGATTAATGATTAATTATGTAAAAATTGTAACTTTGTGAAATTAGTATAAATAGAGTAGTTTAGTTAAATGTTGATCAGTAGTAAGATTATTAATTTTAATTAGATAAATTAATAATAGTAAAGATTAATAAATTACATTAGATTTCCCTTGTAACTAATTTTATAAATAAAAGTTGATTTAAACTTAATTTTAATTTAATGAAATTTGAAATTAAAGTGTTATTTTAGTTAATAAAGCCATTGCATATAATTTAATCCAATAACCGGATAATTAAGAAAATTAATTTCTATTATTATTAGTTTATAACCATTCCCGACCTAGTTAATTAATCCAAACCTAACCCGAATCTGCGTGATTTAACACAAAAAGTGATTATTATATTATATCTTTAGATATAACTGTATAAGTTATATTTATAAAATAATGTTTTATAAAAATTAATAAAATTGTTTTGTTACAGCACTAAATTGTTTTATTAGAAACACTCGTTTTTCTAATATTTAAATATTTAAAATTTTATTTATTAAGTTATTAAAATGATTATTAAAATTATAGAAATACTAACTAAACTATATAATATTTCTTTATTAATAATAATAATAATGATTAAAATAAGAATATTTACATGTATTTATATTTTATTTTAAATTTAAACTATTTACATTAAAATAAATAATAAAATTAATAACTATTTACAATAAAAGCAATTACCAATAACAATAAAAGAAATAATTAAAAGTTAAAGAATATAAAAAGTTGTTTATTTTACAATTAATTAAAGTAATAATTATTTTTAATGTTTTAATAAAGGTGTTTAATTATATTATTTTATAATATGAATTATTATATTTGTTTACTTTTAAAGTGTAATTTATTAAAGAAGTTATTAAGTATTTAATTTATCAATTAATTTAACAAAAGTTATATATTTTGATCTCGATTAATTAAAATTTATTATTTTTTCTTTCAATAATCAAAATATATGCAGTGTTAAGGATTAATTTTATTTTAAAATTCTGGTAAAAGTAATTAATTAAACTATAACTTATTTAAGTTACTTTTAAGGTTAACTTAAAAATCAGGTATAATAATAATTTTATATTTATTAAATTCATTATTTATCATATTGATACGATATGAAATAAAATATCATAATATTATTATTTATTCTAAGGTTGTGATAATAAGGAAGTATGCTGAAATAATATATTCCAGTTATTAATAATTATGGGATATGTTTACTAACTATTTATTTATTTATTTATTTATTATTATTATTATTATTATTATTATTATTATTATTATTATTATTATTATTATTATTATTATTATTATTATTATTATTATTATTATTATTATTATTATATAAACAAAAGAAACATTTCATTATTATTAAATATTTATCTTTATTTATTAAAATATATTATACTTAGTATTTATACATTTATTTATTAATAATACATATTTAAATAATTATCTTTCTTATTCAAATAAACTATTCATTCACTAATAATATTACTAACTAAACTATTACTAAAATTCTTCTCACTTATTATTTTATTATATCTTATTATCTTTGGAACTTAATTATAAAATCAAGAACATTATTTTAAATTATTTAATTATTAATTATTTATATTAGTACATATTAAATATTTTTTTATTAATTAATTTTATATTAATTTTATTATTAATTAAAAGTATTAATTTATTATTATCTTGACCCTTATGTGAATTGACCTAGAGTTTATGCCAAAAGTAGTATTTTCCTTTCGTCACGTATCAATATTTGATATAATTTGATAATAATCTTAATTTTGAATTTTACTTCAAAAAGTGATTATTATATTATATCTTTGAGTATAACTATATAAGTTATATGGATTAGAATTTAAAATTGTTTTTATAAAAATTAATAAAATTGTTTTATTAAGACACTAAATTGTTTTATTAGAAACACTCGTTTTTCTAATATTTAAATATTTAAAATTTTATTTATTTAAGTATAAAAGTGATTATTAAAATTAAAAAAATATTAACTAAACTATATAATATTTCTTTATTAATAATAATAATAATGATTAAAATAAGGATATTTACATGTATTTATATTTTCTTTTAAATTTAAACTATTTACATTAAAACAATAAAATTAATAACTATTTACAATAAAAGTAATAAAAGTAATTAGAAATAACAATAAAAGAAATAATTAAAAGTTAAAGAATATAAAAAGTTGTTAATTTTACAATTAATTAAAGTAATAATTATTTTTAATGTTTTAATAAAGGTGTTTAATTATATTATTTTATAACATGAATTATTATATTTGTTTACTTTTAAAGTGTAATTTACTAACGAAGTTATTACACATTTAATTTAACAATTAATTTAACAAAAGTTATATATTTTGATCTCGATTAATTAAAGTTTATTATTTTCTTTCAATAATTAGAATATATGCAGTGTTTAGGATTAATTTTATTTTAGAATTTTGGTAAAGTAATTAATTAAACTATAACTTATTTAAAGTTACTTTTAGGGTTAATTTGAAAATCAGGTTTAATAATAATTTTATATTTATTAATTTCATTATTTATCAGTTTCTCGGCCTTTTAAGAATTAACTTCGTCCCTTGAAGTCAAATTTTGTTCTGGTAGAACGTAAGGAAAAATATTTTTAATATGCACATTTCTATCAAGTAGTTTTCCTGTATGTGGATCTTCAAGTACAACAGTATTAAATTTTTGTTTATTAACAACTTTATAAGGACCATAAAAATAAGGATTTAATTTACTTCTTCCTATTAATCTTATCATAACATAATCACCTGGTTTATAAGTCTTCTTTAAAGCTTTGGATAAACCTATTCTATGTTCCCAATATTGATTAGCATGATTAGAATATTCAGTAGCTTGTTTTACCCAATTTTGATGCCTTAAAAATCTTCGAAAAATATATTCTTCTTCTGTTTCATTAGGATCTTTATAAATATCAGGAAACATTATTTCTAATGGCCATGTGTCTCTTCTACCATATAATAGTTCGAAACTACTAAACTTAGTTTTTGAATTTTTGGTGGTTCTAAGTGCCCAAAGTGCAGATGGTAAATATTCATCCCATTCGGATTCATTTTCAATTAAAAGTCTTAAAGTTTTTCCAATTTCTTTGTTTCTATTTTCAATCATACCATTAGATTGTGGGTGATGAGGAGAAACAAAATGAACCCATGATCCATATAGATCAATCATCATTTTAGTAATATCAGACATAAACGAACTTCCATTATCAGTAACAATTATTTCTGGTGGACCGTGTCTTGTTATTACTTCTATTAAAAATTTTATTACTTCTTCTGATTTCATATTTGGGATTGCTTTAGCTTCAACCCATTTGGTGAAATAATCAACAAGGGTAATAATATAAGAATTTCCATGTTTAGTAAGTGGTAATGGACCAACTATATCTAATCCGACTCTAGTAAATGGTTGTTCAATTGGGGTTATATTATCTTCAGTATTTTTAGGTAAAGGCTTAGGTCTACAAAGTTGACATTTTCTACAGGACTTTACCCACATTCTTACATCATTCCAAATACCAGGCCAATAGTAAGATTTTAAAATTCTATTTGTGGTCTTTTCAGCACCTTCATGACCAACAGAATGAGCACGACTTATAATATCCTTTTTATCTTCATCTTTATAAATAACTTTAAGATATAATTCATCCTTTTTGTAATAAAGAGTATTATCAACAACTTGATAATTTTTAGTAAAATATTTTTTTATTCCTTCAGGTAGGTCTAAATCTCTTGGATTAAAATCAGATAAAATTGCATAAGCGCAATTTACTATTTCATTAGAGTTTTTAGAAGGCAATCTTGAAAGAGCATCAGCAAAAACATTTTTCTTTCCTTTATCATATTTTAATTCAATTTTATATTTATTAAATTCTTCAATCCATCTTGCATGTCTACCTTTTGATGGAATATTCTTTTTATAGAATCCAAGTAATGGTTTATGATCGGTAATTAATATGGTAGGATTTTTATTACTTATAATATATTGACGAAATTGTAAAATAGCATAATAAATTGCTAATCCTTCAAGATCAGTAACAGAATAATTCTTTTCTGAAGTAGATAAAGTACGACTAATACAACAAATTGGATGTTCCAATTTGTCCCCCTCCACCTGTAAGAGTACAGCACCAATGCCATTAGTTGATGCATCAGTACGAATAATAAATTCTTTATTAAAATCAGGATAACTTAAAATAGGATCACTTAATAGACATTGTCGAATATCTTCAAAAGCATCATTACATTCTTGTGACCAAATATATTCTTGGTCTTTCTTTAATAAATTAAAAAGAGAACTTGCTCTAATAGAAAAATTTTGAATAAATTTGCGGTAATAACTAGCTAAACCTAGGAATGATCTTAGTTCATTAACATTTCTTGGAGCATTCCATAAGGCAATACTTTGAACTTTAGAAGGAACAGTTTTTAATCCATTAGGTGTAAGTACATGTCCTAGTACTTCTACCTTTTCTTGAAAGAATTTACATTTTTGTAAATTAAGAGAAAGATTATATTTAGATAATATTTCAAAAACTTGTTGTAAATGATAAAGATGTTCTTCAGGTGATTTAGAATAAACAACAATATCATCAATATAAACAAAAAGACATTTACCAATTAATGGTAAGAGAATCCTATTCATTTCTCGCTGGAAAGTAGCGGGAGCATTAGTTAAACCAAATGGCATTACTTTAAAATTATAATTACCAAATTTTGTTGTAAAAGCAGTTTTTTCAATATCATTTGGATTCATAGGAATTTGATGATAGCCAGAATATAAATCTAAAGCAGAAAATATTTTTGCACCATTAACAGAAGAAATTAATTCATCAATAAAAGGAAGTGCATAAGAATCCTTAATGGTAATTTCATTAAGTCTTCTATAATCAATACACATTCTCCATTTACCATTTTTCTTTTGTACAAGCAGAACTGGAAATGACCATGGAGAGTGAGAAGGAGTAATTAAACCTTTATCAAGTAATGAAAGAATTTCACTTTTTAAAATATCAGCATGTTCCTTAGATAATTTATAAGGTTTTAATTTTATTGGTTTATTAGTAGTAGTAATTATAGAATGAGGCTCTAGATCCGCAGTAGTTAATTGAGACATTGATGTAGCCATACAATTTTTATATTTATTTATAATATGTTCAAATTTTGATTTAATATTATCAGGTGTTGAATTTAAAATTTCTTTTAATGTATCTTGAAATTCTTGGTTTTCTTCTTTTGAAATAATTATAGAATTCATCAAAGGAATATCATTAATATCATTATCATTACTATTGATAATATTTGTAATTTTCTTTAAACCTTTTTTGGTTTTTTGATATATATAATCATCATCAGGGTCAATAAATAAACGGTATTTCTTTTGAATACCTCTTCCAAAAATTGTCGTTCCAGTTTTTATCCTGGTTGTTAAGGCGTTTCCTTAGCATACATAAGGCTTCTGGTTCGACCCCGCAGATGTCAGTGCCTGTGGATTTTCCCACTGGGTTTGCCATGGGTTGGGTTATGATATTCAGGTAAGTATAAATGAACTTTCTAATTTACTACTATGATAATAACACTCGTCTAGCCGGCCTGAGAGGGTCTAGTGTACATGGTACATTCCAAATTAGAACTTAATAAGTGGTGACTTAGGCTATGCCAAAAACACATAATATTCCTTAATCAATTTAAGTGTAAACATTAGGGGGCGGTTGACACGTGATCAAATTGACTATAAGAGGCTTAGCATTGTAGTTGTGAAATATCGTACAACGACATGCATCTAATGTACATGGATTAAGTGAGCGTCGAAGCTGAAGAAACAGTATGACAGACCAGGAGGGTCACAACCACCTAGCAATAGGAATGAGCCAACGTTTCTCTAAGAACCACCATTGGAGCTAACTCTGATCGATGGGAGAAATGCACTCGGAAGTTAAAAAAAAAAAAAAAAAAAAAAAAAAAAAAAATCTTCCAAAAATTATATCAAAGTATGGGTTACTTTGTTCTATAATATAAAATTTTTCTAAAATAGTACAACAATTATTAATATTTATTTTTAAAGTAGTAAAAATATTTGTAGGAACAGTAGTACCATTAGCAATAGTTATATTTTGTTCCTCATCACTTCTTTCAATATTTTTATTAGATAATTTATTAAAACCATTTGTAGTAATGATATTGACGTTTGCGCCAGTATCATAAAGGATTTTTAAATATTTTCCATCTATGTCGCCAATTATTAATGGAATATTAGAGTTATTAAAGGAGTACATCACTTTTTCAACTTTGGGTTTACAACCTTGTTCTAATTCTTTTCTAAGCGATGGACTAGCAGAGAGTAATTGAGAAAGACTTATTTTTGGATATAAATTATTTGCTTCTTTAATTATACTAAATTTATCTTTGGTTTTTAACATTTGTATTTCTGTCATATTTCTTTTTGTAGTTACCTTGGGTTTGACAAGATTTTTCTTTACTTTTATTTTATTAGTTTCATTATTATTTTTAAAAGTTTCTTCATTAGTAGAATTGTTAGAATCATTAATTTCAATAGGTTGGATATGTTCTTTTGTATTCGTAACTTCTTCTAGAGGTATTTCATTGGTATTATTTTGTTCTTCTTCACTTTCTATTTCTGTTTCTTCATTTGGGATTTCTTCCATCTCTTCATCTTTATCTTCACTAATTTTTCTTCCACGAGTATCTCTAATATTCTTCTTTTGTTGTTTTAAATTCCTAATGTTGGGTTGGTTAAGTATTGAGGGTTTGACAATACTTTTATTATTTGGTGATATTTTATTTTTATCTAGTGTTTTAACATTTATTCTCTTCTTTTGAGCGGCATTTATAGAATAATTATTTTCATTAGAGATATTAGAATTTATTTGGGCTTCTTGTACATTTTGTGAATTGTTTGCAATTTTAGTTTTTATGGGAGATTGCTTACTCCCATTATTTAGTTTAAATGATTATATTCATCATCTAATTCTGGACAATCATTCGTAGTATGACCTATTCTTTTACAATTTAAACAAACATTAATTTTTAGGTCAGCAAGCTTTTGAGTTATTTCTTTTAGTTCATCATCATTATTTTGTGGATATTTTAAGGTACTTCTTCTTTGCTCAACATTTTGACTAATATTATTAAATCTTGGATAATTATTGTTATTATTATTGTAGTTATTATTTTGAATATTACTATTATAATTATTATTTCTGTAGTTATTAGTATAATTTCTATTATTATAATTTTTAAAACTATTTTGGGTGGTATTATTATTATTCATTCGGTTATAACTATTAAAATTATTGGAATATGCTTTATCATTATTTCTTTGAGCATTATTATCATTTGGAGATCTTCTAGAATTAATGGAAGTTCTTATTTTTGGTCTATTTTCTTCAACTATATTGAAAATTTTCTCTTTCTTAATAGTAATGTTTCTGGCTTCTTCTAAACTTTTTGGTTCAGCTTCTAAAAGTGCTTCGTAAGTTTTAGTAAGGTTTCTAAAAGCATTAATATAGTAGGACAATATGATTTCATTTGACATTTTTAAGTTTGTTTTATTTATTAAAGAGTCAAATTTAATATTGAATTCAGATACACTTTCATTTTTCTTTATTGTAATAGTAGACAATTCTAATAATCTAGAATTCTTTGGTACTGAACCTTTAAAATGACTTTTAAGGTTTTTGATGATGGTATTATAATCATCTGGTGTTTCTTTATTTAATGCATTAACTACAATTGTTCTAGCTGTACCTGTAGTTAATGATATAAGGTATTCTAACTTTTCTTGTTCTGGTGCCTTATATAAATTACACCAATGTTTGAAAGAAAATTCCCAATCATCAAATTCAACCTTTGTTGAACCCAAAATAGGTATTCTATTAAAGGTAATACCTTTAGTAGTATTATCCATTATTACTTTTTATTTTTATTTTATTTAATTTTATTTTAATATTTTATTTAAAAACTCAATTTTTATTTATTCTCAATAATTTAGTTATAAGAACAATAATATGTTTTTATTTACAACAATCTTTATTTACAATAATTTAGTTATAAGTACAGTAATATGTTTTTATTTACAATAGTCTTTATTTACAATAATATAATTTTATTTACAGGTATTTTATTTATTACTGTTATTAATAAAATATAATCTTATATAACGTTTATATAATGTAATATAAAAGGAGTAATTGGTTGTTGTTTGTAAACACTTGTAGACACTTGCTTTAGTTTTATTGTAATTAAGAAGATTTTATTTTTTTTGAGAAAATGTTAAGAATATATTTTATTTATATTAAGTTATTTATATATTAGTATTGTTAAAAAAAATATTTAATTTAGAGTAGGATGTTTATTTTTATTTCTTTATTATAAAGCAGAAAATAATATTGATTATGTTATTATAGTACCTTCAGAGTACCCGACAGTTTCGTCACCGTGCCTTTCGACCTCCACTAACTAACCGTCATAAATATTAAGTGGTGTAATATTTACTTATTAGTTAGCGCTCTACTCCCCCACGATATGTGATAAAACTGCACTCTTACTAACTTACTATAAAACACTTTAATTATCTTAGTAATTAATTAACCGAAAAGATAAACAAAAGTTATTTTTCGCTGAAAATTAACTAAAAAGACAACTCAATATTATTGCTTTTATTATTTAAAATTTATAACAATACTTTTAATTTTACTTGACCGATGATTATATTTTATAATTAAATAATTTTTATCTTTAATTTATAAATTATAATTATTAATTTATAATTATAATTTATGTATTTCTTTTTCTTTTTTTAAAAAAAATAATTAAATATAAAACTTTATTTACAGGATTTATTTTTCGCTTTTTAGTGCCTTACAACAATTTAATTAACCGGCAAAAGCTACTAACTAGAGGTGATATACTAGACCTCAAAATAAATTTAAACTATATATTTTTATGTCGCTTTACCTTCACGACAAACCTTTAGCCTTCGGTGACTAAAGTTCCTTATTCGCCAGAGTTCACAAAAGTATTCAACTTGAGAGTCCTGTATTGCGTGCTTTTTATCACACTAACAATCCCTTCCCCCAAGTAAGCGTGCTATTCACACTCGTCCTACTTTTACAAATACTTCAGTGATTAACAGCTATAGTTTCTAACCAACTGAAACTAGTTAATTATACACTGAAACTCTGTATATGAGCTCTATACGCTCCTAGTATATTTTTACAAGTATTTTTTATTTATAAAGTTTTATATTTATAAATTTTTTTTTTTTTTTTTTTTTTTTTTTTTTTTGGTTTGTTTGGTGTATATATATTTTTTATATATATATACTTAAATCTTTATTTATTATTATTTTGATTTATTTTTATTATATATTTATTTTTATGTATATATATCTAATGTATATATACCTATTTTATTATTATAATTAATTCTTTCAACTATCTTATTTATAATATTATCAATCTATTTATCTAATAATTTTTCTATACTATTTTTTTTTTTTTTTTTTTTTTTTTTTTTTTTAATTCTTTTCTTATTTAAAATATCTATATATTTTATCTAATATATAATGTTTATATATCAATTTACTATATTAATACTATACTATTAAGTATTATAATTTATTTATTTTATTTTAATATTGATTTAATAATATTTAAATAATATTTCAATATTGAATATTGATTTATTATTTTAATATTATTTTATTATTTAATAAGTTATAATTTCTAAATAGATAAAATATTGAGAATATTTAACTATTCTATTAATTATCTATTCTATACTATTATTTAATTAATTTCATAGAATATTTTACTATTCTATATGAAATTTTTATATAAAGAAAATTTATATATTTACCTTATTTTGATTCTCCGGTTCGAAGGACCATTGATATAATTTGATAATAATCTTAATTTTGAATTTTACTTCAAAAAGTGATTATTATATTATATCTTGAGTTATAACTATATAAGTTATATGGATTAGAATTTGAAATTGTTTTTATAAAGATTAATAAAATTGTTTTATTAAAAACACTAAATTGTTTTATTAGAAACACTCGTTTTTCTAATATTTAAATATTTAAAATTTTATTTAATTAATTATAAAAGTGATTATTAAAATTATAATATTTCTTTATTAATAATAATAATAATGATTAAAATAAGGATATTTACATGTATTTATATTTTCTTTTAAATTTAAACTATTTACATTAAAACAATAAAATTAATAACTATTTACAATAAAAATAATAAAAGTAATTAGAAATAACAATAAAAGAAATAATTAAAAGTTAAAGAATATAAAAAGTTGTTTATTTTACAATTAATTAAAGTAATAATTATTTTTAATGTTTTAATAAAGGTGTTTAATTATATTATTTTATAACATGAATTATTATATTTGTTTACTTTTAAAGTGTAATTTACTAACGAAGTTATTAAATATTTAATTTAATAATTAATTTAACAAAAGTTATATATTTTGATCTCGATTAATTAAAGTTTATTATTTTCTTTCAATAATTAGAATATATGCAGTGTTTAGGATTAATTTTATTTTAGAATTTTGGTAAAGTAATTAATTAAACTATAACTTATTTAAAGTTACTTTTAGGGTTAATTTGAAAATCAGGTTTAATAATAATTTTATATTTATTAATTTCATTATTTATCATATTAACATATGAGGCGTTAATAGTATAGAGGTAGAATATTTGCCTTCCAAGCAAATGGCCCGGGTTCGATTCCCGGTTAACGCATAAATATTTTTTAAAAAATTCAAATTCCTATTGGATAGTTTTTTTTTTTTTTTTTTGTAAATCATAATTAATTTTGCATAATAGACTCACCTCCAATTCTCCTTAAGGATAATATTTCAAAACTTTCTAGTGACTGGGATTCTCATTTTGATGGTTTAAAAGCCCACTTAGTCAAAGCTAAAGAAGATTTCAAGAAATTCGGTAATCCAAAAAAATCTACTGGTTCTGACTTTAAAGTGAATGACATGGTTTAACTAAAGAGATACTATTTTTCCAATGAACCTTCTAAAAAATTATCTTCACAATATTTAGGGCTATTTAAAATCATTGAGAAGAGGGAAAGAATGAATAACCACCTGGAGTTGCCAGAAAACTTACACCTTCAACCTATATTTCATATCTCACAATTAGAACCATGTGTAAAAAGGAATCCTGAACTTAAAGAATCATTTGAAGAGGAGCAATGTAAGAATTAATATTAAATTACTTAATATTCATTCTTAGTTATATTATGTAATTAAACATTATATAAAAATTTATTGAATTTATTTAATATATATTTATTTATTCATTAATATAATATAGTAAGTTTACTTAATGCATTAACTACTTATTCATTTAATTACATTATAAATATTTATTTAAAATATATTTATTCATTCATTTAAATAATATAGTAAATTTATTTAATACATTGGTTTTACGTATATTTAGTTTAATTAATAGTATTTATTTAGAGATTAATAATCCATTTCCATTTATTTATTTATTAGTAAAATTATTATACAAAAATTTCACAAATTATAAATTATGTAACATTTTATTTTATTTTATTTTATTTTATTTTATTATATTTTATTTTATTTTATTTTATTTTATTTTATTTTATTTTATTTTATTTTATTTTATTTTATTTTATTTTATTTTATTTTATTTTATTTTATTTTATTTTATTTTATTTTATTTTATTTTATTTTATTTTATTTTATTTTATTTTATTTTATTTTATTTTATTTTATTTTATTTTATTTTATTTTATTTATTTTATTTTATTTTATTTTATTTTATTTTATTTTATTTTATTTTATTTTATTTTATTTTATTTTATTTTATTTTATTTTATTTAATAAATTAGAAATATCAGATATTAAGGTTTTTCCTTTATTAAGTTTTACTTAATATTACGATGATTGGTATGTCTAAGATATCAATCGAATTTCTTTTTAGGTTTTTCTTCTAATCTTTTCCTAAAAAGATTTTTTGTTAAGATTAGAAATTATTCATTTAACTTTAAATTTTAATAAAATTATAAATAAGAGAACTCTTGGATTCCATTAAAGAATCCAGAGTTATTATTATAAGACAATTATAGTAAATAGCTTTTTTCAAAAAGCTATATTAATAAAAATATTTAAACTAAAATATCTTTAAAATTTTGTGTTGTTTATTATAGCTCACTTATAATAAACTCTTTAAGATAAGTATTTATTTCTTTATTTTCTTTTAAGAAACTTCTCAATTTAATAATACATATTATATCATTATATTGTAGATAATAATTATTATTAAATATATAGTAATAATTATTACATCTTGATACGCTACTCGCACAAAAATATAATAAAAACTAACCGAATAAACACGACTTAACCCATAGTGACTTTTAATAAAAATAAGTAACAATAACCCTTTAAAATAAATGAATAATAACTATATAAAAATATAACCCTTTTAAATAAATAATATTCTCTTTATTAAATAAATAATAATAAATTCTGAATAAAATGACTTAATAGAAATAAATATAAATAAATTATTAAATAAAACAACTTAATTAAATAGTGTATTAGTATATTAAAATAATAAAATAATAAATAAAAATGAATGAATAAATTCAAATAAAATGGTGTATATCAAATTATTAATTCTAGTGTTTATCCAAATGTCCCTTAAAAATTCTTTTAAAATTATATTTAAAAACTAATAATTAAATAATTGAGTAATTATTACTAAAAGTGACAAACTTAAACCTGGAAATAGAACAATAATAGTAATTTTAAGGATAAAATACAGAATTCTTTTATGTTTTTGGTTTTTGTATAAAATGAGTGCTTATAATAATTGATACTTTTATTTTAGTTTCATTTTAATTTTATTTTAGTTTCATTTTAATTTTATTTTAGTTTCATTTTAATTTTATTTTAGTTTCATTTTAATTTTATTTTAGTTTCATTTTAATTTTATTTTAGTTTCATTTTAATTTTATTTTAGTTTCATTTTAATTTTATTTTAGTTTCATTTTAATTTTATTTTAGTTTCATTTTAATTTTATTTTAGTTTCATTTTAATTTCATTTTAGTTTAATATTCTTTTAATTTTAAATTTTAATTATTTTATTTAAGGTATTATACATTTAATGATAGTTAATGATAATTAATAATAACTCTTTTTTAAGTTTAAACATTCTGAAGTAAAAGAGGATCAAATAAGTAATATTTTATAATACTAAAGTATAATTTTAATTTATTCTTTTAATTTTAACAAATAATAACAATAGTAATTAGTAATAGTAAATAGTTAAAATAATAATAAATGTAATAAATGTAATAAATGAAAAATGCATAAAGGGAGGATAAATTTCTCCTTTAAAAGGGGGGGACAATGAATAAACAATAAAAATAATAAAAATATAATAAAGAGATAATTTAAAAGCATAATTGATAAATTTATTTTTTAAGTTTTAAAGAGATTTATTTGTTAATTATAAAACGCACTTTTATTTTAAATTTACTGTTCCATCTAAATCCTAGAATTTATTATTTATTAAAAATATTATATTATATTATTTAAAAATATATTGGACTAAAGTAAAATAACGATATATTTTGTAGTGTAAAGTGAATGATGTATAGTCCATCCTAGTATAAATCCTATGCATAACTAATAAATTTACTTTATTTTATATTTATCTACCTTATTTATTGATATTCCACTATTCCAACAATTTATTTATGAACCTCAACAATTTATAATACTAAGTGGATATTATTTTAATTCTATAAATAAATATATAATGTGATTGTTAAGAATAGAAGATAATTAATAATAAATTAAATATTCAAATAAATAATTTAAAAACCAATTTTATATTTTAAAAATTATAAAATACTCTTAAAAATAATTAAAAGGTCACTTTGGAAAAATTTAATATTGGAAAGGGTTAAGAATCACAAGGATTCGATTTTCAATAAATTAACCCTTATGCAAAATATACAATATATGAAAACAATAATAACTTCCGAATATTGCGTCCTATTTCCGTTTTCTAGGGACGTCAAATTAGTTTTGTTAGAAAGTACTAGTTAAAACTTATATACTCACAAATATTCACAAAAATTCTCCATTATTATTAAATAAGGTTAGATAATAATTACTCTTAATTTCAAATCTAATCAATCAATAATAAAAATTAATTAGTATTTATTTTAAATAATTTCTGGCTAATAACCTCAATAATCAAAATCAAATAAAATCAAAAATCATTATGGTCAAAAAGTAATTAATAATAATTATTAATTAATTAATCATCATAAAAATATATAATTTGTATCATTAATTTCTATTCTCGATTGAGAATACTAAATATTTACAATTTAATATGGTTAAAACAATACTTTTTATTTAAAAGTAATTTTAAAGATTAATCTTAAGAGCTATCATATGAATTCATATCAATATCAATTATTAATATTATTTTAATAATCAAATCATTAATAAATGAAATTTATAAATAATCATATTAAATAAAAAGGTTTTAATTATAAAATCATTTAATTATAAATTCGTATTATTATTATTATTTAAATTCTTTAATCGTTTTAAAGAAGAAGTTTAATAATAAATAAATTTAATATTTTAATTATTGAATTAAGTTATAAGTTATAATAAAGAAACGCTCTGACCAAGTTACATATCTCTCCCAAGCCCTCCCACTTTACAGTGATAATATCTATATCTAAAATTTAATAAATAAATTATTAAAAATAAATAAACTTTTTCATTTACCAAGTCTTTGTTAGTTTTTTTTAAAATATAATTTTATTTTATTCAAGTATAAAATTTTAATATTTAATAACTCTTGCATTATTAAATATTTATATACTATTAATTGATACACCTTGTATGTATGTAAAATATAATTATAAATATTATTTAACATAAATTTTATATCCAATTTTACTGGATTATTAGGAACATTTTTTAAATAAACTAATTCTATCACTATTTATACATTTATACTATTTTAGAGTGTTATATTAATATTTTAAAATAGATAATTAATAAACAAATGAAAAAAAAATAATTCTTGTTTACATTTATAATTTTAAAACTAATGATTTTATATATAAATATTTTAATACTAATTTAATTACTTTTAATCTGTGTTTAAAATAATTTCATTATAATAATATATTTAATTTATAAATTTAATTATTTATTATTTGTGACATGTAACAAACAGAAAATACTATATTTAGTATAAATTCCAGGTCATGTCACGAATACTAGTTGAAGTTGTGAAATTACTTTTGAAATATTAAAAAAATTAATATTTATCAAATTTTAAAAAATACAAAACAATATTGGTAAATATTAAAATTAAAGTAATACGATCTTAACACTCTATAAAGGTTATTATAAACACCTTTAGCCCTTAAGACCATAATTTAATAACAAAAATCATTCATAGCTCGACAACGAATGTTGGTTTTTTGATGAAATTATCTTTGATGAAACCACGTTCATTAGAAAGCCACGAGCATGATATCTTTCCTGGTTTGCGAGATACCGTGTTTAACAATTTTTATGCACAAATGATTATTGATAATTCAGAGAATGATCACTTCTGATGTATCACTCATAAATCATTCTGTAAAACTAAATTATCTTTTCCAATTTAATCCTCGGGAAGATAATAACTTCATTTTATAATAATTATTTCAATAAAATATTAAAATATTTCATAATCTTTGAATTAAAAAATTATACTATTTTTAACTATAAATAATTATTTATATAATAGTTAGTATTATTAATATTATTAATATCTAGTTAACAAATTATATTTTATTTTTATGTTTAGTTTAGTATTATTAAATATGTTATGAAAACAAATTATGTATCGAAAGTTATTTTATTATTAAATTAAATTTTACAAAGAATATAAATAGTTTAGTTAAATTCATAAAATTAATTCTTTATAAAGATTATTATTATTATTATTATTATTATTATTATTATTATTATTATTATTACTATTATTATTATTATTATTATTATTACTATTATTATTATTATTATTATTATTATTATTATTATTATTATTATTATTATTATTATTATTATTATTGTGAACATTTATGGACACATAATTTTATTTATCTATATCATATATTTATTACACACGTGACTATTTTATAAAAACATAAACATGTATTTAAAGTCTTGTAAACGTAATGTCTACGTGTTGTAGAGAAAGTTATTTTTTATTTATTTTATTTTATTTTCTATGGTCACATGACCTTACATCTCATTATATAACTGTAATATTTACAATGTAACTTTTCCTCTTTGTTAACCTTATTAATAAAATTATTTATTAATTAAATTTATTTCACAGATTAAGAGTCTCAAACTCTAATCAATAATAAAATTTCTTAAGAAAAATTTAAAGCAAAATTTTTGTGTGTTTAAAATTTTAGTATGTCCCAGCAATTAATTTAGCCAATAATCAACGTCTTCATGGAAAATCCAACTTTGACACTTGGAGTCTTTTAATCAAGTCAGCTGCTTCTAGACAGGGTCTAACTAGCTATCTTGATTATGACATTGTTGGAACCATCAAAGACGACAGCTTTAAGATAGACTTTAATCTTAAAGATGTTTACACTATGGCTATTGTAAAAATTATTGCTAACTACCGTACTAATAACTTACTCGCGTCCGTTTACAAAACCTTCACTAAAGCTATGGGGGAGGACGCAAACCCAAGCAGCAACATTAATAACATTAATGTTGTAGCCGCCAATAAATTGGCAAACTCGCCAATTTATAAGGCCGAGATAGTATCAGCAGCTGAAAGTCTTAATGCTGATGCACACCTTATGATCATTCAAAATGTGGATGAGAAGATCCTCAGAGAGATCGGTCATAATACTAGCTGTTACCAAGTATTCAAGAAGTTGAATACAAAATACGGTAACGCTAATGCAGACATCGAATACTGGCTAAAAAAGTTAAGAAAATTACATACTGAAGATGTAAGCAAAGTCAGTAAAACCATTGATAATGTCAGGGAAATCTTCCTTGAGATGTCTGAACAAAGAATGTCCTTAAGTGAAAGGGAAAAACTAAAATATATGTACAATTCCCTTCCAAGAAGTGTCAAGAACCAAGTAAGTGTAACCTTAGATGAAACTTATGATCAGCTCTATGAGAAGGTCAAAAGTTACATCAACGCTAAATCCTACTTCGAAGATTGGACCAACAACGACCAAGATGAAGATGACGAAGTTGATGATCCAATGGATGTTGATTTTGTTAGTAGAGAAAACAAATCAACAAAGAATAAAAGCTACGGTAATAGAAGAAATATAAACAGAAGCCACCGTACCTACTGCCATATCTGCTGTGAACATGGACACTCTACCGAAATGTGTGAATACAACCAAAAGGCCAAAATGGAAAGGGACCAAAGAAAAAACAACAACAGGGCCTTTAACCAAAGTAAACAAAAGAGAAATTCACAACAAGGGAGGCAAGTTCACAAGAAAAAACAACAAAAGAAATTCGAACAAGAAGTAGATTTCGTCGAAGACTATGACGATAATGAAAATTATGGAATTAACGTAGAATTCGAAGATATCAGACCTCTGACAGAAAGAAATATCTACCTAATTGAAAAGGATGAAGTTACAGAGGAAGACACTCCTAACACAAAGGATATAGATTATGTGTATGGAGAAAATAAATACGACGAATGGTTCTATGATACTGGTGCCGCCGAACATATCGTTAATAATAAGGACATTCTAGAGAACTTCACAGAAGAGCACATTCAACTTAGATGTGCAAATGGAACTACATGTGAATTTAGTGGTTATGGTTCATATGAGTTTAAGGTAAAAGACAAAACTTACAAGTTAGAAAAAGTTTTGTACTCAGACAAAGTTAGCAAGAATTTAATTAGTGGTGTAGGACTTGCTAAAGTTGGTTTAAGAAGCATTATAGATATTACTGATGATGGAAAAGTCAGGCTTATTTTCAAGGACTCTGAAAATAAAAATATAATGCAAACGTATTCAAATGAATTAAATCAATTTAAAATTAAGCTCATAAACATTAATAAAAAGATAAATGAACCATTTATTGCAAACTTTGAAGATGATTTAGGTATATGGCATAAGAGATTAGGCCATTTCTACCAGAAGGATCTGAAGAAATACCTAAAACAACATAAAATTAAAGTAACTCCTTGCCTAGACTGTAAAATATCTAAAATGAAGAAGTCTCCACATAACAAAACCGTACCCAAAGCCGGAAGAGTTCTAGAGACTATTCACTCCGATATTTCAGGCCCGTTTAATTCATCCGTCAATAATAAGAAGTATTTTATGACTATGCTGGATGAATACTCAAGAAAACTCTGGATTTATACTCTCAAGTCAAGGTCTGAGGCACCGGACATTATTATTGAATTCCTAAAGAATGCCAATAATACTTTTGACAAATATAAAGTCAAAACATTCAAGACAGATGGTGCAAAAGAGTATAATAGTAGTAAAGTTATAAAATATTGTAAGGAAAACGGTATATCTAAGATAAATTCACCTCCTTACATACATGAATTAAATGGTAAAGCAGAAAGAATAAACCAAACTATTCAAAATTCTGCTAAAACGCTTTTATATTGGGCTAAATTATCTGAAGACTTTTGGAGTTTTGCTGTTAAATATTCTTGTTATATTTACAACAAAATACCACACCAAGGAAACGATAACTTAATTCCTGATGAAGTGTTTACGAACGAGGAAGCCGATCTAAAATACCTAAAGGTATTTGGATGCATATGCTACTTTAAGGACTATTCTCTTAAAAAGTCAAAATTTGCGCCTAACTCGAAGGAAGGAATATTTCTTGGGTTCAGTGAAGCACATCACTCATATATCGTCATGGAGATATGTGGTGATAAACTTAAAATCCACTATTCTAGGGAAATAGAATGCTGTGAAGATAAGCCGGCACATTATAATTATAAAAATAAAAATATAAACGATCCGTATTTCTCTTTTAATGATTCATATAATATCAATAATTACGACAGAAAGGACCCCTCAGAATCATCAAAGAACAACAACAATACGGATACAAATTCAATCATAAATAAAGAAAATAATAACACAGAAAGGACTACTTCCAAGAAAATGGTGAATATCCACTCCAATAATAATGATGAAGAAGAAATAGAAAAAGAAGAAATAGAAAAAGAAGAAGTAGAAGAAGAAATGGTTGAAGAAGGTAATAACAACAATATGGACGAGGACCCAGCTTATGAAAATACCAAATATAAAGACGGAGAAATAACTACCAAAGAAAAAGAAGAAACTAATATAAAGACTAATATTAATTCCAAAATTGAAGAAAATTCAAAAAACAATTTAAACAGCAATTTAAAAAGCGACACTCAAACCAAAAACAAAAATAATAATTCAAATTCGAAATTTAATAAAAATAAATTTACAAATGACATTTTAAAAGTTTTAGAAGAAATTGCAAATGACAATTGCAATTTCGAAAAGAAAAATTACAAAATCTCTAATAATATTGACGAAAATAATAAATACCAATATCCTGTAACTCCTGGTCCCGATTACGTTTGTTCTGGTAATACTCTTGCCGACAAAAACAAAAATGAAATCATTAAAAATCCTGAATATTATAAAAATTCTCCTACTGAATATTTTATCACCGAAAATATTTCCTATACCAAAAATACTGGTGAAAATACTACTGAATATCCTAATACTGATCATAGTGAAAAAATTTTTATTAATAAAAATTTTTCAAAAATTCAAAATAAAAATGAAGACATTCTATTGGATGATAAACCATATAATCCACGTCATAATTCTAGCAAAATTTCTAACGTTACACAGAATAATTCTACCTACTCTGATAATATGGATATTAATCATAATAAAAATTTAAATTCAAAAATCTCTGATTCTCCTGATATGACACGTGATTCCCATTATTATATCTCAGATGACAATAAATCTATGGATGATCCTGATCCAAACTTGGAAGATGAAAATGATATCATGGATGATATCATGGCCGATAAATCTGATGATTCCTACCATCCTGAAAGAAAAAAGCCTTGCAGTCCTACCCCTCTGAATGATTCCAGTACTCCTAAGAAGCACAAAAACAAATTTATAGCTACCGTTTTTACTGATGCTCCCACTACGTACAAAGAAGCTATGTCTTGCACGAATTCTAAATATTGGAAAGCAGCCATTCAAGATGAATTAAATAATTTACATTCTAACAAAATTATGTCCCTGGTTAAAAATATCCCAAAAAACAAGAATATTATATCTACCAAATGGGTTTTTGCTGTTAAAAGGGACAGCAATAATAATATAGTACGTTTTAAAGCTAGACTTGTCGCTAGAGGTTTCCGTCAAAAACAGGGTATTGATTTTGACTTAACCTATTCCCCTACATTAAATATTGACAGTCTAAAATTTATTATTGCTATTGCTGCAAAATTTAAGTGGGATATATATCAGCTTGATATAAAAGCTGCCTACCTCAATGCTCCATTGGATACAGACATTTATACCACAATTCCGCTTGGAGATAGCAACTTTGGGGGAGGATACTGGAAGCTGAATAAAGCTCTCTATGGTTTAAAACAATCAGGAAGACAATGGAATAAAACAATAGATAAATTCCTGAAAAATAATAACTTTAAACCATTAAAATCCGAACCATGTATTTATACGTTAAAAGAAAATAAATACGTAAAATGTATAATTGGTCTATATGTAGACGACATGGTTATAATTGGAAAAACAAATACAATAGAGAGAGTAATAAGCAAAATTAAAAGTAGATTTAAAATATCAAATAGCGGCCCTATTAGTTACATTCTAGGAATAAAGATTGAAAAGAAAGGATCCAAATACATTATTTCCCAAGAGAATTACATTAATAATGTATTACAAAGATTTCATATGGAAAACGTACGTAGAAGAAATACGCCATGTACAACAACCGACAAGAACACCTCAAATAATAACCAATTTGATAAAACAAAATATAAAAGTGCAATAGGTGCATTAATATATCTGTCAAAATGTACAAGACCGGATATAGCGTTTGCAGTAAACAAAGCTGCAAGAAAATCTGAAAATCCAACAGTATCTGACTGGAATACAATTGTAAATATTTTCAGATACTTATCTACTACCAAACATTACAAAATCGAATACAGTGGAGAAGGAAAAATACAAGGATACACTGATTCGGACTACGGAGGCGCAGAAGACTTTAAATCTACCTCTGGAGGGATAATCCTAATGGGAAATAGCCCAATATGCTGGTTATCCAAGAAACAAACTTGTGTGGCAACATCTACCGCTGAGGCTGAGTACATTAGTACGTCCATGAATACGAAGAAAATCTTATGGATCAAAAACATGGTAGACGAAATTTTTAATTACAACAAAAATATAACTTTATTCACCGACAACAAGGCAAGCAAGAAAATAATAGAAAACGGTGAAATAAACACAAAGTTAAAACACATAAATATACACTACCACTTCATTATTGACAACATAGAAAAGAACAATATAAAAATCGAATATGTAAATACTAAAGAAATGTTAGCTGACCCTCTAACTAAAGATCTACCTGGTCCAAGAATGTTTGATTATACAAATAAGATATTCTTAAAGAAAATCTAATTTGAGGGGGAGTATGAACATTTATGGACACATAATTTTATTTATCTATATCATATATTTATTACACACGTGACTATTTTATAAAAACATAAACATGTATTTAAAGTCTTGTAAACGTAATGTCTACGTGTTGTAGAGAAAGTTATTTTTTATTTATTTTATTTTATTTTCTATGGTCACATGACCTTACATCTCATTATATAACTGTAATATTTACAATGTAACTTTTCCTCTTTGTTAACCTTATTAATAAAATTATTTATTAATTAAATTTATTTCACAATTATTATTATTATTATTATTATTATTATTATTATTAGGTCATAATGCTCTAACCCTACTTATTAATAACATTATTTTAAACACAAATAAATAATTAAATTAGTACTAAAGTATTTATATAAATTATTAATTTTAAAATTATAAATGTAAACAAGAAACTACTTATTTATTTATTAATTAATTAAATAGCTAATTAATTGTTTATTAATATAATACTTTAAAATAATATAAATGTATAAATAGTGTTAGAATTACTTTATTTTAAAAATTGTTCCTAATAATCCGTCAAAATTAGATATATTATATTAAATTTATTAAATGGTTCCTAATAATCCAGTAAAATTAGATATATAATTTATATAAAATAATATTTGTAATTATAATAATACATATACGAGATGTATTGAATAATAATAATATATATATATATTTAATAATACAAGAGTTATTAAATATTAAAACTTTATAATTAAATAAAATAAATTTATATTTTTAACTAACAAGGACTTGCAAATGAACAAATAAAATAAATTTATATTTTAAATTAACAAAGATTTTCAAATGAACAAGTATAAAAATCATTTATTTTTTTTTTTTTATTTCTATTTATTAAATTTTAGATACAGATTGTCACTTTCTATATTCATTTATAGAATTAAGGTAATATCATACCATAACAAAATTAATAGAAGTTGATACGTAGAAAAATATTATCTTAATTCCATAAATGAATATAGAAAGTGATAATATTTGTATCTAAAAAAATATTTAATAAATAAAAATAAAGAAAATAAAAATAAATGATTTTTATACTTGTTCATTTTCAAGTATTAGTTAGTTTTATAAAATAATGTTTATTTAATTATAAATTTTGATATTTAATAACTCTAGTATTATTAAATATATATATATTTTGTTATTAATACATCTCGGTATGTATATGAATATAATTATAAGTATTATTTTAATAAATTTAATATTATTATCTAATTTTGACGGATTATTAGGAACATTTTTAAAAATAAGTAATTCTATCACTATTTATACAAAATTATTATTTTAAGATATAATTATAAACAAATATAAACTATTTAATTTAAAAAGAAATAAACAATTAAATAAACAAAAAGTTTACGTTTATAATTTTTAATTTAATAATTTTATACATGTTAAATATTTTAAATTTTTATCTATATTTTAATTATTATTATTATTATTATTATTAATTTATAATTTATAAATTTAATTATTTATCAATATCTTCGCCCTTAAGATATAACTTCGTCCCTTGAAGTTACGAAAAGAAAAATAATAGATAAAGAATTAAATTTTATAAGTAATTAAAGATCTTCATTTTATTACTTCTTTTTCTTCTTAGGATTTTCTTCTTTCTTTCTTTATATGCATGTTTAATTTCCATTGTCCTCCATTAATTTATTTTTAATATATAATTTTCCGGATAGTTTTTCATAGTAGCTGCAGTGTCTTTTTCAAATAATTTTATTCTTCATTTATATCCACATTAATTAAAGCTTACTTAAGGTTTATTATTATTTAAAGTTTATTTTCTGATACTTTTATTCCATTATCCACATATTATTTTGAAATTTTTAAAGGCTTTCAGAAGAGCAGGGCAGTTGGGATATAATGTTTTTCTATATGAGTGAAATATACATTATAATTTTATTATTTTATAATATATAATTGGTATATATTATAATTGATTATGGATTTATAATTGAATTATATTATAATGTTTTTGTATTATAATACTGATTTTATTTTAAATAATTTGAATATTTAAAATTTTGATATTAATGTTATTTATTTAATTATTGGAATTAAATATTTGTGAAAATTTTTTTTAATATATATTAATAATATATTGGAATAAATTAATATATATTGTTGAAGTATTGTTAATTCCGATTTTTAATTAATTCTGAAATTAATTAAATTTTGTTAAAACTGATGCAGTAGTAGTAGTTTTCTATGGGGAACAGAGAGGTTCACGTAATTCCCTCCGGCCTTAAGACTAGCTACGCAATAGATTTTTGGATTCTCCACCATTTGATACGTAGAAAAATATTATCTTAATTCCATAAATGAATATAGAAAGTGATAATATTTGTATCTAAAAAAAAATATTTAATAAATAAAAATAAAGAAAATAAAAATAAATGATTTTTATACTTGTTCATTTTCAAGTATTAGTTAGTTTTATAAAATAATGTTTATTTAATTATAAATTTTGATATTTAATAACTCTAGTATTATTAAATATATATATATTTTGTTATTAATACATCTCGGTATGTATATGAATATAATTATAAGTATTATTTTAATAAATTTAATATTATTATCTAATTTTGACTGATTATTAGGAACATTTTTAAAAATAAGTAATTCTATCACTATTTATACAAAATTATTATTTTAAGATATAATTATAAACAAATATAAACTATTTAATTTAAAAAGAAATAAACAATTAAATAAACAAAAAGTTTACGTTTATAATTTTTAATTTAATAATTTTATACATGTTAAATATTTTAAATTTTTATCTATATTTTAATTATTATTATTATTATTATTATTAATTTATAATTTATAAATTTAATTATTTATCAAAGTCAATGTAAAAGGTTTTTATAATATTAGTTAATAGGTTTTTTAATTAGTTAATTAAGTTAGTTATTACCTCTCTATACGAGTTAATAACTAAATAAAGTTTTATAAAAAATAATAAAAGAAGGAAAATAAATATTATAACACTAAAATAAATATAAACACTTATATAAATATTTTATGAAATAACTTTTACTTAATAATTATATTTTAATTATATCTTTTATTTATTAATTATAATTATCTACATTAATTATTATTATAGTTATTAATTTACTTTAATACTAACGCTAAAGTATTTAACGTTAGTTTTGACTATACTATTTAACTATATGAGTTTATTTTCTTTACCACTTGATTGGGTAAAGCAAATAAACTTCCTATTTAATTAATAACCATTAATATATGGTTATGCATATATTTGGCCAATAAATGGTGACCAGAATATATGGTTTCAATTGAAATATTTGTGGGCAAACTTATGGCCACAAATATTTCTTACAGTTGTTACAATGTTATATATTTCTTATATAATAACTTATTATTATCTTAATTTAATAACTTGAAGTTATTAAAAGTGATAATAATTTGTAACAAAAAAAAAAAATAAATAATTTGTTTTATTAAAACACAAAATTTATAAAAAAAAAATAAAATGTTTTATTAATAACTATTTTATTAGTTAAATTTTATTAAAAATAATGTGTTTATGATTATTAACTATACTAATAATAATGTTTAAATAAAGGAATTAAAAGATTATTTATATTTTTCTATTAATATAAACTTTAATTTATCTTCTTTAATTATGTTTTGTTATAAACAAATATTTAATTATAAATATCTAATTATTAATTACATTATAGTTTATTTACATGTTAATAATATCGGAATTTTAAAAATAATTATTTGTTTATTTATTTATTTTTTTACTTAAATACTAATTAATTATAACTAAATTTAACTTTGTTTTGAATTATTATTTTAATATTTATTAATTTATTTCTACATTTAATTTTATCTTATTTATTTATTTATTATAAATTTGTTTTTAAGTTTAATATTAAATTGTTAATTAGAACTTACTTATATAATTTTATTTCTTCATTAATAATTATTGTTGTTTTTATAATCATTTAAGTTTGCCTTATATCACAGTCAATGAAGTGGGAGGGTTGGCGCAACGGTAGCGCGTCCGCCTCCAGAGCGGAAGGTTGGGTGTTCGAATCACTCACTCTCCATTTTAATAAAAAATATAAATATACCACTTTTTATTTATTATATTTATATTTATATTTATATTTATAAATTTTTACTAAAATCAAAATATATAATATAAGAAATGTTATATGATCCTGCTAATCATGAATTCTGAAAGTATTTTTAAAAACAAATTTCAATTAAATATTATCGAATTGATTAATTAATGTCCATTTATCATTATTAGATTAAAAACAATATATATCATTAATCTCACCAGTTTAACAATTTTAATTATGAAATATTAGTATTTTTTATGACTATGTATTTAAATAAAGGTTTATTCCTTTAATTCACTAGAAATGCTTTTATATATATAAATATTTAATAAAGCAATTTAAGTGATAGTTTTATATTAGTCATAAATATTTAATAATAATTACGATTAGAAAGAACCGCACATTCGCTCATTTATTTGATTTGTCTTAGAAGAAATTAAAGAATAATATTGTAAACTATTTTTCTCCTAAATAATTTAAGTATAATCCCAAGAAATATTAAAGGATAATATTGTAAATTATCTTTTCCTTAAATAATTTAAATAAAATTCCAAGAAATGTTAAAAGAAATTCACAAATATAAAGTGTTATAAAAATCATATATATTCAATATATTAAATTAATAGCAGAGCTTATATTTTAATATGGTAATTATTGTATTATATATTAAATTAATAGCAGAGCTTATATTTTAATATGGTAATTATTGTATTATATATTAAATTAATAGCAGAGCTTATATTTTAATATGGTAATTATTGTATTATATATTAAAATTAATAGCAGAGCTTGTATTTTAATATGGTAATTATTGTATTATATATTAAAATTAATAGCAGAGCTTGTATTTTAATATGGTAATTATTGTATTATATATTAAATTTGTATAATATATATGATATATCTATTAGAATTTATAAAGCATTTAATAGAAATGCTTCCATCTATTATCTATTTGTCTTAAGAAATAAGAATATTTGAAAATAATTCTAGTCTTTGATATTTCCAAGAAAACATTAAGTTTAATTTTATAATTTGGCATAAATTATAAATCCTTGAGTATAAAATTATATAGAATTATTTCCACATAATAAGAAGTAATTATACCTCATTAAGAATACAAAAACACCATGTTAATATATTTTGGGATTTGACGCTGATAATAAATTAAACTATAGTAGAATAATATATATTAATATTAAAATATTAAAATCAACTATACACTCTACAAACTCATAAAATGCAGTATTTTATAATTTTATTAATGCTTTAATGATTTAATATTCAAAAATAGTTTCCCTTTTTATAAGTTTTATAAATTATTCTCTCCAATAATTAGAATAAAATTTTAAATTACTTAACTTTAGTAATTCAAAAATAATAGATAGATATATAATAGTTGAGCTGAGTTAAGTTGAATTGAAACCTACGTCTTTTTAAAAGATTAATTATTTATATAAAATTTAATAATAATGCTCTTATAGTATTAATCAAATCTACCGTAAATTTCATTTAAAATATTAAAATAAAAAAGAAATTATTAAACAAAAAATAAAACCTTTTGTTATTTAACTATTTAATTGCTATTCCTAATAACTTATTCTTCTAAAGTTAATATAATATAGAAAATTCATTTTGGCAAATGAATAAATGAATTATATATTTATAAAATAAGAAATGCAATGCATATATGATATGATAAGTAAATAAAACTACCTATTTTATCTTAATGAATATTCTATAAAATAATTTTTTTTCACTCACGGCGGGACTCGAACCCGCAATCTTCAGATTAGAAGTCTGACGCCCTATCCAATTAGGCTACGCGAGCTTTTAAAGATTTCCGCATCGGGGAATCGTGTAAAATATTATATGCTAAGTTCAGGTTTGTATACACTAAATCAAACTAACACTAGTTATAAATTTATTTATTATTAAACTTTTTATTTATTAAATTATATTAAACTAAACTAAACTAAAACTAAAACAACCGTTGATTACTTTACCGTGAAGGTTATTTTACCAGAGCCCTCACTAGGTAATCAATTATTAATTAAAGCTAAACTAATTATTAACTAATATTAATTTATCTAAACTAAATTAACCTATACGATTTTCCAACTATCGTTTCAATAGTTGAAAAATTTTCTTTATTTATACTTTTTAAATAAATTGAATAAATTCTAATATACATGTTTTAATATTATAATTTTACATTGTTTACATTTATACATTTATTAAAAGAAATTATTTGTATTAAACTATTTAAATTCAATTTATTTACTAAAGAATTTTCTAAACTTAAAATAAAGTTTTGATTTATTTACTATATGGTTGATTATATTTCAAACATATATTCAATTTATTTATTTCTAATTTTGAGGCTTAGTTTATAAAAAAAAATTTTTTACTATCTAAAATATTTATTGGTTAAAATTTATTTAATTTAAAATTTTATTTTATCATCAAAAACTTTATCTTATCATAAAATTATATTTTACATAAATTTATGTTAATGTATTGTGATATAAATTTTTGTAATTAAAAAATAAAATTTACATAAATTTATGTTAATATATTGTGATATAAATTTTTGTAATTAAAGAATAAGATTTACGGTACATTAATTTAATACATTATACATTATTTTAAATACGTATTAAATACATTATTCTATTAATACAATATTTTACACTTCCCTCTTCAAAAAATTTTCAGGAAAATAACCACAATGGTGCAGCGGGCACTGTCTCGAACCCCCAGTCCCCAGGTAATGCGTTCGAATCCCCCTCGTTCCCAAACGTAAGTAGGGTTGAAATGGATTTTGAACAAACTCAGGCACCTCCAGATGTCCGTAAGTCCGAGAGCCATGTTAAATCTGTATCTTTTAAAAATGTTTCCAAGCCGAAAAGTGAAAAGAAAAGTAAAAGTCCTATTACTTCCTCTCCTAATATCGGAAGCGCACTTGTACAGCCCTTAGGCCCAAAAGAGAAAACTATACAAGTCATGAAGTTATCTCAAGGGACAAATAGATATGATATCTGCGAAGACTTGAAAAATACTAAGGCTAATGTGACTTTCGCCCAACTCTTGGAATTATCCAACCAATCTCGTATGGATCTTGCCAACAACTTAAAGAAGGAACGTGTTCCCTCTAGCTCTATTGTCATGGGTATGGTCGAACAGGATAATAAGCCGCTGGAACTACAAGTCGTTAATAATCCTCATCACGACTATGTGTCGGGTGCCGTAAAAGACCACGACATTGCCGTAGTTCATGCCTTACTGAATGGACATAAGGCTTTTCTTTTAGTTGATTCCTGCAGTAATATTAACTTGGTTTCGAGGAAATTCTTGTTAGATAATATAAACGATTTCAAAATTGAAGGCCAAGTATACAGCAAAATTCAACAGGCTATGGCTGATGATAACCTTCGTACCTTTGATTTGGTTGAACTCAATGTGTGTATTGGTTCTCTTACCTTTCCGGTCCTATTCCGCATTTGCGATAATGACGACGTATTTTATGATGCTCTGATTGGTTTGAAAGTTCAACATGATCAACGGATTATTGTTGATGCAGTCGATAAAACTGTTTGTGTTAAGACACGTCAAGGTACTCTGGAACCTCTCACTCCTATTATTGATATTAATTCTTTTAACTCTTTGTGCTATTACTGTTACTTATTTCCCTCTTCTGATAGGAAACCAATTGTAGCTGCTCTCAAGAACGAGCCTATTCTTAATAAGGAGGATTTAATTCTAGGTAAAGTTGAGGAGTTACATAATCTTATTCCTTCATATAAGTCTGAAGAACCGATTGTTGTAGATGATTTTCAAAGTCTTCTATTTTCTTTTCGTGATGTTATTGCTTGTTCCACTGATGATCTCCAACGTTCAAAACTCCGGTCACACCACATTGAACTTGTTGAGGGCGCTAAACCCATTAAAGCTAAAGTTCGGAAGTTGTCACAAGTTCAACTAGCTGCTCTTAAGGGTGAACTTCAAAAACTACTGGATAAAGGCCTTATTGTTCCATCCCATTCCCCTTGGGCTTCTCCCATTGTAATGGTTCCTAAGAAGCACAATAAATGGCGTCTTTGTGCAGATTATAGAAAAGTCAATAATATTACTGTAAAGGATGCTTACTCTATTCCCAACATTAGAGAAGCTTTTGAATCCATGACTGGTGCAAGATTTTTCACGGCCTTAGATCTATTCAGTGGATACCACCAAATTCCTATGCTGCCAGATGACCAATGTATTACAGCTATTACCACGCGTTTTGGAAATTTTGATTACGTAGTCATGCCTTTTGGTTTAACAAACGCGCCGGCGACCTTTCAAAGAGAGATGAATCGTATCTTCTTTGACCTCCTCAATGTTTGTATTCAAGTATACCTTGATGACATAATTATTTATTCTCCTTCTTACTCACAACATCTTCGTGATATCAAAAAGGTTTTCCAGATCCTTCGCGATAATGGTTTAAAGGTCAACATTGAGAAGTGTCACTTCTGTTTACAGGAAGTTGAAGTGTTGGGTCATGTTGTTTCTATTAATGGTCTTCTTCCTATTAAATCTAAGGTTGATAATATACTCAAACTAGATCCTCCTAAATCTGTTACTGAACTTCGTTCTTTTCTTGGAATGGTTGGTTATTATAGGG
The DNA here is from genome assembly GCA_002104945.1 of Piromyces finnis. NCBI lineage: Eukaryota > Fungi > Neocallimastigomycota > Neocallimastigomycetes > Neocallimastigales > Neocallimastigaceae > Piromyces > Piromyces finnis. The sequence continues at coordinate 44,609 of MCFH01000055.1, read as the reverse complement.
AATTTATTGATCACTTTGCTTCTATTACTGCCCCCTTAAATAAACTCCTTAGAAAAGACGCCAAGTTTATTTGGGATTCTGAGTGTAATTCGTCGTTCGTTGCTGCTAAAGAATATTTGGCCTCTTCCCCTATTCTGTGTTTTCCTCGTTATGATATTCCTTTCATTATCCGCTCGGACGCCAGTTTCAGTGGTATTGGCGGCGTATTATTGCAACTTTTGGAGGACGGGGTAGAGCATCCTATAAAGTATGCTAGTCGTGCACTAAAGAAAGCTGAATTAAACTACCCTATTACTGAACTGGAAGGTACCGCTGCTCATTATTGCCTGATGGAATTTCGTCATTATGTCCTAGGAAATCCGTACAAAACTATTTTATATACGGACCACCTTCCGCTAGTTGCTATCATTAGTAAAAATGAACCTCAAACTTCAAAACACGCTCGCTGGGTTAATGACTTTAGCCAAAATATGGTAGAAGTAAGATATCAACCTGGAAAAGCGAATATTTTAGCTGACGCATTATCCCGGATGTCATTAAAAGAGGATAACAGTCAGGAAGCGAACGCAAATGCAATAGTTAGTACACTAAATGATACCAACCTTGAGTCAGAAAATAATGAAAGCGAAAGTGATGAAGAAGAATCTTTATTAGCTCGGAAACAGAGAAAACAAGTTGTAGAAGAACCTACTAAGATGCCTGAATTAATGTCAGAAGAAGAAAACGAGGAAAATGATAAATATATCTCAGAGGTTATGAAAAACTTTCTAAAAGAAAGAGTAATAAGAATAAATAATCTGTTATATTTCAGGGATAATGATAACTTAAGAAAGATTGTTGACGAACCCTTGGAAAAGATCCAGGTCATCGCGAAAAACCATAAAATCGCACATGAAGGACTGCAGAAAACTTACCAAAGGATCAAGGATAAGTATTATTGGAAGAACATGGTTTTAGATATAAAAACCTATATTTCTACGTGTAAAATCTGTCAGTTACGGAAGTCCCAACCCCTACCTGAAAGAACCGAGAGATTTGCATCACCAGTCGAAGCACCATTTGTCAGAATAGCCGTGGACATAATAGGCCCGTTAAAGACTACTGTGCAAGATAACAAATATATTATTGTAGCTGTGGACTATTTTACAAAATGGCCTGAGGCGAAGGCGTTGTCAACGACCACCTCAGAAGATGTAGCGGAATTCCTAACCGAAGTATTTAGTCGCCACGGAGTCCCACAATTGGTCTTAATGGATAATGGTGTACAATTTACTTCCGACTATACAAAAATATTTTTAGATTTATATGATACTTATGTACACTTCGTATCCACCTATCACCCAGAGTCGAATGGTCTAGTGGAAAATAAGAATCGGGAAATTGGGAAACAGCTACGATTCTTAGTAGAGAACAATGAAGACTGGGACAAATACTTACCAGTAGCTCTATGGGCGTTAAGGACCAGTATATCTACTACAACTGGATTCTCTAGTTTTGAACTTGTATATGGAAGAAAGGATGCACGCCCAATAGATTTAGTGCTAATGGAAACATATCAAGAAACTTTAGGAAGATCCACAGAAGAAATTATAATGGAAAGGTTCGTGGATCACGCTAAATGGATAAGGAAGGCGGCTTCAAAAATGCTAGGTACTCTAAAGTATTGGGAAGCTAGAAGACAAAGTAAAATAAGCATGGATCATAAGGAAGAATACAAAATAGGCGATCTAGTCAAATTAAGGAATTTCAACAGAACAAAATTGGACCCATATTTTAAAGGACCTTATCAAATCTTAGATATCGCCTGGAATACAGTCAAGCTCAAGGACTACAATACGGGACAAGAACTAACCAGGTATACACATATGAAGAATATCCTCCCTTATAAAGAAAATATTTCGTTATGAGAGACGACACTTTATTTAAAATTTATGATATTTTACAAATTAGATATGTTTAAACATATATATATATATATAAAAAAAAAAAAAAAAAAAAAAAAAAAAAAAAAAATAATTAATTTGAAATTTCGAAATTGAAATTGAAAAAGTCAAAAAGGGATTTCGAATTTCGAAAAGTCGATTAACTCCTGTTCGACCTTGCTAAACCTCGAGTAGCCTACCATAGATTATTGAGAATAATAATAAATAATAATTATAATAATAGTAAATAATAATAATAATAACAATAATAATTAGTATATATAAATAATCATAATAATAATTAAAAAAAAAAAAAAAAAAAAAAAAAAAAAATTTTTATTAGTATTTTTTTTCAATTTTTTTTCAATTTTTTTTAATTTTAGAAATTTAGTTTTATAACCAGAAAAATTAATATTATAACCAGATACGCTCAGTAAAAATTTTGTATCTTAAATTATACTTCGCTCTCCTATAGCGAGGGGATTTTTGATATAAAAATAATATGTGACTTGAACATATTATTATATTAGTAATTTTTCCTAATATTAAATTTATATAGATTTATTATAATATTAATTATTTCTACAATGTATAAGAATATAATGTAAATGTACGACAAATGTAATATCATGTAATGTAAAAGAGTATTGTAAATGAATGATCCATATAGTTCCAGCCTTATAATTGGACAATTAATTATTAAGTAAGCCTCATTAGTATAAATAGACTAGAATAAATATTATTAAAAAGGGCTTCTTGTTTTAGTTAGAATTTTAATATTTGACAACGACAGAACGTTTTAGTATTTAGACAGAATAGAAATATTGGAACGTTATAAATAAAATTATTAATAAAATATATATTAATTAAAGTTTAATTCTTTCTACATAAAATTAACCCGTATCAAAATAAATGTCATTTATTTTTATTTTTTTTTTTTTTTTAAAAAAAAAAAAAAAAGTAATATGTTTTAAACTATAACAAAAAAGAAAAGAACAGAAAAAAAAAGTTTAAAAATTAAAAATTATTGGAGTTAAAAGTTAATGTTAATCATTAAGTGGACTCTTAAAATTAAATAGATATTTGATGAACTTAAAATAAGATTAAAATTACTTTTATCATAAGCTTGCCAGATAAAATATAACGCAAGTCACAAAAATATACTATTTCAATATATACTAATATATTAATTGAAAAGTGAAAATATTTATTATTTATTTAAAAAGTATTGTTTAAAGCTTATTCTTATTAAGTTATAGAATAAATAATTGATAATTCTAATTATAGATTCTCATAAATGGTTAATAATTGTTATTAATTGCTTCGATCTGTTTCGATCAAATCAAACAATCTTTTGATTCTTTGATTAAAGTAATAATATTATTATTAATAATAATAATGATGATGATAATAATAATAATAATAATAATAATAATAATAATAATAATAATAATAATAATAATAATAATAATAATAATAATAATAATAATAATAACAATAACAATAACAATAATAATAATAATAATAATAACAATAATAATAATAATAATAATAATAATAATAATAATAGAAAATTTTTAAATGAAATTATTTTTCGTAAGTTAGATGACTTGAATAATGATTTAAATATATATATTATCTTTTATTATATTATATATACTATTATTAATCAATTTAATATTTAATATAGTATATTGATATAATACTAATTAAATCCTTAATATAACTATACCTTGCTAAGTAATAGTGGAAATTGGGAAAATTAGCAGAAATTTTGTGATAATATAGATTTAAGTTAAGGCTTCAAAAAAAAAAAAAAAAAAAAAAAAAAAAACTTTAAGCATTGATATTTCATGAATCAGCAGAAATATCAAATCCATTTTAACATATGTTGTTGTTCACGAGTGTGACCCTATCTAATAATCATAATTTTATGCAAAAATATTTTCATCCAAAAATTCACATTTGTTGTTGAGCTATGATTGTTTCTCTTTTGCTATTTATAATCTTAAAGGTTAAAAGTGTTTGCATTAATTTTTTATAAAAGGTAAAGGTCATGCTAATGCTGCTTTAATCTTTAACAAGTTTAATATTTCTTAACATTGTTATATAATTTTAAAATTTGATAATAATTAATTTTTCTATATTTTAAAAGTAATTTTGCAATTTCAAGATCACTTGAAATTGCAGATTTCACTAGTATCCGTGACACATTGTTAAATCTTAGAGTTTGGTTATGCGGCCAAGTCAGAATGTTATTAATTACATAGTAAAAATGTTTTGTAAGAAATTAAATTTAATTATAATATAACCCTTAAAACTTCCAAATAAGAAAAGTCAATATTTGGTTTTAAAATAACTTTATTATAAAATTTTATTTATTTAATAATAATAATATAAAATGATAATATATTTAGTAACTATATAATTAATATTATAACTATAATCTTTACAAAGAATTAAAATCGAATTCAATTCATTCTATTTTTCCTCTGTTAAGATAGAGATAAGGTATTACATGTAATATATTAATAATAGAATACTTACACTGAATCAAAATTTAAAAGGTGACTTTTAAAGGTGTCTTAAAGTAATTATTGAAATTATTTAATTATAATTATTATGTTTAATTAATTATAGATATTATCTGAATTTATTTTAAATCCAGTTAATATCTTCACACATTGTCAAGAATCTAAGTGGATTTAAGTTTATAATTAAGTCTACTAGGTTAGGATAGGCTTAATTATATAGTAAAGTAAGTGTTAAGATAAGGAATAATAAATATAGTTTTTAAAGAATTATTTTATTCAGCTTTTTATTAATATATAAATATTAATTATTAATTTTTAAATATTGAATTTACTATATAAAAAAAGAGTATTAATAATCTCACAAAGAACTTCTTAAAATCGTTCTTTGTTCAACTTATTTATACTTTCATTTTTAATATAATATTGATATTAATAAAGTATAATAATAATAATATTTTTAAGTTATACATGTATAATAATATAAATATAAATATTAATAAAATATAATAATATAATAATATAAAAATATAATTTTCTTTAAATATTGATATTAATAAGTTGTTAAAAATAATATTAATAATTGTTTAAATGAATCATATTTTACTAATTGGTTTGTTTAATATTAATTAATTGTTACACTATTTATCTCCGGATAATAAATAGCTTCCCAATTAATATTTATATTAAATCAACTATTATTAGTAAAATATTATTAAATTAATATTTTAATTAATTTAATTAATAATTTCAAAATTATGAAATTTCATGAAATGTCGAATTTCATGAATTGAGATTTTGACACACATATAAAAAATTTATATAGTTTTTATAATTTAGTTAATAAAATTTTCACGAAAAAAATGTGTAAAGCGAAGTTGGCGCAGTCGGCAGCGCGTAAGTCTCATAATCTTAAGGTCGTGAGTTCGAACCTCACACTTCGCAGTTTTTTATTAATTGAAGCAATATAATATTTTTATACTCTGATGTTTTAACCTTTTCAAAAATTTTTACCCATAAAAATTGACATTTATAAATTTTTAATTATTTTAAATAAATTATTTGAATTTTTAAATTATTAGTATTAATTTTAAAAGTTAAATTAGATAAGTGCTATTTGAAATTAATTTTGAATCAAATTAATGTCTTTACATTTTAATATTGTAGAGCTTATTTCTTTTTATCTATAATACAATAAGCCTTTAATATTGATACGTTATTTTTATATAAAGTAACTTAAAATAATATGACAAGCTAGTTAAACGCTATAAATAATATATTAATAATTTATTTTAATAAAAAAAATAAAAATAATACTTGTTATGAAAATAGAGTAAATAATAAAAACAATGAAAAAAAAATAAAAATATATATATATATAATATTATTTATTTTCTTTATTTTTATTTTTTTTTTTAAACTTTCTTTATATTATGTTATTTCATATTGCTATTTTTATTTAATGCTATTGGTATTATATTTAATTTATTTTATTTCATTTATAATAATACATATATAAATTTAAAAATATATATTTTTTTTTTAATTTAAAAATTTTTAATATAAAGGTTAAGCTTTTTTAAGTATATAATAAATAAAATTATTCTAATCCTTTTTATTAAATTTTCAAAAATTTTATATTATTAAAAATTTAAAAATTTAGAAATTTACAAAAAATTTTATATTTTAACAATTTGAGATATTAAGCATTTATAACATTTATAATAATTATAATAGCTAAATTAAAATTGTAATAATTTATATTATATTATTCATATATAAAAATAATATTTTTTCAAAAATTATAAACCTTTAGAGTTAGTCATTTATTTTCTTAACTTAAATCTATTTTAAGTTTACAATAAAATTTCTTGATACAATTTAACTTAAGTTGGTATTTAGATCATTTCCGGAAAATAAAAATGCTAATGCTAATAATATTTTTATATAGATGTCATTAGCCTCAAGCCATCTTCAATAAGAAAAAAGTATTAAACTAATTATTTAATTTAACTTGCTGAGTTTTAAATCCAAACTATGTCAAAATAAGCATTTACTCTAAAACTTCAAATATAGTTATCTCTTTTATAAAAATAAATTAATTAATTATTTATTTACTTACTAATATTCACTAAACTACTCCTAAAATGAGCCATTACTTATTTTATCCAATATGGAGCTTGATTATAACTTTAAGAGTGGTATTTAAATTATTTAATTATTAATTATAATATATATTAGTACATATTAATTTAATATTAATTAAATTTATTATTAATTAAATATATTAGTAAAATTAAACTTGCTATTAGTTTATCATTATTTTAACTCTATATTAATTGACTGTCGAGTTGTAGTAGTTAGAACGTAATTTAATCCGAATGTTTTATTTAATTTAATATAGTAATTGATAAAGATTACAATTAATTATCAGACTAACTAATTAAACTTTCTTTTTTAAACAATGAAAAGTATTGTTTAAAGCTTGTTTAAATAGAAGAATTATATAATTGAATTCTGAAAGAAAATGACACGTATTCAAATATATTTTAAATTTTAAATATACTTAAAAAGTGATATATATGTATATTTTTGAATGATTTATTTTTACATATACGCTTGTTATACATTATATTACTATTATAATATATGCAAATAAATTATAATGTATTATAAAGTTTATTGTTATTGTAATTATTAGAGTAAAAATATTTAAATTAATGAATTCTCGAGATTCCTAATGATAGGAATTTTTTTCGAGTATTTACACCCTCTCTATTTTTAAAGATTACATTTTAAATTTAATACATGATCAATTATTTATATTAATTGTCTATTCTATAAATTAAATATGTATTAATTACATATACCTTTTTTTAAAACCTCGTATTATATTTGTACATAATAATTATAAAGTCATAAGAAAAAAAAAAATTTTTTTTATAATTTTTATAATTTCTATAATTTTTATAATTTCTATAATTTTTATAATTTTTATAATTTCTATAATTTTTATAATTTTTATAATTTCTATAATTTTTATAATTTCTATAATTTTTATAATTTTTATAATTTTTATAATTTTTATAATTATTTCTATAATACATACCAAATGTAGTAATTTTTAATTATCTAATAATACAAGAGTTATTAAATAATACTATAATTTTTATAATTAAATATAGTATATTTTATATTTTAAAAATTAACTAACACTTGAAATGAACAAGTATAAAAATCGTTAATTTTTTAATTTATTTTTCTTTATTTATTTTTAATAATTTATTTATTAAATTTTAGATACAAATATTATCACTTTCTATATTCATTTATATTTATATAATTAAGATAATATCATCCTTATATCAAAATTATTGTAAAAGGTTTATTATATTTTCTATAAGAGGAATAGATTTATATATTATTTTATATAAAAAAATATTATACTAATAAATAAGTAACAACCTCTCATACGAGCTAATAGTATAAATAATATTTTTATATTAAAATTTATAAATAAATTAGTAATTAAACAATGAATAAAGTCATTTAGTTATATATAATAATAAATGTTTATCATCTTATTTCTCTTACTAATATAAACTATCTTTACCTACTTTAAATATAATTATTCTATATTATTAATTATTTATTATAATATTTTACTTTAATACTAACGCTAAAGTATTAGCGTTTGTTTACATGTTTTCTTTTATAATATTATTAATATGTATTAACTATTATTAATTAATATTATTAAATATTAATTAATAATATTATTTACTTACTATAATAATACATGTTAATTATTTAAATATAAAATATTATATAAATATAAAATATATAAAATATATAAAATATTATATAAAATATATAAAATATATAAAATATTATATAAAATATATAAAATATATAAAATATTATATAAAATATATAAAATATATAAAATATTATATAAAATATATAAAATATTATATAAAATATATAAAATATTATTTAAATATAAAGTAATTATCAATATTTTATAGTATTTTATAATATAATATTAGTAAATAAATTATATCACATGAAATATCATATCATATGATAAATTAACATAAATATATGTGATTATATATTATAGCATTTAGTAATATTAATCCGTTATAGATAATGTAAAAGGTTTATTATAATATTAGTTAATAAGTTAATAATTAGTTAATTAAGTTAGTTATTACCTCTCTATACGAGTTAATAACTAAATAAAGTTTTATAAAAAATAATAAAAGAAGGAAAATAAATATTATAACACTAAAATAAATATAAACACTTATATAAATATTTTATGAAATAACTTTTACTTAATAATTATATTTTAATTATATCTTTTATTTATTAATTATAATTATCTACATTAATTATTATTATAGTTATTAATTTACTTTAATACTAACGCTAAAGTATTTAACGTTAGTTTTGACTATACTATTTAACTATATGAGTTTATTTTCTTTACCACTTGATTGGGTAAAGCAAATAAACTTCCTATTTAATTAATAACCATTAATATATGGTTATGCATATATTTGGCCAATAAATGGTGACCAGAATATATGGTTTCAATTGAAATATTTGTGGGCAAACTTATGGCCACAAATATTTCTTACAATGCCCCCCTAAGGAGAAAACCTAGGCAGGGTTTTGGACACTAACCATGAATTCCTGGTAGCATTTATCTTGAAATTCCTTGAGTAGCTTGTCATAGTGGGAGTTCTTGTCAATGATATCAGCATCAACCCACTCTTGCCTAAAGTCACTAAAGGTAGCTAAGTATTGGTAGTTATCCTTCTTTCTTCTGGCATTCATGATTTTGATAATTTTCTGGTAGCCCACTGGTGCAGGTGTTAGTTCTTCAGGTTTGTTATGGTAGGGTTCAAGTTCACTGATATGAAACACTGGGTAGACATTGGGGAAAGGTGACTTGCTGATATCCAACCGGTAGTTAAGCTTGCTTTCATCAATTCCAATAACCTTGAAGGGACCGTACTTTCTTGCTTGTAGCTTGTAGAAGGGAAGAGGGTTGTAATTTTCTGGTTTTCTTAACCACACCAAATCCAGGAGCCTAATTTTAGGGTAGTTAAGTTCTCTCCTATGGTCCAAGTGGTCTAAGAACCGTGTTCTTGATATGTCCAGCATGTGCTTTAAGTTACCTAAGTTGTGAGCGAAGCTATCTAATATAGGAGCTTCACCAAGTGAGTGGACAAGTTCTGAGTCTTGAGGGTTCATATGTACCTGGTAGTTATACAAGGCTAGGAATGGGGACTGCTTAGTAGAACTGTGCACTGCATTATTATAGCAGAACTCAGCTAAGTACAAGTACTTCAACCATTCGTCGTCATCAAAGGTCTTCACAAAGCATCTAAGGTACATACTTACGTAGGAGTTATTGCGTTCTACCTGACCAACTGTTTCATGATGGCCAGTAGTAGCAAGGTTTACTTCTACGCCAAAGAACCCCATAATGTCCTTCCACAACTTACTAGTGAACTGGACACCACGATCTGTAGTAACCGATTTGGGACAACCATGTAACTTGAATACATGTTGTAAGTATGCTAATGCTGTTTCTTTAGCAGTAGGCATACTCCTAAAACCCACTAAGTGTATCATTTTGGTTAACTTGTCGCTACAAACCATGATACAACCTCTTCTAGTGACTTCTGGGGTTTCTGAGGGACTACTACCTGGTTTTCTACGTTCCTTAATAGGTAGGTCCGTCAGGAAGTCAATTTCTACTTCTTGCCAAGGTAAGTCTGCAACTTTTACCCTAGCAGCGCTACCGTACGGCTTGTGTCTGTTGTCCTTTTGGGTACAACATATGGTACAAGCTTTAATGTATCCCGCAATGTCATCCTTCATTTTTGGCCAGTAGTAGTTTCTGGCTATCAGGTCATAAGTTTTATCTTTTCCCAGATGACCTGCTGTTTCACTATCGTGGTTAAGTTTTATGATTGTTTCCCTTAACACCTTTGGTACATATGTACGTTCTGGTGCATCCTTTCTAACAATCAACCCATTAACCATCAACCACTTCTTTTTGATGAGCTTGTGGCCTCTTTTTGCGTCAAGACCATCTCTAATTTCCCTAGCAAGCTCATCCGTGTTGTAAGCTTGTTTCAGTTCTCCCACAAAGCTTACTTCTAACACCGCATAGCACTCTTCTTCCACTGGTGGAAATTCTTTTACCTGTTCAGGTCGAAGGAGGCTAGCTTTTTCCATCTCCAGTTGTACCTGTTCTGGAGATACCATTCTTGATAGGATATCGGCTCTACCATTCATTTTTCCTGGCCAATATATTATTTCGAAGTTGTATGCAGCAAACAACTCTTGCCATCTTGCCTGTCTTGCTGTCAACAACTGTGGTTTTGTGGCGAACAGGAGATTCCTATGGTCACTATATACTAAGACCTTATGTTTCGCACCCATTAACAGGTGTCGCCACTCGATGAAAGCATTCCTAATAGCCAACAACTCCTTTTCCGTGATGGAGTAGTTGATTTCTGCTTTCGTAAGCTTCTTGGAATAGTAATACACAGGGTGTAGTTCATTGTCATCGCCTAGTTGTGATAATACACCACCCACTGCGTAGTTACTAGCGTCGCACTCCACTATAAACTGACGGTCATGGTCAGGATATGCTAATACTGGTGGAGACAACAGCATTTCTTTTAACTTCTCGAACGCCTGGATGCGTTCTTCATTCCACAGGAACTGTACCTTTTTGGACGTCATCGCATATAACGGCCTTGCTATCTTAGAGAAGTCCTTTATAAACTTCCTATAATAGTTGCAGAATCCGAGGAATGACTGTAGTTCTTTAATGTTGGTTGGTTGTGGCCAACTTGCTACAGCTTTTAACTTTTCTGGGTCGGTTTTAATACCATATTTTCCAACTACATGACCCAGGAATGCAAGTTCTTCCTTGTGGAACTCACACTTCGCTAACTTAGCTACTAGACGATTATCTATTAGCTTTTGTAGGACTCTTTTTACATGCCCTACATGCTTTTCAAGTGACTTGGAGTAGATGATGATATCATCCAAGTACACTTGACAGCAGTCGTTGATTTCTTCTGCCAGCACCGTATTAATGAACCCTTGGAACGTGGCAGGAGCATTAGTCAACCCAAATGGCATCACTAGATATTCATAATGCCCAAACTTGGTTGAGAATGCCGTCTTGTATTCGTCACCTTCACGAATACGCACGAGGTTGTAAGCAGACTTCAAATCCAACTTGGAGAAGATAGTCGCTCCTTTCATAGCCTCGAACACTTGACTGATGAGTGGTAAGGGAAAGGAGTTACGCACTGTTACCTTATTAAGACGCCTATAGTCAGTACATAATCGTCTTTCACCACTCTTTTTGGGCACGAATAACACAGGATAACCTGCAGGACTCTCTGATTTCCTGATGAAGCCCTTTGCCAGGTTTTCCTCTATATATTCCTTCAGTGCTTTTTCCTCTTCTGGATTGAAGGGATATATAGGCCCTTTATGAAGACTAGCATCCGGCTCCAGGTCGATCTTACAGTCGTAAGGACGGTGTTCTGGTAGCTGGTTAGCTATTTCTTCATTAAATGCTTCTTTGAAATTGTGGTAGTACTTCTCCACAATTTCTTCAGGTGTAGGTTGATTTTCGTTTAAGTTTTCTTCCTGTACCAACCCTACGTAAATGTGATTTTTCTCTAAGTCAGAACTTCGTGTCAACCCTCCGGAAACACAAGTTTTCTCTAAGTTGGAACTCGATGCCAACCCTCCGGAACTTCCGTTTCTGGTTTCTTTTGTAGCCTTGTGGCTACCATTACCCACGATTTCGGCTTCAATGTTTTCTGCGGTTACAGTTACCAGAGGCCTTCTTGCCTTTGCATTAGTAACTGTAGTTATGGGACTTAATTGAGTACAGTAGTAGATATCGCCGCCATTTACACCATAACTGTTGGTGTGTCCTTTATCCTTATCATTATCTACTACGAAGTACCTCACTTGTGCATCTTTATCGTAACCTCTGTAGATAAAGTGCTCATCCATGAAGCCCAGCCCCACAATGATCATCTCCGGCATGTTGTCGGATAGGTGACAACTTGTGTTGAAGCAGTATGGTTTAGCTTCTTGTTCGCCAGATGGAGTTAACCATAACTTCAACTGCAAGTCATCTGAGAACTGCTTTAACTCGATATCTCCATTCACAGTTCTGAATATGGCTGGTTTGTCCACTACCTTTAACCCGAGCTTCTTTGCTAAATTTGGGTGAATGAGGTTTGTAGTGGAACCAGTATCATACAAGACTTCTACCCTTTTTATATCTCGAGGGTTGCTTCTTGCATTTATTTCAGCTACTAGTTGGTTCTGACTATAGTAGCTGTTATTGACCGTCGTTTGACTTGCCATAGCCTTAGGTAATGGGTTATTTCCCATACTAGAAGGTCCTTGCCTTGGTTGGAAGCTAGAACTTCTTCTAAAGCTTGACTTATTTAATGATTCACGACGTTCTTTAGTACCGTTATTGTTTTTAGCGTAAGCCTGAGTGTTGGTTTGCTCAACTTTAGGCTTATTATTTGGCTTGTTGTTCTTCTGCTTTAACTCAGCCCATCTAGATGGTCTACATGGGTCTGTGATGTCCAACAAGGCCATAATAGTGGTCTGGCGGTCTCTTTTGTCGTACTTTTCTATGGTTTCATTACGGAAGACTGCTTGGTGGTCATCGCACTTTAGCAAGACTTCACTTAATGTTTCCAGCGTACGTTCCTGTTCAGGGATATCATAGAACGCTTCCCTGACAGAAGGCCTGACCTGTTGTATTAACACCTGTCTCCTAACATTTTCAGGGAGCCCAAGTGTTTCCGTCAATTCATTGAACTCTTCTAAGTAGTCGTATGCCTTTCCCCACTCATGTGTGAGCTTAAGCAACTTTGACTTGCAGAGTTCATGGGGAGACTCTGGTGGAAACTTATCTTGAAGGTGGAGGAATAGTCTTTCAGCATCAGGATTCCTACGCTGCAACATCCTCTCTCTGAGTCTATACCATCTCAATACTTTCCCACCTAGATGATCTTCAATGAAGCTAACCTTTGCCTTTTCGTCGTTACCATAGTCATATGGGTAACGTTTGAAATGACGTAAGCACTTCTCTTGAAAACCCTCTAAGTCTATCCCATTATTATCAAACATAGGCACTTTTTCTTCATACCTATGTACTCGCCAGTCGAACATCTTCACGTCCCCATCCTCGGAGTATTCCGTAGGGTTGGTGCTGCTACTAGTTCCAGCACCATGAGGATTACCCATACCACCGGTTTGATAGGATGTTCTCTCATGAGCTCTGGCTTCAGCTCTTCTGTTCATGGCTTCGACTTTAGCCTCGAACAATTTTTCTCTTTCTTCTAGAGCGTTTCGTTGCTCCCTCAATCTGGCCATCTCTTCTTCAAGCTCTTTTTTATAAGAGACAAAGGCACTAGATTGACGGTACAACGTTTCTTGGTTGTTTAGCACTTGCTGGTGGTCTTGTAACCTTTCCTCATGTTCTGCGGTAAAGGCATTTTCCACAGCATGCAGCTCTTCCAAGCTAACTTGGCTAGCTGACTCATTTGCTTCCAACCTTTGATCCACTTCAACAAATTTTTGCTGAAGAGCATCGTTTATCTCGCTCTTGTAAACCTCAATACCCCGAAGTTGTTCTTCCATAGCACCCAGACGGTTTCCCATACTAGCAAACTGGCTAGATATTTCCGAAACCCATCTATTAAGAAGAACTTCAATGTGTTGCATTGGGTTTACCTCACTATTATTAGTAAAAAAGAAAGAAGGATCAACAGGGGTGGGCATAGAATCCCCCTGTTGAACCTGTAAATTCTGATTAGATTCGACCTCAGTGCTTTCGAGAAGCACCGGGGTTCGAACCCGTGACATTCCCTCTACACCATCCATGCCATCAGCGCTCGCCGCGTCAGGACAGGTCCCGTCCCTTACGAATGATGTTTTTGTGTCCAATTTATGGACACCCCGAGGGTTAGGTGACTTACCTGTGTTTTTCATTTCTATCTCGAAAATAAATTCTTTTAATAAATTAAAGAATTTATTGTATAAAATATGGTTATAATGAATTTTAAAATTTAAAAATAATGAATTTTTATTGCTAAACTACTAAAAAATAATTATTTTTAATAATAAATTTACTTCTTTTAAATATAATATTTGAATATTATATAAAATATTGTAAATAATTATTATTAAACAATAATTTAAATAAAATAAAATATATTTTTTAAGAATTTTTAATAACACTAACCTAATTAAAACTAAGCTAACGTAAGAACTAACTATAAAGCGTTAGTATTGTAAAAGGTTTATTATAATATTAGTTAATAAGTTAATAATTAGTTAATTAAGTTAGTTATTACCTCTCTATACGAGTTAATAACTAAATAAAGTTTTATAAAAAATAATAAAAGAAGGAAAATAAATATTATAACACTAAAATAAATATAAACACTTATATAAATATTTTATGAAATAACTTTTACTTAATAATTATATTTTAATTATATCTTTTATTTATTAATTATAATTATCTACATTAATTATTATTATAGTTATTAATTTACTTTAATACTAACGCTAAAGTATTTAACGTTAGTTTTGACTATACTATTTAACTATATGAGTTTATTTTCTTTACCACTTGATTGGGTAAAGCAAATAAACTTCCTATTTAATTAATAACCATTAATATATGGTTATGCATATATTTGGCCAATAAATGGTGACCAGAATATATGGTTTCAATTGAAATATTTGTGGGCAAACTTATGGCCACAAATATTTCTTACAGATAAAGAGTATCCGCATTGGTCCAGTGGCTAGGATTCCACGCTTTCACCGTGGCGGCCGGGGTTCGATTCCCCGATGCGGAAGTCTTTGAAGCTCGCGTAGCCTAATTGGATAGGGCGTCAGACTTCTAATCTGAAGATTGCGGGTTCGAGTCCCGCAGTGAGTGAGGATTTTATTTTATAGAATGTTCATTTAAGATAGTAGTTTTATTTAATTATCATATATACATTTCTTATTTTATAAATATATAATTCGTTTATTTAAATAAATAATTTTATAATTTTTTTTTCTAGTATAGTAATAAAATAATAAAATTGAAAAATCATAATAATGAATAATAGTATAGTATAGTATAGTATAGTATAGTATAGTATAGTATAGTATAATTTATTATGTGGAATTGTGTTTTCTGTTCTAATAAAGAATAAATAAAAAACTAAAACAATATTTAAGAAAAATGAATTATATATTAAATCATTAATTTTTTTTATATTTTTATATTTTTATATATTTATATATTTGTATTTTTATATTTTTATATTTTTATATCTTTATATTTTTATATCTTTATATTTTTATATCTTTATATTTTTATATTTTTATATCTTTATATTTTTATACTTTGATACTTTAATATGTGATATTAAAAAATTGCTTTTATGTATAAATATTAAATAACTAAAAATTACACATATTTTGACTTGAATTAGATATAATTATAATAGTGGTAGAAAAACAGAAAACCCTTTTATAAATTTTATTATTTTGTTTTGTAATAATTAAAAAAAAGTTAAGAAAAAAAATATTTTTGTTTCTTGTATCTAGCATTCTATTAATAAATTTAAACTTAAAAGAAATAGTAATAATTAAAAATTTTATATTAATGCTATTTAAACAATAATAAATAAAATTGAAAATATTTATATATGAATAAACTTGAAATTTATTATGTAGTATACTTTACATTGCTAAGTTAATAACATAGAATATATTATATTCATTTTATTAAGCACAACACACTATGAAAGATCTATTTTAAAAATACTACTTTTTGTTAATTTTTCAAATTGATTTTTTCATTATTTCTTCATAAAGTATTATGAATAACTGATTTAAACATTAAAAATAACAAAATATTTACATGCTTTCATATAAATTTTTTAAATTTAAATTTTAAAAATGCCTAAAAAAAAAAAAAAAAAAAAGACACTACTTTATGAAAATATATAAATTTTAATTTTAAAAATAAACACATTTTTAATTTAAATTATTATTTATAATTAATTAAAGGAACATTCGTTGTTACATACAGCAAGTAGTAATAAAAAGTAAAGTAATGGAAATTTTTGATTTGAAGTAAATTACTTTTAATTTTGGTTTTATAAAAACTTACTCTTAATTAAATCAGTTATGATTTTATATTGGTAAATTTAATTACTATTTTATAGCAAATTATATAATCAAAGTTAGTTTAATCATTAAAAATTTATAGTTTTTTCTTATTAGTCATTCATTCATTCATTAATTTATTTATTTATTTATTTATTTTGGTAAAAATGTTTTTAATAAACACTCACTATTTTTTCGTATTTTATCATTATCAATTAAGTGATTAGTCATTATATAGCTTATAATATGTTTTTAAATATAATGTTTAATTATTATTTATATATTATATGGAATCCTTTATTTCATTTTCATTAAATCTTGATAATGCATATAATAAAAGAAATAAACTCAGTTTTTAATTTTTTGTAAAGATTATATAATTATAATTTTAATTATATAACTAGTAAATATTCATACATATATTAAAAATCATAATAAAAAACATTTTAAAATTAATATTTATTCTATAAATATAATGTATAACTTTGAGATTATTTAATAATAAGTATTAATGATTAAGTAATGATTTTTACATTTTAATAAAAGATTATTTCATAAATTCATTAAATACGATTCGTGGAGTAATTAAATAAAAAATTGTTTAAATAAAAACAAAATTTTGATAAATATTTAAATTTATGGAACAAGTAAATTTATTCAAAATAACTATAAAAATATTTTATTTTTTACTTTCACTTTATTTTAAATTACTTTAACATATATAATGTAGTATTAAAAATAGGGATATATTCAAATTGGATCAAGAAAAACATATTTGATTTGTTTTAATTAAGCTTTATTGCTCTGGTTTATTAAATAATTATAATTTTTCCAATTAGCAATAATACTATTAATTAAAAATGGAGAGTGAGTGATTCGAACACCCAACCTTCCGCTCTGGAGGCGGACGCGCTACCGTTGCGCCAACCCTCCTACTTGCTCTTTTGTAAGAAATATTTGTGGCCATAAGTTTGCCCACAAATATTTCAATTGAAACCATATATTCTGGTCACCATTTATTGGCCAAATATATGCATAACCATATATTAATGGTTATTAATTAAATAGGAAGTCTATTTGCTTTACCCAATCAAGTGGTAAAGAAAATAAACTCATATAGTTAAATAGTATAGTCAAAACTAACGTTAAATACTTTAGCGTTAGTATTAAAGTAAATTAATAGCTATAATAATAATTAATGTATATAATTATAACTAATAAATAAAAGATAATAATTATAATAATTATTTAAGTAAATAATATTTCATATTAATATTTATTGTATTATATTTATTTTTGTGTTATAATTTTTATTTTAGTTCTTTTATTATTTTTTATAAAACTTTATTTAGTTATTAACTCGTATAGAGAGGTAATAACTAACTTAATTAACTTGTTATATTTAACTTATTAACTAACATATATAAAAACCTTTTACAATACTAACGCTTTATAGTTAGTTCTTACGTTAGCTTAGTTTTAATTAGGTTAGTGTTATTAAAAATTCTTAAAAAACATATTTTATTTTATTTAAATTATTGTTTAATAATAATTATTTACAATATTTTATATAATATTCAAATATTATATTTAAAAGAAGTAAATTTATTATTAAAAATAATTATTTTTTAATAGTTTAGCAATAAAAATTCATTATTTTTAAATTTTAAAATTCATTATAACCATATTTTATATAATAAATTCTTTAATTTATTAAAAGAATTTATTTTCGAATTAGAAATGAAAAACGCAGGTAAGTCGCCTAACCCTCGGGGTGTCCATAAATTGGACACAAAAACATCATTCGTAAGGGACGGGACCCGTCCTGACGCGGCGAGCGCGGATGGCATGGATGGTGTAGAGGGAATGTCACGGGTTCGAACCCCGGTGCTTCTCGAAAGCACTGAGGTCGAATCTAATCAGAATTTACAGGTTCAACAGGGGGATTCTATGCCCACCCCTGTTGATCCTTCTTTCTTTTTTACTAATAATAGTGAGGTAAACCCAATGCAACACATTGAAGTTCTTCTTAATAGATGGGTTTCGGAAATATCTAGCCAGTTTGCTAGTATGGGAAACCGTCTGGGTGCTATGGAAGAACAACTTCGGGGTATTGAGGTTTACAAGAGCGAGATAAACGATGCTCTTCAGCAAAAATTTGTTGAAGTGGATCAAAGGTTGGAAGCAAATGAGTCAGCTAGCCAAGTTAGCTTGGAAGAGCTGCATGCTGTGGAAAATGCCTTTACCGCAGAACATGAGGAAAGGTTACAAGACCACCAGCAAGTGCTAAACAACCAAGAAACGTTGTACCGTCAATCTAGTGCCTTTGTCTCTTATAAAAAAGAGCTTGAAGAAGAGATGGCCAGATTGAGGGAGCAACGAAACGCTCTAGAAGAAAGAGAAAAATTGTTCGAGGCTAAAGTCGAAGCCATGAACAGAAGAGTTGAAGCCAGAGCTCATGAAAGAACATCCTATCAAACCGGTGGTATGGGTAATCCTCATGGTGCTGGAACTAGTAGCAGCACCAACCCTACGGAATATTCCGAGGATGGGGACGTGAAGATGTTCGATTGGCGAGTACATAGGTATGAAGAAAAAGTGCCTATGTTTGATAATAATGGGATAGACTTAGAGGGTTTTCAAGAGAAGTGCTTACGTCATTTCAAACGTTACCCATATGACTATGGTAACGACGAAAAGGCAAAGGTTAGCTTCATCGAAGATCATCTAGGTGGGAAAGTATTGAGATGGTATAGACTTAGAGAGAGGATGTTGCAGCGTAGGAATCCTGATGCTGAAAGACTATTCCTCCACCTTCAAGATAAGTTTCCACCAGAGTCTCCCCATGAACTCTGCAAGTCAAAGTTGCTTAAGCTCACACATGAGTGGGGAAAAGCATACGACTACTTGGAAGAGTTCAATGAATTGACGGAAACACTTGGGCTTCCTGAAAATGTTAGGAGACAGGTGTTAATACAACAGGTCAGGCCTTCTGTCAGGGAAGCGTTCTATGATATCCCCGAACAGGAACGTACGCTGGAAACATTAAGTGAAGTCTTGCTAAAGTGCGATGACCACCAAGCAGTCTTCCGTAATGAAACCATAGAAAAGTACGACAAAAGAGACCGCCAGACCACTATTATGGCCTTGTTGGATATCACAGACCCATGTAGACCATCTAGATGGGCTGAGTTAAAGCAGAAGAACAACAAGCCAAATAATAAGCCTAAAGTTGAGCAGACCAACACTCAGGCTTACGTAAAAAACAATAACGGTACTAAAGAACGTCGTGAATCATTAAATAAGTCAAGCTTTAGAAGAAGTTCTAGCTTCCAACCAAAGCAAGGACCTTCTAGTATGGGAAATAACCCATTACCTAAGGCTATGGCAAGTCAAACGACGGTCAATAACAGCTACTACAGTCAGAACCAACTAGTAGCTGAAATAAATGCAAGAAGCAACCCTCGAGATATAAAAAGGGTAGAAGTCTTGTATGATACTGGTTCCACTACAAACCTCATTCACCCAAATTTAGCAAAGAAGCTCGGGTTAAAGGTAGTGGACAAACCAGCCATATTCAGAACTGTGAATGGTGATATCGAGTTAAAGCAGTTCTCAGATGACTTGCAGTTGAAGTTATGGTTAACTCCATCTGGCGAACAAGAAGCTAAGCCATACTGCTTCAACACAAGTTGTCACCTATCCGACTACATGCCGGAGATAATCATTGTGGGACTGGGCTTCATGGATGAGCACTTTATCTACAGAGGTTATGATAAAGATGCACAAGTGAGGTACTTCGTAGTAGATAATGATAAGGATAAAGAACACACCAACAGTTATGGTGTAAATGACGGCGATATCTACTACTGTACTCAATTAAGTCCCATAACTACAGTTACTAATGCAAAAGCAAGAAGGCCTCTGGTAACTGTAACCGCAGAAAACATCGAAGCCGAAATCGTGGGTAATGGTAGCCACAAGGCTACAAAAGAAACCAGGGACGGAAGTTCCGGAGGGTTGGCATCGAGTTCCAACTTAGAGAAAACTTGTGTTTCAGTAGGGTTGGTACAGAGTGCTAACTTAGAGAAAAAATGTGTTTCCGGAGGGTTGACACGAAGTCCTGACTTAGAGAAAAACCCCGTTTCAGTAGGGTTGGTACAGAGTGTTGACTTAGAGAAAAAATGTGATTCCGGAGGGTTGGCATTTGAATCCAACTTAGAGAAAACTTGTGTTTCAGTAGGGTTGGTACAAGAGTCAAACTTAGAGAAAAATCACATTTACGTAGGGTTGGTACAGGAAGAAAACTTAAACGAAAATCAACCTACACCTGAAGAAATCGTGGAGAAGTACTACCACAATTTCAAAGAAGCATTTAATGAAGAAATAGCTAACCAGCTACCAGAACACCGTCCTTACGACTGTAAGATCGACCTGGAGCCGGATGCTAGTCTTCATAAAGGGCCTATATATCCCTTCAATCCAGAAGAGGAAAAAGCACTGAAGGAATATATTGAGGAAAACCTGGCAAAGGGCTTCATCAGGAAATCAGAGAGTCCTGCAGGTTATCCTGTGTTATTCGTGCCCAAAAAGAGTGGTGAAAGACGATTATGTACTGATTATAGGCGTCTTAATAAGGTAACAGTGCGTAACTCCTTCCCCTTACCCCTCATCAGTCAAGTGTTTGAGGCTATGAAAGGCGCGACTATCTTCTCCAAGTTGGATTTGAAGTCTGCCTACAACCTCGTGCGTATTCGTGAAGGTGACGAATACAAGACGGCATTCTCAACCAAGTTTGGGCATTATGAATATCTAGTGATGCCATTTGGGTTGACTAATGCTCCTGCCACGTTCCAAGGGTTCATTAATACGGTGCTGGCAGAAGAAATCAACGACTGCTGTCAAGTGTACTTGGATGATATCATCATCTACTCCAAGTCACTTGAAGAGCATGTAGGGCATGTAAAAAGAGTCCTACAAAAGCTAATAGATAATCGTCTAGTAGCTAAGTTAGCGAAGTGTGAGTTCCACAAGGAAGAACTTGCATTCCTGGGTCATGTAGTTGGAAAATATGGTATTAAAACCGACCCAGAAAAGTTAAAAGCTGTAGCAAGTTGGCCACAACCAACCAACATTAAAGAACTACAGTCATTCCTCGGATTCTGCAACTATTATAGGAAGTTTATAAAGGACTTCTCTAAGATAGCAAGGCCGTTATATGCGATGACGTCCAAAAAGGTACAGTTCCTGTGGAATGAAGAACGCATCCAGGCGTTCGAGAAGTTAAAAGAAATGCTGTTGTCTCCACCAGTATTAGCATATCCTGACCATGACCGTCAGTTTATAGTGGAGTGCGACGCTAGTAACTACGCAGTGGGTGGTGTATTATCACAACTAGGCGATGACAATGAACTACACCCTGTGTATTACTATTCCAAGAAACTTACGAAAGCAGAAATCAACTACTCCATTACGGAAAAGGAGTTGTTGGCTATTAGGAATGCTTTCATCGAGTGGCGACACCTGTTAATGGGTGCGAAACATAAGGTCCTAGTATATAGTGACCATAGGAATCTCCTGTTCGCCACAAAACCACAGTTGTTGACAGCAAGACAGGCAAGATGGCAAGAGCTGTTTGCTGCATACAACTTCGAAATAATATATCGGCCAGGAAAAATGAATGGTAGAGCCGATATCCTATCAAGAATGGTATCTCCAGAACAGGTACAACTGGAGATGGAAAAAGCTAGCCTCCTTCGACCTGAACAGGTAAAAGAATTTCCACCCGTGGAAGAAGAGTGCTATGCGGTGTTAGAAGTAAGCTTTGTGGGAGAACTGAAACAAGCTTACAACACGGATGAGCTTGCTAGGGAAATTAGAGATGGTCTTGACGCAAAAAGAGGCCACAAGCTCATCAAAAAGAAGTGGTTGATGGTTAATGGGTTGATTGTTAGAAAGGATGCACCAGAACGTACATATGTACCAAAGGTGTTAAGGGAAACAATCATAAAACTTAACCACGATAGTGAAACAGCAGGTCATCTGGGAAAAGATAAAACTTATGACCTGATAGCCAGAAACTACTACTGGCCAAAAATGAAGGATGACATTGCGGGGTATATTAAAGCTTGTACCATATGTTGTACCCAAAAGGACAACAGACACAAGCCGTACGGTAGCGCTGCTAGGGTAAAAGTTGCAGACTTACCTTGGCAAGAAGTAGAAATTGACTTCCTGACGGACCTACCTATTAAGGAACGTAGAAAACCAGGTAGTAGTCCCTCAGAACCCCCAGAAGTCACTAGAAGAGGTTGTATCATGGTTTGTAGCGATAAGTTAACCAAAATGATACACTTAGTGGGATTTAGGAGTATGCCTACTGCTAAAGAAACAGCCTTAGCATACTTACAACATGTATTCAAGTTACATGGTTGTCCCAAATCGGTTACTACGGATCGTGGTGTCCAGTTCACTAGTAAGTTGTGGAAGGACATTATGGGGTTCTTTGGCGTAGAAGTAAACCTTGCTACTACTGGCCATCATGAAACAGTTGGTCAGGTAGAACGCAATAACTCCTACGTAAGTATGTACCTTAGATGCTTTGTGAAGACCTTTGATGACGACGAATGGTTGAAGTACTTGTACTTAGCTGAGTTCTGCTATAATAATGCAGTACACAGTTCTACTAAGCAGTCCCCATTCCTAGCCTTGTATAACTACCAGGTACATATGAACCCTCAAGACTCAGAACTTGTCCACTCACTTGGTGAAGCTCCTATATTAGATAGCTTCGCTCACAACTTAGGTAACTTAAAGCACATGCTGGACATATCAAGAACACGGTTCTTAGACCACTTGGACCATAGAAGAGAACTTAACTACCCTAAAATTAGGCTCCTGGATTTGGTGTGGTTAAGAAAACCAGAAAATTACAACCCTCTTCCCTTCTACAAGCTACAAGCAAGAAAGTACGGTCCCTTCAAGGTTATTGGAATTGATGAAAGCAAGCTTAACTACCGGTTGGATATCAGCAAGTCACCTTTCCCCAATGTCTACCCAGTGTTTCATATCAGTGAACTTGAACCCTACCATAACAAACCTGAAGAACTAACACCTGCACCAGTGGGCTACCAGAAAATTATCAAAATCATGAATGCCAGAAGAAAGAAGGATAACTACCAATACTTAGCTACCTTTAGTGACTTTAGACAAGAGTGGGTTGATGCTGATATCGTTGACAAGAACTCCCACTATGATAAGCTACTCAAGGAATTTCAAGATAAATGCTACCAGGAATTCATGGTTAGTGTCCAAAACCCTGCCTAGGTTTTCTCCTTAGGGGGGCATTGTAAGAAATATTTGTGGCCATAAGTTTGCCCACAAATATTTCAATTGAAACCATATATTCTGGTCACCATTTATTGGCCAAATATATGCATAACCATATATTAATGGTTATTAATTAAATAGGAAGTCTATTTGCTTTACCCAATCAAGTGGTAAAGAAAATAAACTCATATAGTTAAATAGTATAGTCAAAACTAACGTTAAATACTTTAGCGTTAGTATTAAAGTAAATTAATAGCTATAATAATAATTAATGTATATAATTATAACTAATAAATAAAAGATAATAATTATAATAATTATTTAAGTAAATAATATTTCATATTAATATTTATTGTATTATATTTATTTTTGTGTTATAATATTTATTTTAGTTCTTTTATTATTTTTTATAAAACTTTATTTAGTTATTAACTCGTATAGAGAGGTAATAACTAACTTAATTAACTTGTTATATTTAACTTATTAACTAACATATATAAAAACCTTTTACATCTTTCTTTGTTAAGGAATGAACATAAATAGTTGAATTAGCTAGAATTTTAGGATTTAACCTTCAACTATTTATATTCCTTACTAGTGTTTAACTCTATTTTTAAAATATAAAAATTATAATATATAATTTTTATACATTTTTCTAGTAATTATTAATATTTTTATTATATAGTTATATTATTTGTATATAGTTATTTAAGACCTTTATTATTAGTATTAGTATAATTACTTATAATATTTTATACTTATAAAATTTTACAAAATTTTATTATTAAAATAGTTATAGGTATTTTATTATTATTTAAGGTTTATTTTATTAATTAACTTTATTGTATAATATTTTATAATTTGAAATTATGACATAGAATTTAATTATAATTTTTACTAAAAGAGGCAACTGTTACACACAAAACAGAAGATACCTCGACAGAAAAATTATTATTTATGTCTAAAAAAGGGCATAATTAATTGAATAATATAATTTTATTATATGTCATAATTAAATATATAATATATGATATGCAAAAATGTTACACATATCATAAATTAAAAATTTATTAATTATAAATTAAAAATTTTTCTATTCAAATATTAAGAGATTATTCATAATATATATTAAGGATTTAATTAATATATGTTACAGTGAATGATCCATATATTATGAATGAAATCAATTTAAATCCTTAGCTATCCAAAACCATTAAATTTCAAATAATGGATAGTTGGAAAAAGTACGAGGATTTTTGAGAAAAATTTTAAAAAATTGAAAAATCAAAAATAAATTAAATGAATAAAAATTAAAATTAAATAAATTTTTATTTTTATAACTATTCAAGTGTTTTGTGATATCTTATTTGAACCGTAGCATCTTTATATAAATTGGAATTAATAAATATGAAATTATAATATTGATATAAACTAACCCTCAAAACAACTTAAAAATAAATAATAAATAATAATAATATTTAAATGTTTAATTTAAAGTATAAAAATTATTTATTAAAACTCAGTTTAAATTATATTTTTGTTATAAAATAAACATAGTATAAATAACATTTTAAATAGTAAAATAGTGTTATATTAATTAAATTAATTACTTTAAAATAAATTGTTTCTTTTATTTATTATTCATTATTATTTTAAAACATATTAATATTTTATTTTAAAAAGTTAAAACAGAAAGAAAATTATAAATACATGTAATTATTTCCTAATTTAAAAATCAATCAATACTTTTAATAAATTTATTAAATAAAAAGTTGATTCAAAAATATATTTTAAAATTGTGTTTTAAAACATAACTTTTATATTTTTGTTAATAATTGTTATGTTTAATTAGAATATCTCAAATAATTCTATAATAAAAATTAATTTTAAACACTTTTCTCTTATTAATTAATTGATAAGAATATTATCACTTTTATAATTAATCAATTATAAATTAAGATAATATTAAACGCTTATCAAATTTGGTGGAGAATCCTCAAAAGGCCGGTGAAGCTAAGTATTAATATTTACTTTATAAATTTATATATATATATATATAAAAATGCAACATAAAATTAAAAATTGAAAAATAAATTAAATTATATAATTAATAAATAAATTTAACATAAAAATTCAATAATTACACGTTAAAATAATAAAATATATATGTGATAAAAAAAATAATTAATAGTAAAAGAAATAAAAAGAAATATGTTATTGAATAAAATATATATTAATAGTGAATAATAATATTTAATAACAATTATAATAAAATATATGGAATTATATAAATACATTTATATAAGTGATTTGTATACATTAATTGAACAATTGAAATATAAAATATACAAATAATAATAAATAATATTTTAAATATATAAATTGTTACGTGATTTGATATAATAATTAAATTAAAAAAAATTAACAATAAAATAAATTATATTATGCAAGATATATTAAAATAATAGAAAATATAAAATATATATATATAAACTGAAATTATATAATTATAAATAAAATAGTTAAGACACTAATAAATAACATATCACAAACAGTTACTAAATATTGAATAATAATAATAATAATAAATATAAAAGGATAAATAACAAAAAAAAAAAAAATAATTAATAATTAATAATTAGTAATAATATTGAAAATATAAATATTTGACGTTTATATTCTAAGATAATAATAATAAATTATAATAAAAATTTATCATTTAATAATAGTATAGACAATAATTATTATCAATAATATCAACAATAATTAATTAATAAACAAAAATAAGAAATAATAATAATTAATAAAATAGGAAATTATTTAAATATAAAATATAAGAAATAACATAATAATAGTACAGAAAATGGACAACCAGACAAAAATTATTACTTTCAATAGATTACCTATATTAGGCGAATCAAATATATCTTTTGACTCATGGAAATTCTCCTTTGACCATTGGTGTTCTACATTCAAAATCATTGAAGAAGCAGAAAAAATTGATTATTTACTAGCAATAACTGCGAATGTGGCCAGAACAATTGTATATAATTCCTTAAACAAAAGCAGTCCAGATAACTATGAGACAATTTTAAAGAATCTCAGTAAACATTACAAGAAAACATCCTCCAAGAATTCAAAAATCTTAGAACTTTCTTCTATTACAATAAAAAAAGATGAAAGTATCTCTGAATTTGATTTAAGATTCACGGAATTATTAAATCAAATAAATAAAACCGTCACATTATCAGAATTAATTATAACGTCTTATTATATTAATGCTTTCAGGAACTGGGAAAAAATATATGAAAATCTTATGGAAGAAGAACCAACAACCCTAGAAGACGCCATGAAGATAACTTCGAAGAAAGAGAAGATAATGAACCTAATGAAAGAAAATAAAGGAAAGGCAATACCCTCTGGAATAAACAAAGAAAAATACAATAAATTAAATAAGTTTAATAAATTTCAAGAAAATACAGATCATAGTGAAATTATGTACAACACAAAGAATAAAGTTAGTACATCTTATCTATTACCAAATACAAGTGGAAACAATGATAAAATTAAGAAGATGCACAATAATAATTACAATACATATAGAAATTATAATAATAGTAACAGATATGCCTCTAACTTCAATAATTCAAATAATAATCCAAATTACAGAATTTATAATAATGCACCAAATTATGATTACCCTAACAATAAAAACGGTTATAATAATTATTATCAGAATAACAACAACAATGATAATTTAAATAATAATTATAATAATAAGATAATTAATAATGAACAAAGAAGTAACTATTATAATAGAAACCAGTCTAATAACAGATTGGAAGAAAGAAGAAATATCTTTAAAAATAATACTGACAACAATGATGAAATTCAAAAGTTAACGCAAAAATTGTCAGAACTTAAGATAAACTTCTGTGCAAATTGCTTACGTATCGTCATCAAGACTTCGAATGTCCTGAAAGTTATGATGAAGAAAATTATTTAAACTAATTGATGGGAGTATGCAATCTCCCTATATAAACAAAATTGCATGTCCAAATCAAAATCTAAATACAATAAATGTGCTTCACAAAAATAAAAACACATCTACAAAACTATTAGATAAAAATAAAATAAGTAATACTAATAAATCAATAATAAAACCTTCCATTTTGAACCAACCCAAAATTAATATATTAAAGCAAAAGAAGAAAGAAATTAGAGATAGAAGAAGAAGAATAATGGATATCGACTCAGAAGAAGAAAGTGAAAATAATAAATACAATAATGATAACCAAAATGAAATAAGCTATGATGAAGAAAGCAGAGAAGAAAATGATAACAAAAATAATAAGACTAACAAAACTAAGGAAAATAAAATAACTGAGGAAAATAATAAAAATAATGGAGGCAATAAAGAAAACATTAACAGAAACGAGGAAAATAATGAAAGTAATGGAAATACAAAGATTAATACAATAGAAGAAACTTCAAAAACTATTAAACAAAAAGAAACTATTAAGGAAACATCAAATAATATGGAAAATAATAGTAAAAAAATGATAACTAAGAGGAATATGACGGAAATCCAAATGCTTAATAAAGATCAAAAGTTCAATATATTAAAGGAAGCTGATAACTTATTTCCAAAAATAAGTTTATCACAATTATTAGCAGCAAGCCCAGCAATTAGAAAAGAATTAGAAATAGGACTAAAACCAAGAGTAGAAAGAATTATTTGTAATATCACCAGTACTAATATTCCAATAATTATAGGTGAAATCTATAACGTACCATTTAAAATACTATTTGATACTGGTGCTAATGTAAATATTATTACAAAAGAAGGATTAAGTAAAATTAAAAATACAAACATCTGTAGTACAGAAGAAGAATTAACAATAAAACTAGCCGATGGAACTATAATTTTTACAAATAAATATATACCATTAAAAATAAATATAGATAATAATTTAAATATCAAAGAGAATTTTTATATTATTGATTATTATAATACCTTTTATGAAATAATCATTGGAAGAACCATTCAAAAGAAATATAGATTATTAATAGACCCTGATGATGATGCAATCTATAAAAAGAGTGAAGAAGGCTTAATAAAGATAACAAATATAATAAATAACAGACAAAATACACCACTATTAAATTCGGTAATAATAACGAAAGAAGAAGAAAAAGAATTTCAACAAACAGTACAAGAAATAATTGAAAACGTACCTGACACAGTGCGGAAAGAATTCAAAGAACTTATCATAAATAATCAAAACTGTATGGCGACTTCATTATCTCAATTAACAACCGCAAAACTGGAACCACACACTATTACCACCACTTCGAACAAACCTATAAAATTAAAGCCATATAAACTTTCGAAAGATCATTCAGATATATTGAAAAAGGAAATAATATCTTTATTAGACAAAGGACTAATTGAGCCATCGCACTCGCCATGGTCATTTCCAGTTCTACTAGTTAAGAAAAAGAATGGAAAATGGAGAATGTGCATAGATTACAGGAAACTAAACAACATTACCATAAAAGATTCCTATGCACTCCCATTTATAGATGAACTTGTCTCTTCAGTAAAAGGTGCGAAAATATTCTCTGCATTAGATCTATTTTCAGGGTATCATCAAATACCTATGAATAAGGAAGACATCGAGAAAACAGCCTTCACAACTAAATTCGGGAACTACAATTTCTTAGTGATGCCCTTTGGTCTAACCAATGCACCGGCATCATTCCAAAGAGAAATGAACAGAATACTTTTGCCCTTAATTGGCAAATGTTTATTTGTTTATATTGATGATATAGTAATATATTCCAAAAATCTAAAAGAACACATTTGTCATTTAAAACAGGTATTCGAAATATTTTCTACATATAATTTATCTATTAACCTTCAAAAGTGTCATTTTTTTAAAGATAAAGTAGAAGTATTAGGTCATGTATTAACTTCAGAAGGTTTGAAAACATCGCCATCCAAAGTCCAAAGTATTGCCCTATGGGAAAAACCAAGAAACATCTCAGAACTTAGATCCTTCTTAGGTATTGTTAGCTACTATAGAAAATTCATTAAAAACTTTTCAATAAGAGCCAGTCCTCTATTTAAACTCCTCAAGAAAAATGTAGATTACATATGGACAGAAGAATGTAACAACGCATTTGAAGATTTAAGACACTGCCTATTAGTGGATCCTATTTTAATTTATCCAGATTTCAATAAACATTTTATAGTCAGAACAGACGCTTCAACTAAAGGTATCGGGGGTGTTCTTTTGCAAATGGAGGAAGATAAATTGGAACATCCAATTTATTGTGTAAGCAGGTCTTTAAAGCAATGTGAAGAAAATTATTCAGTAACAGAATTAGAAGGTTTAGCTTTAATTTACTGTTTAAAAAAGTTTAGTCCATATATTATTAGTAATAAAAATGAAACCATTTTCATCACTGACCACAAACCATTAATTGGATTTTTCAACAAAAATGTACCAACTAAAGGAAGAATTGCAAGATGGATAGAAGAAATAAATAAATACAATATTTCAATAAAATACGAAAAAGGAAAAAGAAATGTATTTGCAGATGCCTTATCAAGACTACCATCAAAAGGAAATGAAGGTATTATAAATAGTATCAACGCTATCTTGAATGACATTAATCCAAAAGATTTAGATATCCCAGAAGGTATAATTAAATATTTTAATAAAAATTATAAAGTTTTAGACAATACATTATATTTTGTAAAAGACGATAAGTTTTTGAAAGTTATACAGAATGAGAGTGATAAAAAAGACATTATAAACAGAGCACACAACATAGGACATGAAGGTTCAGATAAAACTACTAGAAGAATTATGGATTCGTATTATTGGCCTGGAATATGGAACGATGTAAAAATGTGGATAAAATCATGCAAGAAATGTCAACTCTTCAGACCAAAACCACAACCAAAATATACAGAAGACCATATCACACCAGTGGAAAAACCATTTACAAGAGTTGGACTAGATATAATCGGTCCACTTCCAACTACCAGATCAGGTAATAGTTACATAATAACTTTAGTAGATTATTTCACAAAATGGCCTGAAGCCAAAGCAATCCAAAATACTAAATCAGAAGAAATTATTAAATTTTTAACAGAAGTAATATCTCGACATGGTCCACCAGAATTAATAATAACTGATAATGGAAGTTCTTTTATTTCGGACGTAACTAAGATGATGATAGATTTATACGGATCATGGGTGCACTATGTATCACCACATCACCCACCTTCAAATGGAATGATAGAAAATCGCAATCGGGAAATAGGTAAGATATTAAGAATGTTAATAGAAGATGAACAGGATTGGGATGAGTGCCTACCATCAGTATTATGGGCACTAAGAACCACAAAAAGCACTAAAACAAAGTTTAGTAGCTTCGAATTATTATATGGAAGACGAGATACGTGGCCTATGGAAATTATGTTTCCAGACTTATATAAAGAACCACAAGAAACTGAAGAAGAGTACAATTTTAGAAGATTTTTAAGACACTACAAATGGGTAAAAGAAGCAATGGAATACTCTGATTACGCAAATAAATACTGGGAACATCGAATTGGATTTTCCAAAGCACTTAAAAAGAAATATAAAGAAGGAGATTACGTAATGATAAAATTAATCAATAGAACTAAACTGCAACCCTATTTTTATGGACCATTCAAAGTTGTAAAGAAACCACAATACAATACTGTCGTTTTAGAAGACCCACAAACCGGAAAACTATTAGCAAGAAACGTTCATATCAAAAACATCTATCCCTACACAATAAGAGAGGAATCTTTAGGAACTTCAAGGGACGAAGTTCATTCTTAAAGAAGGGAGAAATTGATATAAATTGGAATTAATAAATATGAAATTATAATATTGATATAAACTAACCCTCAAAACAACTTAAAAATAAATAATAAATAATAATAATATTTAAATGTTTAATTAAAAGTATAAAAATTATTTATTAAAACTCAGTTTAAATTATATTTTTGTTATAAAATAAACATAGTATAAATAACATTTTAAATAGTAAAATAGTGTTATATTAATTAAATTAATTACTTTAAAATAAATTGTTTCTTTTATTTATTATTCATTATTATTTTAAAACATATTAATATTTTATTTTAAAAAGTTAAAACAGAAAGAAAATTATAAATACATGTAATTATTTCCTAATTTAAAAATCAATCAATACTTTTAATAAATTTATTAAATAAAAAGTTGATTCAAAAATATATTTTAAAATTGTGTTTTAAAACATAACTTTTATATTTTTGTTAATAATTGTTATGTTTAATTAGAATATCTCAAATAATTCTATAATAAAAATTAATTTTAAACACTTTTCTCTTATTAATTAATTGATAAGAATATTATCACTTTTATAATTAATCAATTATAAATTAAGATAATATTAAACGCTTATCATTCTGATAAATAATGAAATTAATAAATATAAAATTATTATTATACCTGATTTTAAAGTTAACCCTAAAAGTAACTTAAAACAAGTTATAGTTTAATTAAGTACTTTACCAAAATTCTTAAATAAAATTAATCCTAAACACTGCATATATTTTGATTATTGAAAGAAAATAATAAACTTTAATTAATCGAGATCAAAATATATAACTTTTGTTAAATTAATTATTAAATTAAATATTTAATAACTTCGTTAGTAAATTACACTTTAAAAGTAAACAAATATAATAATTCATGTTATAAAATAATATAATTAAACACCTTTATTAAAACATTAAAAATAATTATTACTTTAATTAATTGTAAAATAAACAACTTTTATATTCTTTAACTTTTAATTATTTCTTTTATTGTTATTTCTAATTACTTTTATTACTTTTATTGTAAATAGTTATTAATTTTATTGTTTTAATGTAAATAGTTTAAATTTAAAAGAAAATATAAATACATGTAAATATTCTTATTTTAATCATTATTATTATTATTAATAAAGAAATATTATAATTTTAATAATCACTTTTATAATTAATTAAATAAAATTTTAAATATTTAAATATTAGAAAAACGAGTGTTTCTAATAAAACAATTTAGTGTTTTTAATAAAACAATTTTATTAATCTTTATAAAAACAATTTCAAATTCTAATCCATATAACTTATATAGTTATAACTCAAGATATAATATAATAATCACTTTTTGAAGTAAAATTCAAAATTAAGATTATTATCAAATTATATCAATGGTCCTTCGAACCGGAGAATCAAAATAAGGTAAATATAAAATTTTCTTTATATAAAAATTTCATAAAGAATAGTAAAATATTTTATGAAATTAATTAAATAATCAAGTTATAATAGTATAGAATAGATAGTTAATAGAATAGTTAGATATTCTCAATATTTCATCTATTTAGAAATTATAGCTTATTAAAATTTAATAAATATTAAATAATAAAGTAATATTAAAATAATAAATCAATACCCAATATTGAAATATTATTTAAATATTATTAAAATAACATTAAAAATAAAATAAATAAATTATAATACTTAATAGTATAGTATTAATATAGCAAATTGATATATAAATATTATATATTATATAAAATATATAAATATTTTAAATAAGAAAAGAATTTTATAAAAATATCATAGATTAGATAAATAGTTAATAATATTATAAAATTAGATAGTTAAAATAATTAATAATAATAATAATAATAAAATAGGTATATATACATTAGATATATATACATAAAAACAAACATATAATAAAATAAAATAATAATAAATAAAGATATAAGTATATATATATAAAAAAAATATATATACTACAAAAAAAAAAAAAAAAAAAAATTATTATAAATATAAAACTTTATAAATTAAAAATACTTGTAAAAATATACTAGGAGCGTATAGAGCTCATATACAGAGTTTCAGTGTATAATTAACTAGTTTCAGTCGGTTAGAAACTATAGCTGTTAATCACTGAAGTATTTGTAAAAGTAGGACGAGTGTGAATAGCACGCTTACTTGGGGGAAGGGATTGTTAGTGTGATAAAAAGCACGCAATACAGGACTCTCAAGTTGAATACTTTTGTGAACTCTGGCGAATAAGGAACTTTAGTCACCGAAGGCTAAAGGTTTGTCGTGAAGGTAAAGCGACATAAAAATATATAGTTTAAATTTATTTTGAGGTCTAGTATATCACCTCTAGTTAGTAGCTTTTGCCGGTTAATTAAATTGTTGTAAGGCACTAAAAAGCGAAAAATAAATCCTGTAAATAAAGTTTTATATTTAATTATTTTTTTTTAAAAGAAAAAGAAATACATAAATTATAATTATAAATTAATAATTATAATTTATAAATTAAAGATAAAAATTATTTAATAAAAATTATAAAATATAATCATCGGTTAAATAAAATTAAAAGTATTGTTATAAATTTCAAATAATAAAAGCAATAATATTGAGTTGTCTTTTTAGTTAATTTTCAGCGAAAAATAACTTTTGTTTATCTTTTCGGTTAATTAATTACTGAGATAATTAAAGTGTTTTATAGTAAGTAAGAGTGCAGTTTTATCACATATCGTGGGGGAGTAGAGCGCTAACTAATAAGTAAATATTACACCACTTAATATTTATGACGGTTAGTTAGTGGAGGTCGAAAGGCACGGTGACGAAACTGTCGGGTACTCTGAAGGTACTATAACAACATAATCAATATTATCTTTCTGCTTTGTAATAATAAAAAAAATATATATATATACCTTACATTAAAAACAACTATTCTTTATAAATAACAATACTAATATATAAAAAAAATTTGATATAAATAAAATATACTCATAACGTTAATAAAATTTTCTCAAGAATAAAGTTCCCTAATAACAATAAAATTAAAATAACTGTCTACACATAACAACTAAATTGCTCTCTATCATACTACATTATATAAGAGTATATTTTATTAATAAAAAAAAAAAACCTAATATCCCTTATAA
Organism: Piromyces finnis; assembly: GCA_002104945.1. NCBI lineage: Eukaryota > Fungi > Neocallimastigomycota > Neocallimastigomycetes > Neocallimastigales > Neocallimastigaceae > Piromyces > Piromyces finnis. The sequence goes on along the minus strand of MCFH01000055.1, from coordinate 9,517 downwards.
AAAAAAAAAAAAAAAAAAAAAAATATCTGTAAATAAAATTATTTTATTGTGAACAAATTATTGTAAATAATACTAAATACTTGTAAATAAAATTATATTATTGTAAATAAAAAAAATTCAGTATAAATAAAAATAATTGTAAATAAAAATATATTATTGTACTTATTATAAACAAATAAAATTAAAACTTTTAAATAAAATATTAAAATAAAATTAAATAAAATAAAAATAAAAAGTAATAATGGATAATACTACTAAAGGTATCACCTTTAATAGAATACCTATTTTGGGTTCAACAAAGGTTGAATTTGACGATTGGGAATTTTCTTTTAAACATTGGTGTAATTTATATAAGATACCAGAACAAGAAAAGTTAGAATATCTTATATCATTAACTACAGGTACCGCTAGAACAATTGTAGTTAATGCATTAAATAAAGAGACACCAGATGATTATGATACCATCGTCAAAAACCTTAAAAATCATTTTAGAGGTTCCATACCAAAGAATTCTAGATTATTAGAATTATCTACTATTACAATAAAGAAAAATGAAAGTGTATCTGAATTTAATATAAAATTTGACTCTCTAATAAATAAAACAAATCTAAAAATGTCAAATGAAATTATTATATCATACTATATTAATGCCTTTAGAAACTTTACCAAGACTTATGAGGCACTATTAGAAGCTGAACCAAAAAGTTTAGAAGAAGCCAGGAATATTACTATTAAGAAAGAGAAAATTTATAACATAGTCGAAGAAAATAGACCCAAAATGAGGACCTCCATTAATTCTAGAAGGTCTCCAAATGATAATAATGCTCAAAGAAATAATGATAAAGCATATTCCAATAATTTTAATAGTTATAACCGAATGAATAATAATAATACCACCCAAAATAGTTTTAAAAATTATAATAATAGAAATTATACTAATAACTACAGAAATAATAATTATAATAGTAATATTCAAAATAATAACTACAATAATAATAACAATAATTATCCAAGATTTAATAATATTAGTCAAAATGTTGAGCAAAGAAGAAGTACCTTAAAATATCCACAAAATAATGATGATGAACTAAAAGAAATAACTCAAAAGCTTGCTGACCTAAAAATTAATGTTTGTTTAAATTGTAAAAGAATAGGTCATACTACGAATGATTGTCCAGAATTAGATGATGAATATAATCATTTAAACTAAATAATGGGAGTAAGCAATCTCCCATAAAAACTAAAATTGCAAACAATTCACAAAATGTACAAGAAGCCCAAATAAATTCTAATATCTCTAATGAAAATAATTATTCTATAAATGCCGCTCAAAAGAAGAGAATAAATGTTAAAACACTAGATAAAAATAAAATATCACCAAATAATAAAAGTATTGTCAAACCCTCAATACTTAACCAACCCAACATTAGGAATTTAAAACAACAAAAGAAGAATATTAGAGATACTCGTAGAAGAAAAATTAGTGAAGATAAAGATGAAGAGATGGAAGAAATCCCAAATGAAGAAACAGAAATAGAAAGTGAAGAAGAACAAAATAATACCAATGAAATACCTCTAGAAGAAGTTACGAATACAAAAGAACATATCCAACCTATTGAAATTAATGATTCTAACAATTCTACTAATGAAGAAACTTTTAAAAATAATAATGAAACTAATAAAATAAAAGTAAAGAAAAATCTTGTCAAACCCAAGGTAACTACAAAAAGAAATATGACAGAAATACAAATGTTAAAAACCAAAGATAAATTTAGTATAATTAAAGAAGCAAATAATTTATATCCAAAAATAAGTCTTTCTCAATTACTCTCTGCTAGTCCATCGCTTAGAAAAGAATTAGAACAAGGTTGTAAACCCAAAGTTGAAAAAGTGATGTACTCCTTTAATAACTCTAATATTCCATTAATAATTGGCGACATAGATGGAAAATATTTAAAAATCCTTTATGATACTGGCGCAAACGTCAATATCATTACTACAAATGGTTTTAATAAATTATCTAATAAAAATATTGAAAGAAGTGATGAGGAACAAAATATAACTATTGCTAATGGTACTACTGTTCCTACAAATATTTTTACTACTTTAAAAATAAATATTAATAATTGTTGTACTATTTTAGAAAAATTTTATATTATAGAACAAAGTAACCCATACTTTGATATAATTTTTGGAAGAGGTATTCAAAAGAAATACCGTTTATTTATTGACCCTGATGATGATTATATATATCAAAAAACCAAAAAAGGTTTAAAGAAAATTACAAATATTATCAATAGTAATGATAATGATATTAATGATATTCCTTTGATGAATTCTATAATTATTTCAAAAGAAGAAAACCAAGAATTTCAAGATACATTAAAAGAAATTTTAAATTCAACACCTGATAATATTAAATCAAAATTTGAACATATTATAAATAAATATAAAAATTGTATGGCTACATCAATGTCTCAATTAACTACTGCGGATCTAGAGCCTCATTCTATAATTACTACTACTAATAAACCAATAAAATTAAAACCTTATAAATTATCTAAGGAACATGCTGATATTTTAAAAAGTGAAATTCTTTCATTACTTGATAAAGGTTTAATTACTCCTTCTCACTCTCCATGGTCATTTCCAGTTCTGCTTGTACAAAAGAAAAATGGTAAATGGAGAATGTGTATTGATTATAGAAGACTTAATGAAATTACCATTAAGGATTCTTATGCACTTCCTTTTATTGATGAATTAATTTCTTCTGTTAATGGTGCAAAAATATTTTCTGCTTTAGATTTATATTCTGGCTATCATCAAATTCCTATGAATCCAAATGATATTGAAAAAACTGCTTTTACAACAAAATTTGGTAATTATAATTTTAAAGTAATGCCATTTGGTTTAACTAATGCTCCCGCTACTTTCCAGCGAGAAATGAATAGGATTCTCTTACCATTAATTGGTAAATGTCTTTTTGTTTATATTGATGATATTGTTGTTTATTCTAAATCACCTGAAGAACATCTTTATCATTTACAACAAGTTTTTGAAATATTATCTAAATATAATCTTTCTCTTAATTTACAAAAATGTAAATTCTTTCAAGAAAAGGTAGAAGTACTAGGACATGTACTTACACCTAATGGATTAAAAACTGTTCCTTCTAAAGTTCAAAGTATTGCCTTATGGAATGCTCCAAGAAATGTTAATGAACTAAGATCATTCCTAGGTTTAGCTAGTTATTACCGCAAATTTATTCAAAATTTTTCTATTAGAGCAAGTTCTCTTTTTAATTTATTAAAGAAAGACCAAGAATATATTTGGTCACAAGAATGTAATGATGCTTTTGAAGATATTCGACAATGTCTATTAAGTGATCCTATTTTAAGTTATCCTGATTTTAATAAAGAATTTATTATTCGTACTGATGCATCAACTAATGGCATTGGTGCTGTACTCTTACAGGTGGAGGGGGACAAATTGGAACATCCAATTTGTTGTATTAGTCGTACTTTATCTACTTCAGAAAAGAATTATTCTGTTACTGATCTTGAAGGATTAGCAATTTATTATGCTATTTTACAATTTCGTCAATATATTATAAGTAATAAAAATCCTACCATATTAATTACCGATCATAAACCATTACTTGGATTCTATAAAAAGAATATTCCATCAAAAGGTAGACATGCAAGATGGATTGAAGAATTTAATAAATATAAAATTGAATTAAAATATGATAAAGGAAAGAAAAATGTTTTTGCTGATGCTCTTTCAAGATTGCCTTCTAAAAACTCTAATGAAATAGTAAATTGCGCTTATGCAATTTTATCTGATTTTAATCCAAGAGATTTAGACCTACCTGAAGGAATAAAAAAATATTTTACTAAAAATTATCAAGTTGTTGATAATACTCTTTATTACAAAAAGGATGAATTATATCTTAAAGTTATTTATAAAGATGAAGATAAAAAGGATATTATTAGTCGTGCTCATTCTGTTGGTCATGAAGGTGCTGAAAAGACCACAAATAGAATTTTAAAATCTTACTATTGGCCTGGTATTTGGAATGATGTAAGAATGTGGGTAAAGTCCTGTAGAAAATGTCAACTTTGTAGACCTAAGCCTTTACCTAAAAATACTGAAGATAATATAACCCCAATTGAACAACCATTTACTAGAGTCGGATTAGATATAGTTGGTCCATTACCACTTACTAAACATGGAAATTCTTATATTATTACCCTTGTTGATTATTTCACCAAATGGGTTGAAGCTAAAGCAATCCCAAATATGAAATCAGAAGAAGTAATAAAATTTTTAATAGAAGTAATAACAAGACACGGTCCACCAGAAATAATTGTTACTGATAATGGAAGTTCGTTTATGTCTGATATTACTAAAATGATGATTGATCTATATGGATCATGGGTTCATTTTGTTTCTCCTCATCACCCACAATCTAATGGTATGATTGAAAATAGAAACAAAGAAATTGGAAAAACTTTAAGACTTTTAATTGAAAATGAATCCGAATGGGATGAATATTTACCATCTGCACTTTGGGCACTTAGAACCACCAAAAATTCAAAAACTAAGTTTAGTAGTTTCGAACTATTATATGGTAGAAGAGACACATGGCCATTAGAAATAATGTTTCCTGATATTTATAAAGATCCTAATGAAACAGAAGAAGAATATATTTTTCGAAGATTTTTAAGGCATCAAAATTGGGTAAAACAAGCTACTGAATATTCTAATCATGCTAATCAATATTGGGAACATAGAATAGGTTTATCCAAAGCTTTAAAGAAGACTTATAAACCAGGTGATTATGTTATGATAAGATTAATAGGAAGAAGTAAATTAAATCCTTATTTTTATGGTCCTTATAAAGTTGTTAATAAACAAAAATTTAATACTGTTGTACTTGAAGATCCACATACAGGAAAACTACTTGATAGAAATGTGCATATTAAAAATATTTTTCCTTACGTTCTACCAGAACAAAATTTGACTTCAAGGGACGAAGTTAATTCTTAAAAGGCCGAGAAACTGATAAATAATGAAATTAATAAATATAAAATTATTATTATACCTGATTTTTAAGTTAACCCTAAAAGTAACTTAAAACAAGTTATAGTTTAATTAAGTACTTTACCAAAATTCTTAAATAAAATTAATCCTAAACACTGCATATATTTTGATTATTGAAAGAAAATAATAAACTTTAATTAATCGAGATCAAAATATATAACTTTTGTTAAATTAATTATTAAATTAAATATTTAATAACTTCGTTAGTAAATTACACTTTAAAAGTAAACAAATATAATAATTCATGTTATAAAATAATATAATTAAACACCTTTATTAAAACATTAAAAATAATTATTACTTTAATTAATTGTAAAATAAACAACTTTTATATTCTTTAACTTTTAATTATTTCTTTTATTGTTATTTCTAATTACTTTTATTACTTTTATTGTAAATAGTTATTAATTTTATTGTTTTAATGTAAATAGTTTAAATTTAAAAGAAAATATAAATACATGTAAATATTCTTATTTTAATCATTATTATTATTATTAATAAAGAAATATTATAATTTTAATAATCACTTTTATAATTAATTAAATAAAATTTTAAATATTTAAATATTAGAAAAACGAGTGTTTCTAATAAAACAATTTAGTGTTTTTAATAAAACAATTTTATTAATCTTTATAAAAACAATTTCAAATTCTAATCCATATAACTTATATAGTTATAACTCAAGATATAATATAATAATCACTTATTGAAGTAAAATTCAAAATTAAGATTATTATCAAATTATATCATTTCAAATAAATAATTAAATTTATAAATTACAAATTAATAATAATAACAATAATGTTGTCACGAATACTAGTAAAATTACAATTTCAAGATCACTTGGAATTGTGAAATCACTTATGAAAATTCAAAATCAACAAATATTTTATTTTCAAATAAATTATAAAATTTTATTAAGAAATATTTAAAAATTTAGAAAAGGTTAAAATATGACCTTAACCCTTAATAATTTTTATAATAAATAACTTTAACCCTTATCGTTAAAATGGAATAAGGAAAAACACGCGTATCTCCTCAACGAATGACGATTTTTGAATAAAAATATTTTGGTTATAATTACGTTCGTTAGAAAGCCACGCTCGAGACAAACAACATATCTTAAAATCAGGTCAATATCTCTGCTGGTTCACGAGATATTCCAATTTAAAGATATTTTGTTAGCAATGATTAATTGTTTATTCAGAGAATGATCACCCCTGATATATCAAACATAAATCATTCACTCAAAGTATAAAAATTATTGTTTAATTAAATTAAAATTATTTTCCGGAACTAATTAACTTTATTTTATAATAATTATTTCAATAACATAATTTATAATCTTTGAACTAGAGGATTATAATTATTAATATTATATTCAATGAATTATATTATAATCAAGAAATAATTAATATTATGAATATTATAAACAATAGTTATTTTTTAATAATTAGGAATAAGTCTTAAGTTTAGTTTAAGTATTATAAAATATATTATGAATATAATCATGTATTGAAAAGTTATTTTATTATTAAATGTAAAATTACAAATAGTATAAATAGTTTAGAATAATTTATGAAATTAAAATCTTTGTAAAGATTATTAACCAAAAATTATTAACCATAAATTATTAAATTATTAACTATAAATTATTAACTAAAGATTATTAACTATAAATTATTAACTATTAATAATAATTAATACTTAATGAGTATCACTACTAAATAATCTTATTATTATATATTTTAGCACTATATCATTAAATAAAATAAAAGAAATTATTTTAACCATAATATATAATTTAATTATTCATTTATAAATCAATTAAGATTATTTTAATAAAACATTTTTTTTTCTAACCTAGTTATCTTTTAACCTTTTATTTAATTTAATATTTTAATATTAAATTATAAGTTTAGTAAAACTTTTACAAATGTCATGAATATTAGTGGATTCATGATAATTTATTTAAATAATGTTTTATACATTTAATTAATTAGGAGTAATAATTTTATAAAACATTATTAAACAATATTTTTAGAGATTTCTATTAATTATAATTATTAAGATTTTATATTTATTAAAGTTTAAATAATATCTCTTTGTTCATTTGATGTGGAAGGAAATTTAAATAAATGAAATAGTTAGTCATTCCTCCCTCAAATGATTGAAATGGTTTAAGCAATTAAATAAAGGCAAGTCATAAGCTTAAAATCATTATATAAATATTTAATATATTTTAATTTATAGAATAGTTAATTATATTAAAATTGAAATCATGTATTTTATAATTAATGTAACTTATTAAATAGATTAATCATTTATTAATTGATTTAAAAATTATAAATACTCGAAATTGATTCAACAATTGAACTTTTCGAGAAATCATTAAGTTTGATAACTCTACTTAGTGAATTAATAAAATATTTGGTTAATAAGATGTATTAATAAATTTATTAATAAATAAAAGTATTATAATAATACATAATTTATATTAAATTAATAAGTAGGGTTAGGGCATTCTGACCTAACTTACCTAAATTCATCTTAGATCCTTAACAAATAATAATAATAATAATAATAATAATAATAATAATAATAATAATAATAATAATAATAATAATAATAATAATAATAATAATAATAATAATAATAATAATAATAATAATAATAATAATAAAATAAAAAGTTTAATAATAATAATAATAATAATAATAATAATAAAATAAAAAGTTTAATAATAATAATAATAATAATAATAATAATTAAAACAAAGATAAAAATTAAAATATTTAACATGTATAAAATTATTAAATTAAAAATTATAAATGTAAACTTTTTGTTTATTTAATTGTTTATTTATTTTTAAATTAAATAGTTTATATTTGTTTATAGTTATACTTTAAAATAATAATTTTGTATAAATAGTAATAGAAAACATTCATTTTAAAAGATGTTCCTAATAATCCGTTAAAATTAGATAATAATATTAAATTTATTAAAATAATATTTATAATTATGTTCATATACATACGAGATGTATTAATAATAAAATATATATATATATTTAATAATACGAGAGCTATTAAATATCAAAATTTATAATTAAATAAATTTATTTTATAAAACTAACTAATACTTGAAAATGAACAAGTATAAAAACCATTTATTTTCATTTTCTTTATTTTTTATTTATTAAATATTTTTTTTAGATACAGATATTATCACTTTCTATATTTCATTTATAGAATTAAGATAATATTCTTACCGTATCATTTCTAATAAAGAATAAAATTTATAAATAATCAATCAATATAAACTCTGACTTAAAAATTTTATTATAAATCTAATATTAAATTAAAATAGCAAACAATTAAGATAATGTAAAATATAAATATTTAATTAAATTTTAAAAATGTAAAATATAAACAATTTTTGTTTATAAACAAACTTAAATGTAATTAAATAGTATAAATTGAAATAGAAAACATTATTTTAAAAACTGTTACTAATTAGCCAGGAAAATTAGAATATTTTAATAATAAAATAATAAATTAATATTTAATATATTTTCTTTTATAATACATAGCGAGATGTATTATATATTTATTTATTTTAAATAAATAAACTGATGTTATAAAACAAAATATTTTTAAAACTTTAAATTATATTTATTAATTATATATAAAACTTGTAGAATGAGCAAGTGAGCAAGTAAAAATAAATCATTCAATTACACACGAATATACCACTTTCTAATTTTATTTAGAATTAAGGTATATTTAAACTTGTGTCATTTCCGATAAAGAATGAAATTTATAAATAATTAGTCAATATAAAATCTGATTTTAATGTCAAAATCACAATTCATGAAATTTGACATTTCATGAAATTTCATAATTTTGAAATTATTAATTAAATTAATTAAAATATTAATTTAATAATATTTTACTAATAATAGTTTATTTAATATAAATATTAAACAAACCAATTAGTAAAATATGATTCATTTAAATAATTATTAATATTATTTTTAACAACTTATTAATATCGATATTTAAAGAAAATTATATTATATATTATTATATTTTATTAATATTTATATTTATATTTATATTATTATACATGTATAACTTAAATTATATTATTATTATACTTTATTAATATCAATATTATATTAAAGATGAAAGTATAAATAAGTTGAACAAAGAACAACTTTAAGAAGTTCTTTGTGAGATTATTAATACTCATTTTTTTATATAGTAAATTCAATATTTAAAATTGATAATTATCTATTTATATTATAAAAATTAAATAAATAATTCTTTATATTTAAATAATATTTATTTTATATTTAAATAATATTTATATAATATTTAATATGTATTATTATAGTAAATAATATTAT